>CM035796.1:36202459-36702459 GCA_020466265.1 Siphamia tubifer
TATATATATATATATATATATATATATAATATACAGAGTTGTTTTGGATTAATTTCCATTGATCATAATTAAAACACTTTGTCACTTGACTGTTTTGTTTCACATTTCCATCAAAATGCACAAAAATACACTAAGAAACAAAAAATGTGGAGAAAAAAATAGGAAGGAAGAAATTATTACATTTTGGTTGTGATCCGGAAGAGATCCTGGATTCTGGGTCACTTTGAAATGTACTCTCCATTTACCGCAATGTAACATTTCAAAGTGATCCAGAATCGAGGATCTCTTCCAGATCACCACTAATATTTATTAATCACGTGTTCCTTATGACACTCCCAACACATCCTGAAAAAGTTATCAACATCCACCCATAACTTTTTGAGTAATGTCACTGACAAACAAACAAACTCCAGTGAAAACATAAGCGGAGGTCTGCGCTCTCAGAGTGCTTTTCTAGTTTTAACTACAGTACAATGAGATATTTTGAAAGAAATGAGAAAAATATAGGCTACCGGGTAAGATTTAGACTTTTTGCAGTGTATCTGATTTTAAATGATGACGTAAATGAGCAAAAATATGAGGAAAACAAAGTCATTGCCATGGTCCGTTTTCTTTCTTTCCTTCATTCACAGCCTAAAGGAGCATTGAAAGTATTTGATACCAACGTTGCGTAGATGTGTTTAATAAAAATAAAATCCCTAATGTTTCTCCAAATAGACTTTGCCCAGTTTAGAGAAGACAAAGATTAAACACCCGACTCCAATTCATTTCCTCACGCTCAGCCTTCAAAGTCTTATTACGCTTTCAACGTGAAAGCAAAGCACATCACTGGAGTTATGAGTCATTCTGCAATTACTTTTATTACCAGTAAAAGCTGTGATTGTGAGTGTAGAGACACAGTCAGGTTTCATTATAGTGGAGTGAATATTGTATCGAGAGCTGTTTTTTACTCATGATGATGATGATGATGATGATGATGATGATGGTAATGGTCATTTTCTCCTGGGCAATGAAAGAGCAGCATGCTTTTTTATTTCCTTTTCATTGTTCATGTATGAGGAAAGTTATTGAGCTACATACAAGTATATTTGAAATGTAAGACTGAGGTGAATTAATACTTAACCCAGAAAGAGCCAGTACAATTTATGTGGCAATTCCAAAATATGTTTTTCCTCTATATACTGGAAAAAAATCTAACTCTTTCTTCATTTCTAGGCAGAAATATCGCATGACACTTAAAATTAGACAGAATCACATAAAGAGGAACTTTTCAGTCAGATATAAGAACTGATTTATCGACAATAGATCTGGAAAATGTGATTTAAAACATCTGAACAAGATCATTGTCACTGGTTATGATTTGGTTTTTTTGGCTTAAATCGAACTAGAAATCTTGAAGTCGGCAAAAAAGGAAATAAAATAAATAAATACATTTAATACATTTCTCCAGGTACTCCAGTTTCCTCCCACCATCCAAACACATGCACTGATAGGTTAATTAGTTAATCTAAATTGTCCATAGATGTGAATGTGAGAGTGATTGTTTGTTTATATATGTTCAGCCCTGAGATGAACTGGAGACTCATACAGGGTGTACCCCGCCTTCACCTGTTATAGATGGATTAGGCCCCCAGTGACCCTAGTGAGGATAAAGTGGGTTCAGATGACGAGATGAGACATTTGAATTAAGCAAAAAAATATATATCTTGAATTGAGCAAAAAATTTACTGAATTAAGCAAAAAAAAAAAAACATTTGAATTAAGCAATAAAACAAGTAAACTTTGAATGATGTAAAAAAATAATTAATTAAATCTTGAATTAAGAAAAAAAAAAGTCAAAGAAAAAATTATCTTGAATGAAAGTAAATTAATAAATAAGTCCATACACAGTAAATTTTGCAGTGTTAAATCAACACTTAGAGAGTTTATTTAACTTCTTCTAGAGTGTATTTGGTCCCATTTTCTCCAAATTAACACTGCAAAATCTACAGTGTAAATACATAAATAAATAAAAATGCTAAATTAAGCACAAAAAAGCAGTCACCCGGGTATTTTGAGGAAAAAAATAGTTTTAAGCAGAAAGAAAAAGTTGAATCAAGCAAACAAAAAATAAAATTTTAATTAAGCAAAAAAGAAAAATCTTGAGTTGAGCTAGAAAAAAAAAGTTAAATTAAACCAGAAAAAAAATATTAACAAAAAAAGCACCTGAATTCATTTTAAAAAATCTTGAATTCAGCAAAAATGTTAAATTAAGAAAAAATAATGCATCTTGAATGAACATCTTAAGCATAAAAATGTACATGTAATTTTTAAGAAATTTAAATCAGCCAATGGAACAAGTAAAATGATCTTGATCAGATGTTTTAAATCATATTTTCCAGATATATTGTCTATAAATCAGTTTTTATATCTGACTGATCTTAAGGTGATTCTGTCTGATTTAAGTGTGATCAGATATTTGGACTAGAAATGAGACAAATACACTAGGCCAAATTTATATTTTTTTTTCAGTGTAATCTGGACATTTCATCATCTAAAATTTCAATAATAAAAACACAGATGCCATGACGTGAACCATTTAGTAGGACTGGGACAATATTCTTTCATGCCGATTCGATTCTTTTATGATTTTTTTGGGTGCGAATTCGATTTAAATTGTGATTCTTCGATATTCGTGATTTTCCACTTGCCTTTTTAACACCAGACAAAGTGAAAAAGCGGAATATTGATGCCTACAGATAATATCAGGTGCAATATTCCCCCAAAAATGCACATCATATCTGAATCAGTTCAGATTTATTCACAGTAATATATTTGAACCAGACTTTGGGAAGTAAAGTGCTACATTTATCTGCACACAACACAAATGGGAGCCTTTAAATTAATAATAAAGTGTAATTTAAACTTTACATGTCCAGCTCTGCTCTTCCCTTCTGTTAGAAATCACACACATTAACTACATTTATTCAGAAACAATTCATTTTCTTTAAGTTTTCAAATATCCCGCGCCTTTGAACGCACCAGAGATGTTACGACAGTCGTGAACACACCAGTTCCGTGTTTTAGCCGCTGTGTTCTTGCTAATCACCATCTTCTTCCCAACTCTAATTCATAAACTCTTGGTTTATTACTGTGTGTAAATGACACAAGGTGACATTAATAACACAATACAGTTGGAATAGATATTATCATAGTGTATTGTTTATCTGCACATAAATTAATGCTGTTTAACGTCGGTGTGTTGCTGAAGCTAGTACGATATTAAGCTAGCTGTGTCTGAGTGACTCATACAATCTTTACAAGGTAATTTTTTCCCACCTGGCTTAAAATCAACCATTTAAATTTGGAAAAAAAAAGATTTTTAACCAAAAAAAAAATCTTAAAACAAAAAAATCCCGATACATATGTTAATCGATTTTTTCTCCCAACCCTACCATTTAGTGTGTTTCTCTGTGGAATAATTAAAATGTGTCATTATTCAAATTAGAAAACTTCAGATTGGAGCTGGATAAGAGCCAACATATTTTCCCCCATGAGTTTATTTACCAGTAAGTTGAACTGGTGTCAAAGCCATCACACGCTCCCTCACTGTGGCTCAGCGTGGGTGGAGTGGACGTCAGCTGTGACCTCTGGTTCGTGGACTTTCCACTCAGAGTCTCTCCACCTGCTGGGAACCACAAACGGCTCAGTAACTGCTCCATTTTTAGACCCAGAGGATCGAAACATCAACTGCTACTACATCCTGTCTGATGTTAGATGGGAAATAAGACCCAAACAGAATAGGATGTGTGGAAAAAATACAGAAAAGGAGGTTATGCTAAATATGACTTTTTATGAATGAATGGTTATCCACATAAAAACAACAACAACAAAAAGCTGTACATTTAACATGATAAAAATTATTTATAACCAAAAAAAGGTTGGACAAAATTAATTATTTTTTGTTAACTCAACTTAAGGGCAGTGGTTCTCAGATCCAGTCCTCGTGGCCCACTGTCCTGCATGTTTTAGATATCTCCTTCTTTTTCATTTTATATTTATTTAATAAAAACTAATTAAGCATATAAAATAAAACAAAAATGTTTTAATTAAAAGAGAAAATTACAAAAAACATTTTTATTTTTAAATCTTAAATTTAAAAAATTCTAAATGTTTTTAAAAGTTAGAAAAATTAAAAAAATTAAAAGTAAAAAATATATAGTTATATCTATATAGTTTACTTAATTAAAAAAAATAAAAATGTTAAAAACAATGAAATATCTTCCTCTTTAAAATAAAATATCTCCCTCTATAAAATATACATTCATATATATATATATATATGTATGTATATATATATATATATATATATATATATATATATATATATATATATATATATATATATATATAAAAATTTTTAAATTAACAATTATTTTTCATTTAAAAACATTAAATAAAAATAAAATAAAACTAACAATTTTTAAAACAATGTAAACCCCCCGTTTAATTACAATAATAATTACATACACACACACACACACACACACACACACACACACACACATACATATATATACATATATGTATATATATATATATATATATATATATATATATGTACCTACATACATATACCTTTGGGGCAGAACAACACCAGCTGCAACAGGTGTCTACAGAAGTTTGCGTGCAAAGGCGGGAATATGTCTTGTTTGGTGAAGCACTTGGTGGCACACGTGCTTACCTTTAAAGCAGAAGTTGCGCTTCCATAATGATCTAGGTGGCCTGGCGCTGTGAACTGGTAGCACATCAGACATGGGAGGTGCCCAGCGTGGGAATGGCAGATCTGCTGATGAACTGCTGTGGAGATACTGGACCATGACGGTGCCAGCGTGAGTCATTTTGATGGTGACTACTGTACAAATATTACTAACTGGCTGGTGTATGTGGGTGTATGTGGGTTCCTCAGCTGGTCACATGACATGTAGTGAATAGAATAGAAGAATAGAATGACTTTATTGTCACTATACTCATGTACAATTTGCATTATACGCATACAGTGAGGTGAGAGCACCTCACTGTTCAACGCAAACATACATATAAAAATAAAATAAATAAAATAAAATATCTACATTGTAAAAATATAAAATATCTAAAACACCTAGAGAAAATAAAATCAATAAATATGGACTGATTTAAAAACATGTTAAAAATATTGCATACAGATTGACCCCAGTGTGTATTTTTTTGTGTGTATTGTGTGTGTGTCATCAGCAAATGTGTGAGTTCAGGACGGTTACAGCTTTAGCGAAAAAAACTGTTCTTAAACCAGTTTGCATCTGTAGCGCCTCCCTGAGGTCAGAACAGACCCTGGATGGGAGCTGTCTTTAAAAATGTTCCCAGGCAAAGACAAGGCACATTTCGTGTACAGGATAATTCAAGGTGCTTTACATAAAACAAATAAGAACATTTAAATGATTAAGATGCATTAAAAGACAATTTAAAAAAGAGACATAAAACATTTTAAAACCATTGAGAATTTAAGTAAAAGCTCCAGTGAACAGTAATGTTTTCAGGCCTGATAAGACAGCAGGATGCTCAGTACCGTTTTTGTTTAATTATTTATTTATCGAATCTCTTTTTCTTTTGTGCTGTTTTGGTTTTCTTCTCTTTTTTCGATTTATTTATTTTTATTGATGGACAGTTAATAGTTGGGAATAACACACCACCTTTCAATCTTTTAACTGCAATAGCACCGCCTATTAACTTCTTTCCCTGTTCATCCTGTCTGTCCTGTCCAGTCTTTGTTTCCCCCACACATCACTGAGGTGTAGCACTGCCCTCCCTGGCTTATAATAGAGAGTTTTAATAAAGGATGTCTGCTCAGCTTTCAGGGAGGACCGATGATGGTCACACACATGCACTAAATATTAAAATATTTGGCTGCAAGACTAAAAAATGCATTGATCTCAAACAATGTTGACACCCTCTCTGTGGTGTTAAACAATGAGAACAAATGCAGACAAAAAAAAAAGATAAGACAGCAGGAGGAGTAGATGTGATAGTTCTAGCTTAATGATAGGTTGTAGCGGAGATAAAAACAATAATTATATAATAATAAACTTCATTTATTTAGCACCTTTCAAGACCATAAATGTCAGAAGGTGCTTTACAAAAACAATAGAGGCATAAAACACATAAACAGCATAAAAGGCATAAAACATCAAGGCATAAAATATAGAGTAAAAGCAGGAAGCAACATAAAAACCAATAGACATAGATTTACAACAGCAAAAACAACAGCTCAAAGGCCAGTCTAAACAGATGGGAGTTTTTAAGGTGTCAACAGTGTCTGCAGTTCTTACATTTTGTGCCACAACCTCAAAGTAGAGTCTCCTTTGGATTTTAGCCTTGGTGAGTCATGTCATGAAAGAAGTGAATATATCTGCACATCATGTGTTTGTTATAAGCTGGGTGACGCATTAGCATAGTGTTAGCATTAGCTTAGTGCTAGCATTAGCCTAGTGCTAGATGAATCCCTGACTAACGTATGCTTCACATTACACTTTCTAAAAATTGTACAGCAGTGTAATACACATATATTGGTAGAATTAATGGATTAATGGATAAATACAGTTATTATTCACCGTCGCCCCGGTGGGGGACATAGAAATGCTGTTCGTCTGTCCGGGAACACTGTACTCTCAACAAGTATTCAGAGAATGCCTAATCTCGCCCCTATTTTGTGCCAATCTCAAGTTTCTATGACAACCCATTCTTGAATTAAAGCCAATAATGTGATTTTGACCTTTCTGCTAAATGCGATCTTGACCTTTGACCTTTTGCAATATTGATAATTTTGTAAAAGATAAAATGTATATATGCATCAATGTGTGTAATATTATGATAATATATCCAGTATTGATTGCGTTATAGTGTGATATGTCTATGCTTGAAACACACAGAAGTTAATTTTGCGACATGTTACCTTTGACCTCCAGAGATCTCAAAAACTATTGGCCATCGGTGACAACACCAACTATGAGAAATCTTCATTTTGCATTGTTTGGTACCAATCTGAAACTTATGTGACCCTATGTTCTTGAGTTATAACCCATAATGTGATTTTTACCTTTTAGTTAATTGTGACCTTGACCTTTGACCTTTACTCAAATGGATCATTGCATCTGATGCACATTAGCTATATGTATATGCCCATGGAATTTCATGGTGATATCTCAAGTATTCATTGAATCATAGCATGATATGTCTCTGCAGATACACTCAAACATGCGCACACACACACACACACACACACACACACACACACACACACACACACACACACAAGCCCTTCAGTCCAACAGCTGGTTATTTTTAAATCAGCAGATGCTTTTGGTCAACAGTGGACATTTGGAAAAACTGAAAACAAGTGACAATTATCTTGGTAAAATTGACCTTTTCCAGTGCATATGATTCAATGTATTTCCTGTAGTTAAACTGTTGACGTGGTTTGAACCCCCACACACACACACACACACACACATACACACATACACACACTAATCCATGTCTCTGAACGTCTGAGCTGATGAGATACCGACGATATCAGAATAGATGAACTCATCCAGTCAAGTGAGAGTGAATCAGAGAAATGTGAGTGAACTGACAACAATAAAACAATACAAAGCACAGAGTGTGTGTGGGATCTGACTCAGAGGAAGAGATGTTGTAACTGAACAATAAAACAATGACACCATGACGACCTGAGTGGGTCCAATGTGACGTCACAACTGCTAGTGTGTTGTTAACGCTCATGTGTCATCAGTGTGTGTGTGTGTGTGTGTGTGATCCAGACGTGACACAGCATCATGAAAACCAGTGGTGGGATGTGATGAGGAACCAAAAAAAGGTGGTTTCATAACTAGATGATGCAAAAGATATTTTAAATCATGACAACACTGTAAAAAATCTAAATGTGTCCAAGTGTATTTTGTCTTATTTCTAGTCCACATATATTAGATCACATTAAGAATCAGACAGAATCATCTAAAGAGGAATTTTTCAGTCAGATATAAGAACTGATTTATAGCCAACAGGTTGTTTTTTTTGTATTATTAATTCAAGAGTTCATAAAATGTTTGTTTTTTGCGTAATTCAAGATGTTTTTTTGCTGAAAAATATTATTATGTTTTGCTTAATTTCCGATTTTTTTTCTTAATTAAGGTCATTTTTAGTTGTGTTTTTGCTTAATTCAAGACACTTTTGGTTAATTGAAGACTTTTTCTTCAGAAAATGTTGGAAGATTTTATTTATTTTTATTTATTTATTTATTTTTTATTTTGCCAAAACCATCTACTGATCTAAACTGAAAAAATCGGACCAAGTGTATTTAATAATAATAATAATAATAATCAATTTTATTTAAAGGCGCCTTTCTGACACTCAAGGTCACCATACACATCACTTTAAAAACAGCATAAAAAATTTTAAACACACAAACAAACAAATAAAACAAAAGTAAGAATAAGAATAAATAAGGAAAAGCAATAGAGACAGAGACATGGACGTTATGGTGGATAGGCAGTTGTGAACAGATGTGTTTTGAGTCTTGATTTAAAATGGATGAAAGAGTCGATGTTCTGGAGTTCGGGAGGTAATGAGTGTCTCATTCTGATCACACTTAAAATCAGACAAAATCACCTGAAGAGGAACCTTTCAGTCAGATATAAGAACTGATTAAAAAAAATTATATATATTTATATATATATATATATATATATATATATATATATATATATATATATATATATATATATATATATATATATATATATATATATATATATATATTTATATATATATATATATATATATATCATCATTGTACTGATCATCTTTACAATGATTGATTTACTGATACTCCCAATGTCAGTCCACCCCTCCCTCCACCTTCTGCGTATTCACATAAACAGCTATGGTGGAAAAGACGACAACCGGCAGAAAAACTAAAGTAAAAACTGTGTTTGAAAAAGCTACGACCATGAGGAAGCTGAGCGAAGAACAGAACAGGACAAGGGTGGGAATTAATACGACTTTCCAGCGCTGGCGTCGACTGAAAAAGGAAAATAGGCCAAAAACTGATGCTAAGGTGACCATGTTTGTACTGATAGGTAAGATGATACTGTTATGATTATATAATATTTGGACATACTAATGTCTTATAGGTATTGTATTCACTTCGTCAGGTATAAAATGTCAGATATTGACCAAACATAATGTTCCAGCAGGTTTTACTAAGTTACCAACACTGTGTGTAAACTGCTGCTGTAACACCATAAACTATTGTCCTTATGCATTAGTTTTCCCATAGTGTTTATTTCATGCTTCTAAACCTTTTGTTAGTGAAGCTTCATGTGACACAAACTGATAAATGTTGATTATTGTTTTGTTATTTAGGATGATCATTGATGTTGAGTTCTGGTGAATGCTCATGCGCTCCAGACAGCATTTGCGTTGATGTATTTTTAAAGGCAAGGTTTCGTGGGGTGGCCTGACAAAAAGGTATGGGTGTGTATACTACCTTTGAGTAAAAAACAAAACGAAACAAAAAAAACATTTTGAATGAAGAAAAAAAGATCTCGAATTGCACAAAAATTAAAAATGAAAAAAGATGCAGTTAAAATGATTTTGGTCACATTTATTCATCATATTTTCCAGATCTATTGTCTATAAACGAGCTCTTATGTCTGACTGAAAAGTTCCTCTTTAGGTGATTCTGTCTGATTTTAAATCTGATCAGAAATGAGACAAATACACTTTAAAAATAAATAAATAAATAATAAAAAAATAAATAATAATAATAATAATAATAATAATGTTTTTGCTTCAACAGTCTTGTATTTTTTCTGTCTTAAATGTGTATGTATGTCCTCATTTGAAGCTATAAAATAAGATTGTATCCTTGGAGTGTAGGAAACACACACACACACACACACACACACACATACACACACACACACACACACACACACACACGGACGTATTTGTGTTGAATTGCACTACAAACACCCACCTGCCTCTTCCCTTTTGTCACGTTTCATGGTTTCATTTGCATCACAATAAAGTACAATAGGATGAACACCAGCAGAGATGATTCAACAAACAAGACAAACAAAAAAAATATTCTAAATACGGAACACACCAGAAGTAAATACTGTGTCTGAGTTCTGCCAAGAATATACAGTAACCTGAGCCAGAATAAGCCCATTTCATCTGCTCTCATCTATGTCCTATTGGAAATGGAAGGTTTTTGGATACTGACATCATATCGTAGAAGAGAATAGAATATATTTGTCAGTTTAACAAGTATAAAGCATTTTAAAAATACTTTTAAAAAATTGTTAAAACTAAAGGAAAAACATGGAAACATTACCAGAACTCGAGTACCCACCAAAAAGTTGGATCTTTCAACTTACGAAAGATCCATCTAATGAATTATCCAAGTAACCAAACGGAAAAACTTTACGTCAATTTTTCATCTCTGAATATGAAAGAAAATTCAACTTATGTAACAAAACTGAAACCCCTTAGACATAAATACAGTACTGTGCGTAGCATCCCATTGGCTATGAGGGAGCTACCCATGATGCTTTTGGTGAGCCTGTGACCCTCATACATTACTGTTACAACAGGCATGTTTTCCTGAGTGTGTTCATTGAAACTTTATGACAGTACGTCCAGTGTACTGAGGTGGCTGTGGCTCAGTTGGTAGAGCAGGTCGTTCAATGACTGAAGGGCGGTTCGTGTACCGGCTCTGGCTGTCCACATGTTGAAGTGTCCTTGGGCAAGACACTGAAGTCTCCCGGTAGGACTGACAGAACCGTAGAAACCTACTGGTGTATGAGTGTGTGTGTGTGAATGGGTGAATGTGTTGAGGAGCATGAAGGTGGAAAAGAACTATAGAAGTACAGAACATTTACCATTACCATTACCAAACTGGACTGTCCACATATCTGTCACACGTCCTCACTTTTTATATTAAATGTAAAAAGTTTAAGGCAGCAGCCGACAAGATGAACCCCACACTGTCATGTTTGGGGGGATAAACAAATGAAAAGAACAAGCGGGCTGTGTTATCAATAGAACTGAAACAGGAGATGATTAAAAAAAGGAGGAGGCAGTCATTATTACTTCAGCACCAATAAAAGATATGCTGGACAAATTTCATCAACTTTCCAAATTCATATACATATATATATATATATATATATATATATATATATATATATATATATATATATATATATATATAAAATGTTCCTCTCGCCCCACCTGGGCGGTGTCTCCTTCAGGCTCGGGTCCTCTACCAGAGGCCTGGGAGCCTGAGGGTTCTGCGCAGGATCTTAGCTGTTCCTAGCAATGCGCTCTTTTGTACAGAGATCTCTGATGTTGTTCCTGGTATCTGCTGGAGACATTCTCCCAGCTTGGGAGTCACTGCCCCTAGTGCTCCGATCACTACTGGTACCACTGTTGCCTTCAGCCCCTGGTATTTCTCAAGCTTCTCATTTTCTTTCTTTCTGATGTTGCTATCACTGGGGACTGCTACATCTATCACCACCACTGTCTTCTCATGTTTATCCACCACCACTATGTCAGGCTGATTGGCCATCACCATCTTGTCAGTCTGGATCTGGAAGTCCCACAGGATCTTGGCCTGTTTGTTCTCTGTCACCTTTGTGACAGAGAACCTTTGTGTGTTTAGTATTTATTTCAGTAGTTTTCTTTCTAATCAATTTAATAAATTTATTATTTGTCTTTGTTTTCCTTCTGTTAAGTTGCAGCTATGTGCTTTTATTTTGAAAGGTGACAGGCACTCTGTGTGCACAGCTGAATTTACTTACCTGATGAGCACACTCAGGTGGGGGAGCACCAGGCAGGGCATATGGTTTTTCACCAGTAGGTCAGGGAGATAGGAAAAATGACATTTTTTGTGATATTAAGATCTGTCCAATAAAAAACATTAAAATGAAGCTGCCTGATGGGACATTGGCCTCTTTTCCCTGATCTCTGCGTAAGATCTGCTTACCTGATGCCTTTTAGTGACCTTTGAAATTAAGTTTTATTGTTAGTGTAAATTAGCCACTACAATATATATATATATATATATATATATATATATATATATATATATATATATATATATATATATATATATATATATATATATAAATGTATGTTCGTCTTGTATTTATGTTTTTTTTAAATGCACTTGAAAATTCTAAATCAAAAGAGTCCCAATGTTCCACTACAAGGGACATTTGATAAAACATGATTCTTTCAACCATAATACTTAAATTATCATTTAAAAAAAAAAAACTAAAAAGTCTTTCAACACTTTTATGTAACTGCTCTAGCCCTGGACATCAAAGCTGAAGAATACAGTCAGTAAACTGGGGCGCACATGAAAACACACATGAGGATTAATGTCCAGGTGATGACAGATCCACAGGTTAGACTGGTCCTGTGTCAGCACAGGGCCGTTGCTAGGCATTCTTGGGGCTCCAAGAAAGAAATCCCTGGGGGATCCTGCAAAAAAAAAAAAAAAAAAAGCCTAATTTCCAGTAATTCAAGATGACAACTGGGGAAAAAACATATATATATAAATTGCACATAAATATCAGAGGGATATCATTATTGTTGTAAATAATCTGACACTAACAAAAATGCATGACCCTTTCTGTTCCGTACCTGTCTTACCTGTCCTCTAGCCCCGCCCACTGCAGGCACAGCCTGTATCAGCAAATATAACTGTATACATGGAAGTGAAAGCATCCCTGTGTCTGACGTACAGCTGATGACTTATTTAACCAAGTGTGTTAAATTATTCTTACACCCCTTTAAGTTCACAGGTGGGAACAGAGAAAAATGAATCACTTTAACACGTATCTGATTTTCATTTAGAAATTACATTTGCAGTAACAAGACACAAAACATGATGACAGACAAGCAGATCAGATGCAAATTGTTATAAAAATAAAATAGAGACGTAAAAACATCTAACAGTGAACATAAACTGATCAGACATAACATTTGAACCACTGACTGAGTGGAATTTTAGGAAAATTAACTGTAGAACAAATCCAAAAAGCCAGTGTATCTCTGTTAGGAACATTTGTGGAATAATCTGGATCAAAATCTACAAAAATTCTTCTTCAATTTGTGCATTTAAAATAATGTATAAAACTAGTGTAATAACAAAATACAGAAAAATTATCTGAAGAAGTGAAAATGTAGCTATAATGTAGAATAATGCATAAAGTATATTATTTTGATAAATTAATATAGACTATCATGATTAGGGGGTATTATCATATTTATGAAAGACTGTATTTGTAGTAATTTTAAAGTAAATATAAATATACTTATAGTTAATTATACAAATCAGATTGTGTGGTGACTTCCAAAACAATGTGTACATAAATGGTTTGTATGGATGCTTTGTGTTAATGGTAAATGGACATAAAAACTGGATTAAAGCATCGGGAGCAGAATCTATTGGATTATTAGTTTATTAAAAGGGGGTGGAGTTTATACATTTTACTTCTTCCCACTCTTTTTCGACTGCAAAAAAAATCCCAGAATATCCCAGGACACACCAAAATGAGATTAAGTTCACCTGGCCCCTCCCAGGCCGGTCAGGTCTTGCAGGTCATGTACATTAACATGATATTGAGTCACTCTTTATGTCCGCCATATTGGTTTTCAAAATGGCGTCCTCTTGAATTCTACATTTGCGATTATCTGGGTCACATGTTGCTATTGACCTGATTCTGGTGTCAAAATATATGCTTTTGGGGGCAAGGAATCCAATGGTACCAATTTCACAATCCAATAGTATCAATCCAATGCACAATTCTAAAGTTCTAATTTAATTCACAATCCAATGATATCCATTTCACAGTCTGTTATATAAATTTATTTGTAAATTATTTGGGCAAATATTTACTTTGAAAAGATAGATTTTATGAAAACATGTTAAATGGGTGTAAAAGTCTTTGGTACAATTGTGACATGTTACAATGGTCTAATATCTGATTACAAGTGTCAACTGATATTCCACAATAGTCTGACGCCATTTTGAAATCCAATATGGCAGACATAAAGAGAGAATTCCAAGTGGCCTAATATCTGAAAATGTTTGGAATATGTTCATGTACATTTGTGCAATAGATAGATAGATGGATAGATAGATAGATAGATAGATAGATAGATAGATAGATAGATAGATAGATAGATAGATAGATAGATAGATAGATAGATAGATAGATAGATAGATAGATAGATAGATAGATAGATAGATAGATAGATAGATAGATAGATAGATGGATGGATAGGTGGACGGATAGGTGGACGGACGGACGGACGGACGGACGGACGGACGGACGGACGGACGGACGGATAGATGGATGGATGGATAGATGGATGGATGGATGGATAGCCCATCATCACAGATCTCACACATACATAAAAAGATCATTATTATGACAGATCACTATGACTCATAAAACGATCACTAAAAGACATGATTACACAAAAACATCTTCACCCAGTGCTGTTCAGTGTCGTTCACTTGGGAATAGTCATTTTCAACTGGAATTAGGAGTTTACATAGTCATGTTAGTTAGGAATGAACCTTTATTCTGTATTAAACAGTAATAAAAACTGTCATGTAAACAGGCCCAATGCGAGTTCTTGCTTTTTTTTTCTCCACATTTTTTGCAGTGTACGTATGATAGAAATAACAGACCTGTCATCAGTTTAAATTGGACAACTTACACAATCGGTCGTTGACTAAAGATTTTTTTCCCTCACTGTATATTTGAGCAATTTGAGGGTAGAGGGAAGAGTGACCTGTGGTGGGTACATAATCTGTGCACATCAGATGAGTGAATGTCAGCGGCTCCTCCCCACTCGTTGACTCTCACAGCTCATGCTCTGATTACTGAGAGGCCGAACAGCTTTCCACCTCTTCATCATCTTCATCATCTTCTTCTTCTTTTTTTAAATAAATTAGGCTCAATCAGGGGAATGGCCGAGTAATCACAGCCTCCTCTTATGTTTCACCCGTCAACAACTGCAGTTCAACAGGGACTCGACATAAAACTAAGACAAATCAGCAGACACTGGACGTGATGAGCCTCACGTGTCCTGTCGTGGGTGGAAGTCGTACACGCGTGGGTATGTGTCGACATATAGTATTTTTAATTCACCGAGATGCTGTCTGACTTTGAGTTGCCATGGTAACCTAGGGACCACAGAGGATGAAAGCCGAGATGTTGATATGTGGAGATGTTGTGTTTTTCTTCACTGATGAGCGTTTTAATTGGATCGAATTAAATTTAATCAGGGTTTAATTATCAAAGTGTAAGCTGGCGTCAAACTGCAGAGGATGGTTTTTCATTTGTCTATAAGGCAGGGGGTGTTTTGGACTATATAATAGTTTGCAATACTACTACATTTAGTCTATATATTATATAATATATATGCAGAGGTGGAAAGTAATTAAGTAAAAGTACTTCGTTACTGTACTTAAGTAGATTTTTTTTAGGTATCTGTACTTTATTTGAGTATTTTTTTACTCCCTACATTTTTACATAAATATCTGTACTTTATAATCTTTACATTCTCAGCATGGACTCGTTACTTTTTCAACCTAAACAGTTGACAGTATGAATAATAAGTCACCAGAGGAAAAGTAACTGGAGGAGAGAAACTGTGAGTTTATATATTATAGTTAAATGACTATTATCTCACAATTTGGACTTTCCATCTCATAATTTTGACATTTTATCTCATAATTTTGACTTTTTATCTCGTAATTTTGACATTTTATCTCATAATTTTGACATTTTATCTCATAATTTTGACTTTTTATCTCATTATTTTGACTTTTTATCTCATAATTTTGACTTTTTATCTCATTATTTTGACTTTTTATTTCATAATTTGGACTTTTTATCTCATAATTTTGACTTTTTATCTCATTATTTTGACTTTTTATTTCATAATTTGGACTTTTTATCTCATCATTTTCTTTTTTACTTCTCTTAATGTGCCTTATATATGAAAAACCTTCATAAAAACCATCCATTGACAGTGCACCTTATAGTGCGGAAAATAATCTGTAAACTCTTTCAGTCTAATACAGTGATTGACTGTAAACTATTGGGGCAGGGTCCTAAATGGACATTGGTAAAAACACAATAATGGTCTTTATTGACTTTTTATTTTTGCAGTTACTGTACAAACATCCACCAATGTTCTCCAAAACAATATCCATTTGAGATTAGATATTTTCTTACATGACAAAAAATTTATTGAATGTTGCAAAAAACACAACTTTTCACCAAAAAATAGTTACTGCCTTTTTTTTTGTAGGGCAGAATATATTGTCATATGTCTCCATATGGGTGAGAGCGGCAATTCCTTATGTAATTTGAACTATATTGTAAAATATTGACACAATATATTATATTATATACATATATTTTTTATGTTAAATTTCAGGCAGTAATACATTGATAGTATATGGAGACAGATTTTGTTTCATAAAAACAAAACACACATTGTGATGATTTAGGATCTTCTATTCCTTCTTTATTATAACAAAGCTACTCATGAGTAAATACTTGTGACAGTAATTGACCTTTTTTTGTTGAAAGCCTTCTCCGTTGACATAAGACGATCCTGGTCAGAGAAAATTGGCTTCATTGGATTGTACTGCATGGTTCGACACCATTAACTAATTTTGGATGAAAATTGTCACAGCTTTTGAGCGTTGGCGCAGCTTGTCACTTTGACATTAACGGTGACATTTCTGTTGTTTGCCGAATATTAAACAACGTGTGAAAGGGAGTCAGATGATTGGCATGAGGAGAAAAAGGAAAACGCTAAATGGGAAGAGAAGAGGTGGTTATAACACACAAAGACAAAAAAAAAACAAAAAAAGCTGTGGATCTGAGGCACAGATGAGCTCTTCATAACTAACATGTAAAAAAGGAAAACTCATGCACTTGGCAAAAATCATCATCTCTGCATCTGTGAACATGTTGCTGCTTTTCATTCAGTCAGATAATTACAATTAGTTTTAATCACCTGCTTCCAGACTGTCCCTGATTACAAGTGAAACCCAGCGATGAAATGACGCCTGCATTGTTTCCACAGGACGAGCTGTTCACACTGATGCTGCTTCTGCTTCGTTTGTGTTGTTTCATGGAGACAAAATTCCTGTTTTCAACACGATAAAGCCTCAAGGCTCCACAGCTTAGAAAAAAATGGGTAGAGAAATCTATGTTTGGAAAATACAGTTGTCCCTCATTCATTGTGGGTGTTACGTTCTAAAAATAACCTGTAAAATATGAAATCTGTGATGTGGTCAGCTTTCATTTTTACAATTATTGTATGTTTTAAGGCTGTAAACCCCTCACCACACACTTTATTTTATGTTTTAAGGCTGTAAACCCCTCACTACACACTTCATATGTTTTAAGACTGTAAACCCCTCACCACACACTTTATTTTATGTTTTAAGGCTGTAAACCCCTCACCACACACTTTATTTTATGTTTTAAGGCTGTAAACCCCTCACTACACACTTCATATGTTTTAAGACTGTAAAGCCCTCACCACACACTTTATTTTATGTTTTAAGGCTGTAAACCCCTCACCACACACTTTATTCTATATGTTTTAAGGCTGTACAACTCCTCACCACACATTTTATTCTATATGTTTTAAGGCTGTAAACCCCTCACCACACACTTTATTTTATATGTTTTAAAACTGTAAACCCCTCACCACACACTTTATATGTTTTAAGGCTGTACAACTCCTCACCACACACTTTATTCTATATGTTTTAAGGCTGTACAACCCCTCACCACACACTTTATTCTATATGTTTTAAGGCTGTAAAAACCCCTCACCACACACTTTATTCTATATGTTTTAAGGCTGTAAAAACCCCTCACCACACACTTTATACACAAAAATTATCACTATGAGTATATACTATAAGGATAAGATTAAAAGTCAAAATTGTGCGACAAAAAGTGTAAATTGTGAGTAAAAGGTCAAATATGACGTAAGAAATACATAATTATGAGAAAACGATTAGAAATTCTGAGACTATATAAAAAGTCACAATCACCAAAAAAAATCTGTTTCTCTCCTTATTTTTCATTCTGTCACATCTGTCTTTTCTGAGAATTTAAAGAGTATAAAGTACAGATACTAATATAAATGTAAGGAATATAAAGTAAAGATATTTATGAACAAATGTAGGGAGTAAAAGTAAAACGTTGGCAGAAAAATAAATATTCCATTAAAGTAGATACCTGAAAAATCTACTTATATACAGTAACAAAGTACTTCGACTAAGTTACTTCCATTACAGGACAATTAAAAAAATAAAAACAGACTTTTCCAAGTGATAATTTTGTATAAACTATTTATTATTAATTGAATTTCCACAAAAATGTGCTGTATGCTGACACGTATGATCTAGATATGAAATGACCGATACTGAGGTAAAGTCATTTTGGTCGAACATGCATTTTGTTTCCTTTTGAAGAGAACTGAGACGCATTTCTATCTGCACAAGAACCCATAAATACACACTTAATGGATTTATTTTATTTTTTACGGTCCAAAAGTAAAGCCTTGGTTGTGTTCCCACAGAATTGAGAATGAAAACCAAACACATCATGCAACACACACCTGAGAGACTCAAAAAATAACATTATTGCTAAAATAATAGAAAAAAACCCCCAGAAACATTATATCCAGAAGCACTTGTTTACAT
The DNA here is from genome assembly GCA_020466265.1 of Siphamia tubifer. Taxonomy (NCBI): domain Eukaryota; kingdom Metazoa; phylum Chordata; class Actinopteri; order Kurtiformes; family Apogonidae; genus Siphamia; species Siphamia tubifer. The sequence goes on from CM035796.1 coordinate 36,221,304, forward strand.
GTAAAAGGACATTTTCTTGGTTCAACTCAAGGTTTATGGAGTGATTTTTTAGGACAAAATTAAGCACATTCACAGGAAAGTAACCCATGCATATTTGGGACATGCATGTGTCTTTGGTTGTGATTTGGTTGTTATGATAATGAATGATAATGATGGATTGGCTTTAAATATATGGCATTATTAATCTATTATTCATTCGCTCTCACATGCTCCCTCTGGTGGTGGTAAACAGGACAAAACTGTCCCTCCTTGACATAGAAGTGTCGTCCGTGTGTCTGTCCATGTCTCAGTGGAGAGGCTAAGTCACGTCCTTCTACTTCTGGTCCATGGGTGTTTAGCTCATAAAAAAAAAATTGAATGGGAGTGAATGGAGCGAGTCAAGCTACATTCTGATTCTGTTTGACAAGTGCTCTGAAATTCACACATGATAGTGGAAATATTTGATGTGTCATCGACAGACCACCTGTTTTTGATGGGACGCAAACGTGACGTTAGGTTTTATGTGGACTTAATAAGAGACTACAATGCTTTGCGTATGTGACGTCACACTCCGCTCAGCTGTGGTGGTGACGTCACATAAGCACCAGGCGTGTAGTCCAAATTATTAACAGGTTTTACTCACAAATGAATCAGCCGTTGGTTAACAGTAGCAGTAATAATTATTATTTATTATGAGGTACAACATGTGTGTGATTCAGGGCACATGACAAACCAGATATAATTTTAGCATTTTATTTCCCATTGAATACCATTCATTCATTTTCTGATGAGGCTCCTGGAAGAGGCGGAGACTTAAGCTCCCCATAACCTTTGGCAGCTATGATGGAGGATCACCAAGTTCACACCACACGACTCACATGAAGGCCTTGCTCGAGTTCAATAAGTCATACTTTTACAACACTGGTTGAGATTATTGTAATCACCGTGTGTGTGTGTGTGTGTGTGTCTGTCCGTAGAAACATGTCATGCTATAACTCAATAAATAAAAAACCTCTATTTGTTACCTACTTTCCTATCTGCTCATTTGTTTTTGTTTTTTTTTTCTATATGTATATGTTTAGTACTTCAATTATTTATTATTGGTATTGTTATTGTTATTATTTTTATTATCATCATTTTTTGTACTATGCACTATATTGCTATAAGATGAATTTAGGTTATTGGGGAAGTGAAGAAGGGGTAGGATTAATCCTACTCCTTTTCGGACATGTCATTGTTATTATTATTATTATTGTTGTATTGATTATTGTTGCACTTTGCACATGTTCAAAATAAATCATTCAAATCAAATCAAATCAAATATTTGAGATATCACCATGAAATTACATGTGCATATACATATAGCATCAGATGCAATGATCCATTTGAGTAAAGGTCAAAGGTCACATTTAGCAGAAAGCTCTAATTCAAGAACAGGTTGTCATAGAAACTTCAGATTGGCACAAAATAAGGGTGAGATTAGGCATTCTGTGAATACATGTTGACACATGTTTTTGTGAGGCATTCAGGTCAACAGCAGGTTTTTTTTTTTTTTTTTTTTACAAACTTTCAAACACAAAATCACACAACTGGTCAACTGAGGGAGATGTAAAGAGAGAAGCCTCCTGGAACTGGTGTCCATTGTCTTTACATGTCCTCAGCTGACTGCTAGGAACCAATCATCAGGCAGGACACCAACACCACACCTGCAACTCATCTTCAATGTATGAACCTATGAAGGAAAACAAAGACCCACACAGAAAACACTACAGAACATAAACACAAGTTAGAACTCTGGGACTTTTCATATATCTCTGTAGTTGATTGTGTTTTTGTAAAACCCTGCGAGACGACTTTATAAATAATAGTAGACTTTTCTTCTGTTGATAATGTCTGTGACGCGCTGATGTATTTTTGACCACTTTCATACTGAAGACTTTTAATATTATAAATGTAATTTTTAATAATTCTAACAATTATTAAACACACAACACATTATAAGTACAAATGGACTCATTTTAGAGTTTGACAATATTTATTTTTATGCTCAACTACAACCAAAGATGCATGCATATCCCAAATATGCACGCATTACTTTCCTATGAATACGCTTAATTTTGTCCCAAAAATCGCTCCATTAAAAAAAACAAAAATAAAACAAAAAAAACCCCAGAAACATTACATCCAGAAGCACTTGTTTACATGTAAAAGAAAATTTTTCTTGGTTCAACTCAAGGTTTCACTTATAAAAAGCAGGAAATGGGACGGAGCACAGCAGTTCCTGAAGGTTACCAACGGGTTCTTCCAACCTTTGACCTCTCAGTCTTTGTAAAAGTGCTGCAGAGGGTCAGAGTTCATGGGTCGGGTGAGGGGGGGGGGGGGCAGACAGTTTTCACAGATTTCTGCACAGTGTTTTTGTTTTGTTTTCCTTCAGTCTCATGGTCCTTGTCCTCTGGTGTTTTTTTTTTTTTTTTTTTAGTAAATCCACAGTGAAGGTTTGATGTCAGACAGACACGGTGAAGCAGCAGGTTTTTACAGACGGCGTGTAGAAGAAACAGAGGTGGTTACAGGCCGGAGCGGTACCTTTACACACCGGAAATAAAAGGCACCTCGGATGGAAACGTTTTTATCATCTTGCAGTTTCTACAGATGAAAATAGTTTGGTCGTTAAGTGCTTTAATGAAAGTTTCAGCTGATTTACAGAAGGAACACAGATGTACATTAGTACTGATGTTCATTAAAAGGCAAAAAAATAATATTAATAATGATTTTTGAAAAGTATGTTTAACCCAAACAGACACTGGAAACCAAAACCATGTACTGATCTAAAGTGGAAAAAGTTGAAATCTGACCAAGTGTATTTGTCTCATTTCTAGTCTGAATATTTCATCACAGTTAAAATCACCTTAAGAGGAACTTTTCAGTCAAATATAAGAACTGATTTTTAGAAATCTGATTTTAAGAAGATAGTTTTGGCATGAAATGTTTGGTTTTTCCCAATTCAATATTTTTTTTGCTTAATTCAAGATTTGTATTTTATTTTATGCTTATTTCAATATTTTTTGTTTTTGCTTAACTAACATAACTTTCACTTGTTCCTTTGGCACATTTTCTTTGAATGAATTTTTTTGTTTCCTTGCTTCATTGAAGACTTTTTTGTTTTGCTTAATTCCAAATTCTTATTTTATATACATATATATATATATATATATATATATATATATATACATATATATATATATATATAGCTTAATTAAGATCATTTTTACTTGTTCAATTGGCAGATTTTGCCAATTAATTTTTTTGCTCAATTCAAGATAATATTTTCATAATTTAAACTATGTTTATTTATTTTATTTCCTTTTTTAACTTCAATAATTCTGGCTTTAATTAACAAAATAAATAAATAAATACAAATCTGTCAATGGAACAGTGAAAATGGTCTTAGTCAGATTTCTTCAATCACATTTTCCAGATCTATTGTTTATAAATCACTTCTAATATCCGACTGAAAAGTTCTTCTTTAGGTGACATGAAACAGAAAAACAATTGTCCATTTTAAAGGAGAAATGTGTATCTGACTAGTTTGTCACTGTAAATTTGTAACAATGCAACCATTTCTGTCACCTTGTAAAACTCATCGACTCAGTCCCTTAAGTTTTCATACTCGGTGATGTTAGCTTGTTGAACATCGGACATGTTTCCTTTGTCAGTTTTTGTATTAAATCACAAATATGACGATTTCCAATGACATAAATAGAAAGACAAAACGTTTTTAAAGGGGCAGTTTATAATTATTTATACCATATAAATAGTTTATACAGTGGGTGTGTATAATAATAATAATAATTATTATAATATCAATATAAAAACTGTCTCCTTCCTGCCTTTACTGCACCTTTTTAAATGTTTTGAAATCTGCCCTTTTTCTTATTCTGTTTTTATGAACTTCTATTATACGTTGTCTTTTACACCTTGTTGTACAGTGTCCATGAGTGACTTGTAAATAAAATGTATTAATTATTATTAATATTATTATTATTATTATTGTGTGTGTGTGTGTGTGTGTATAGTAATAGTTTAGCATAGTATATAAATATATTATTTCCATTTATAGCAACCATTTCAATCAGACAAGTAAAATATTTAGTCCATGAAAACACAGTTTTTGAGTTAAAAAGATTATTTCAGCTGCAGGTTTGGACCCAATCCTTTCTCACACTGCAAAAAATCTCAATCTTATCAAGTGTATTTGTCTCATTTCTAGTCCAAATATCTGATCACACTTAAAATCAGACAGAATCACCTTAAGAGTCAGATATAAGAAGTGATTTATAGACAATAGATCTTTAAAATTTAATTTAATCAAATCTGACCAAGACCGTTTTTCATTTATTCCATTGACAGATGGATAAGAAAATGTTTGTTTTACTGAATGCAAGCAGAAAATAAAAAAAAAAACTCTGCCAATTGAACAAGTGAACATTTTCTTAAGAAAAAGTCTTCAATTAAGCAAAAGTGTCTTGAATTAAGCAAAAAAAACAACAACAGAAAAAAAAATCTGGAATTAAGCAAAAATATAATATGGAATTATGAAAAAAAGTCTTAAAGCAAAAAAATATCTTGAATTAAGAAAAACAAAAAACTCTTGAATTAATAATACAAAATTTTTTTTTGAATAAATCAGTTCTTATATCTGACTAAAAGTTCCTCTTTAGGTGATTCTGTCTGATTTTAAGTCTGATCAGATATTTAGACTAATTAGACAAATACACTTGGTCAGACTTAGTTTTGTTCCAGTGTTGTAGCATGTTGTTATATTTATTATATGATCTTGAACTCCATTTCCCATAAGCCCCCACATGGTCTAATGTGAAAACAAGATTTAAAACAGGATTAATGATGTACCCCCATATTTAAATGTTCTACAGTCAGGTTAAACATTTCTAACATCAGTGTAAAGTGGTTGAAAATGTTGGAAAACTCCAGTGGTTCGATGGTTTCAGTTATTTCAGATGTGAGGAAAATCAGCACTTTGTACATTCAGAGGTATTTCCTTTTTAATAGCTTAAAATCAGAGGCCATATCCTCCAAGAAGTTCCAGCAGAGGCTTTTACCATGAACATTTCTACTGTTTAATGAAGATTTGTCCCGACAGCTTCACTTACTCTGGTTTCACTGCAGGTTTTTACAGCCAAACATGACCTTTACGTCTACAATAAGAAACAGAAAAGTGACTTTGGTCCATTTTAAAGGAGCAATTTGTAATTATTTTTGTGAAAACTTTGGAAAAAGTAGGACAGAATAACCCATAGTTGGATGTTTAAATCATTGGTTTTCCATTGGACTTATGTACAAAACTTTACAGATATTTACTAAATGTCAAAATGACAGAAAATATGTAATTTTAATGTTTTCTATTTTTCTATTAAATCACAAAAGTGATGTTTTCTAATGATATAAACAGAATAGTATTTTTTGTCCATTTTAAATAGATATTAATTAGGTTTATCTGACTAGTTTACTGACTTACATTTTATTTTTCCCTCTTTTTATTTTCTTTGGCATCAGAAAATTCACTGACATGCTTTTTAATTATTATTTTGACAAAAACTATGTGAACTTGATTTTGATCTCTCAAGGTCAAAGGTCATGACGGCCTTTTGAAGCCCATGCCAGGTTCCCTACTTGTTCAAAATAGTAACTAAGTCTCTATTGCCACTGTTTTTTCCATTATAATCTATTTTAGTTTTTTAGGTACTGACTGAGTGACCTTTGACCTTTTGGGTCAACAGTAGGTCAACATGCACACAAGACAGAGGCCTTTGAGGCTACTGTCCACTGTCTGTGGAAAGCCCTACTGGAGCATCTCAGAGCTCCACAGACGGGGGATGCTTTTTTAAAAAAAGGATTTAAAACCTGCCTTTTTACAAAAGCTTTTATTGTTTGATTTTAATAGGTTGTTTTTAAGTTTTTTTGTTTTTATCTTTCACTGTGCACTTTGACACTTGATTTCACATCTAAAGTACTTTACAAATAAAATGTATTATTATTATTATTATTATTAAAAGATACAGAAGTGAAAGATTTTGGTGCTCATTGAAACTGATGAATAGATGAACAGTTAAAAAGTGATATCCATATTTTGACCAAAGGTTTTGACCTTTGACCTAGAGTTTTTAAATGTGTCCTTCAAGGTTCTGATGTCAATGCACATCAACAGTAAATGTTCTGCACTTCTATAGTTCTTTTCCACCTTCATGGTGCTCAAAGCTCTTTACATTAGACTCACATTCACCCATTCACACACATACTCATACACCAGTAGGTTTCAGGGTCAGGATTATCCAAGGACATTTCGAAATGTGGACAGCCAGAGCTGGGATGCGAACCACCAACCCACTCTACTAACTGAGTCACCGCCGCCCCATGAGAGCTAGAAGCAGTTATATGTAAAACTGAGTATACAGGAATGAAAAGGAAATTCCTGATTTTCCCCATCTCTGATCATTGTTTGGTGACCTTGACTTTTGACCTAAATTCACCAAAATTTAATAGGATCTACTGTGGACTACTTAGCACATTTCATGGTATTAGGTCCAGTAGATTTCATGTTGGTGACAAACGGATGGGGGAAAAAAGAACAGGTAACAAACTGTTATGGTCCATTTTAGTTTTTTTGGTATTGACCGAGTGACCTCTGACCTCTTGGGTCAACAATAGGTCAAACTCTCTACACACAACATGCAGAATTGAAAAACCAGCATGCTGGTGCTCATTGGAAGTCTGTAAGATGAAGAGTTCGAAAGTTAAAATTCTATTTTTACCTTGACTGTGACCTTGACCTTTGACCTAGAGTCTTCAAATTTGTCCTTCAAGCTTCTGATGTAAATTAAATTAAATGAATGAAAAGGACATTTCCTGTTTTGCCCGGTTATCATTGCAAAAACTGATTTTTGATGACCTTGACCTTTGACCTACATTTGACCAATATTTAATGGGATCTATTTTGGACCACCTCACACCTTTCCTGAACATTTTATGTAAATTGGTCCGATAGTTTTTACCTAAAGTCACTGACAAAGTGGAAAATATATAATCCGTACCATAAGCGTGTGAAAAAAAAACTGTCTGAGCCCAATAAACTCTAGAAACAAAGAGTAAGTGAAGCTGCAATGAGATGATCGTTGACTGTAATGAAATAAATCATAACAAAGACAATAATAAACGTATCTGCAGATGAATTATTTTTTACACATGAAAAAAAAAACGACGGCTGAAAAAGCAGGAGGAAGCAAAGTAAGTTGTCACGTTGGTTTCAAGCTGATGCTGCTCATGAGCTTCTGAAAGTCACTGGTTCAATTCCCTGGATAAAGTGGGAAAGTGTCATGAGGAATGCTGAGCCCTCCCTCAGTAAAAACTGTCACAGTGCCATCGAGCAAGGCACTTTTTTTTCTTTTATTTTTTTTACAGCAGGCGATTGTTCCAGTGGAGCTGCAGCAGCTCCCGCTTCAGTAAGTGGACGAAAAAGTGAAAGCAAAACCTTCCCTGACGGAAAAAAAAATCAATAACCAAAAATAATAAACAGAAGTAATAATAATAATAATAATAATAATAATCTGTCCGTCACCGTCACCTGTTCAGACGACGGAGTCTCAGCCGGATTTTCACACGTTTTTTTTTTTTTTTTAAATAACAATAAACATTATGGCTGTGCTGAAAATATACATTCTGACATTTAGAGATAGTACTATCTTAAAAATACAAATGTGCAAAAGTTGTAAACAAATGGGATCCTGTGTATTGTGTGTGTGTGTGTATGTGTGGGTGGGTGTGTGTCACAGCCTGGTGGGTTCCTCGTCACTGTCGCTGCAGTTACCACAGCATTCCTGCAGAGGGAGACAGAGGGTTAACAACTGCTGCAGGTACAGTACAGGTGGTAATGAGAAACGCACTTTGAGAGTGCAGACCTCTGCCAAGGTAGGTGAATAAAAAAAAAAAAATGAAGTAACCAAAAAAAAATTTGTGAAATAAACCAAAAAAAAGAATAAATAAAAATTCTAAAGTAAAATCTTGAATTAAGTAGCCTGCAAAAAATCATATGCCAATACAGCAAGTGAAAATGATCTTCTTTCCAGATCTATTGTCAGTTATTATATGAGATTGAAAAGTTCCTCTGTAGGTGATTCTGTCTGATTTTAAGTCTGATCAGATATTTGGACTAGAAATAAGACAAATACACTTGGTCAAATTTTGATTTATCAATGTGTGAATCATTTTAGCTCAGGTGCTACATTCAGACCAATTTAATCTGAAGTAGTAAAAAATCAGTAAAATATTATCAGAGTACCCCATAAATACTCTTAACACTTAATTTTTGTCTGCAAATAGAAAGATTTTCATGTCATTTTACTGTATTTACACAAAAATAAGCTATAATTTCCCCAAAAACGCTAATGTTCTAAATGCAAGATGGAGTTAAATGTGAAATAAGTGAATAATACGTCCTTGTTTAGATAATATCATCAAATGCATCATGGTCTCAAATCAAAATATCTTCATTTGTGGACGTTAACCAAAGCCCACTGACCGTTCTGCCAAAGAGGCGCTGCAGGAGGCCTTGTTTGGGCGGAGGGGACGGCTGACCTCTCCAGTCCAGGTCAGGAGGGACTGTCCCATCCTGATGGAAAACGTTCAGCTCCGTAAAACACTCCGTCTCAATCATCTGCAGGAAAAAACACACACATACATTACATCAACTGCAGTGATTAACCAGAAAACAGCATGCATCGCTATGGAAACCAGTGATCGACTGGGGGTCGATACATATATATTTATAGAAATATAAGAAGTATAAAGTACAGATATTTATAGAAATATAAGGAGGAAAAGTAAAAAGTTCCCATAAAAATAAGCAAAGTACAGATACCTAAACAAATCTACTTCAGTACAGTAACAAAGTACTTCTACTTCATTACTTCCCAGCTCTGTCCACGGGTCATTCATGTGTTTTTTTTCTCCACTTGCTCTCACCTCGTTCTGCCAGGGAATGGAGACGCTGCCTGTGGACACTTTGTTGTAAAAGGACTCGTCTTTGGGCTCCAGTTCCACACCTTTAACTGTGGAAAACTGCTCGATGTCCAGTACGTCTTTACAGTAAATGGCCTGAGGCTGGAACACACAAACACCAGACAGTTTTACAACCACACACACTGCTGTCAAACACATGGTGTCAAACATATGGCCCATGGACCAAAACTGGCACGCAAGAGGGTCCAATCTGGCCCATGGGATTATATTCTGAAATATAAAAAATACACCAAATATATTAATTTACAAATCTTATCAAACATTTAACACAAAATAAAAATATATGACAGATAGTACAAATGTAAAAATAGAATGGAATCATAGAATTATTACAGAATACATTTATGTATAAACCCCCCACAAATAATGAAATACATAAATGCATTAAAAATATAGAATTATTTCTTAACTAAAATTCCATTAAATGTCAGATGACAAATTAAATATTTTACTATAGCTTTAAATTAAAATAAATAATAAATAAAATTTGACCTAGTTTTAGTATATTATTATTATTATTATTATTATTATTATTATTATTATTATTATTATTATTATTATATTTGTGACCCTCCAGTGCAAAACCAGTCACTTGGGTCAAATTTCAGATATTCTGATTTTATATTTATCTGAAAGTTTATTAAAAACGCTTGTGTGACACTAATTCAACCAATCAGAGGTGGTTTTTCAACATCGCCCTAGCAACCAGGGATTTTGTTTACTGGAGAAGGCCTTGTTCTGAGGCCTCTCATTGGTTGAAATATATAATTACATAGATTTCTATTTAAGGGTTGTTTAGAGGGAATCCTGGTCTTTCCAAACATGATGGGACATATCTAACGCGAGTGTGAAGGAAAGTCGTGTTTTGAGCCAATTTTTCTTTGTTTTAGACTTAATTACTGTCAGAGTCAGTCAGACATGATTTGAAACACGGTAGGAATTTCACAAAAACTCATAGTTAGAAGTGTTCAGGAGACATTTTACTTTGATTTTATGCATAAAATCAAATTCGATAATTTTGACCCATGAACGTATTTGAGGCTATATCTTGAAATACTGCTGTGTGACTGAACCACTGGTTTAATGATGGAGGGTCACATCTGAGCTGTTTGTAACCCAGGTCCAATGCACTTTTTTTTTCTTGCAAATGGTAAATAAATTGATTTTGGTTCCGATTAATAATAATTATAATACACATATAGCTGAGTGTATACATATATTGGGTGTAAAGTATGGGTTATTAAATTTACTAAAACTAGGTCAAATTTCATGTAATCGATGTGTAACTAAAAAAAAAAAAAAGTACATTTAACTGTTTATACTTTTTCATAGTTCATAGTTTTCTCTTTATTTCTATGCAGTTTCACCAATTTCTGTATTTTTATTTTCTGGGAGGTTCTACTTTGTCTTTATAAAAATGAAAATGTCGTACATCTGGGATGAAAGGAGCCTGCAGCATTCCAGCTTCCAGACGCTTGAAGTTGATGGAGCGAAAAATAGCGTGGGCTTTGACCTCAGAAGCTCCGCCCCCAAGACAGCCGAGCCTTTCGGAGGGATCTTTGGCCAACAGCTGGAAAAAGAGAAAGGTTGAAAACGGAGTGAAATAATCCAGATGTGAAAGGTGAAGGAAGAGAAGAGGCTGAGATTTATGCAGAAGAAAAGAATAAAAAATAATAATGATCTGAACAAAGACTGACATGAATGTGGATTTAAATTATTATTGTTGGACTTTTTACTGCAGTTTTTCAAAAATAGTTAAAATGCTGATAGCTATACAAGGGAAAAATCAGACAGTAACCATAGTAACCAATAATGGTTAGCCAGCCTGTTCAAGTTAGCTATTATATGTCAACGTAGCGGATTTAGCTAGCAGTGTTAGCTAGCATACAGTAAGCCAGTGTGTTAACGATGGGTGGTACAACAGGCACAATTCATACAATTATCACTATTTTGTCACGAATTACGTCAAAATTACCACAATTACCACTATATTAGCAATTCCATACTTGTAATAAGTGGCTACAAATGCATTATTACCATGAAATTAAATAAAAATTACCATATACAGTAATGACCACCTTATTAGGGATCCATAATGTAAAGTGTTACCGTTTAATATTTATGTGTCCTGGAGTTTTCTGTAGATTTTTTTCTCTTATATTTTCGCTAATTAACATAAAGATTTGGGTCTTACTTATGTTCATAATAAAATTTTGGCATCATCATTCCTTGCTGATTATTTTAAACGTCACTGTTTTCTGTCAAATATGTGTTTTCAGTAACAATAGCATGAAATAGATGACACTTCATCAGAGACATCATCTGTGCACGTTTCCATCCACCCACCATTTTGCAGAGGGACTTGGCGTCCTCTGAGAACTTGCTGGAATATTCCTCCTCCACTTCCCTCACCAGCCGCTCAACTTCCTCCCTCTTGATCTTCTTCTTCCTCTGCTGGAACGGCGACTGGCCTTCGATCATCTCGTAGAGCAGGCAGCCCAGCGCCCACCAGTCCGGGCTGAATGTGTAGCGCTCGTTTTTCACCACCTCCGGAGCTGAAGGACGAGGAGAGTTAGTGACGATTGAACAGCAACACAGTCTTTAGATGTAGGTGAATGTTACTACCTACTGATATGACCAGGAAGAAATAAGGATAGAAAAATACACTATATTTGACAAAAATATTGTCTCACCCTATGTCAATATATTGAACAATAAAATGCATTATATTCAAAAATATATTCCCATATATGGAAAAGTAGTACATATATTATCCACTATACTGCAATATATGATATGATTATACTGATAAATATATAACATATATTGCACTAAAGACATAAGCTGTCCTATATTTTTACAGATTTATTGAAACTCGGTTTATTTCCACATATATTGTGAAGTGTATTACAAAATATATAATTACATATATTTAGTAATACACTTCACAAAATATGCACATATGGATGTGCTTTCAGTTATTACTAAATATATATTAACATATATGAGTAAATATATTGTCATATATGTCTCAATATATGGAAAATGGCAATTCTTTATGTATTTTTAACTATATTGTAATATATTGACAATACATTTTTATATACACATATTTTATGTTCCATTTGAGATAGTATAGTATATGGAGAAATATATTTTGTTTCATAAGGGCAGCTGCCTTGACTCACATAATCTAATTATTATTATTATTATTGATATCTATCTTAACTATTCTGTTATGTTCATCATACCTGCAAACTCATGAGGGTTAAAAAAGGTGACAAACTAATCGTTGCCCCGCGCCAACCCCCAACAACCCCCCCCCCGCGGGTGCTACCAAACAAAAGACAATATTTCAGTTAATAAATCGTGCACTTTTTATTTTTGCAATTTTGAGAGAATTACTTTCATTACTCAAACTATGAACAAAACTGCACAGAAACTGAACATAAATTCATTGATTGTTCTAGGTCTTTTTTCATCCTCAGAAACCCTCACATTGGCCCCGTGGTCAACAGCTCTAATTAAATCATGAAAGGTATGTGTAATTTGTTTAAACCGGGCCGTAGGTTTAATGTAGTCCGCCATGTTTTTTGGACCCCGCATCTCCCCCCGTTGCAGCCCGGGCGCACGGCGAAATCCTCCCCGTGTGCCCCGCACCGCCTGTGCATAAGTCCGAATGAGGGGTTGGGGGCGACCGGTGGGGATAATCCTCCGGGGTGGCACTGGCTCAAGGTTGGGGTTATAGTGGTTGCGGACCCCGGCGTTGTGAAACCCCGGAGCCCTAAATGCACTGTCCGTCCCCCGGAGAAAATCATCCCCATCGCGGCGTCCCGCTTCCCACTCCCCGGGCGCGAAGCGACCTGGCCGGCGTCCCCTGCGGACCACCGTCCAGCCCTCTCCGTCCGTAAAATTCTGCATTTTATTTTATATATGTATGTGTCTGTGTGTCCCGTGTTGTGTGTGTGTTCTGTAGTGTGTGTGAGTGTGCGTATTTTAATTTTAACAAAGAAAAGAGAGACAAAAAGAAAAGAAAAAGAAGCTAGCTAACACGGAAATCTCCGCCGAAGCCGGGGGGGAAAACTCCCGTGAAAGTCAAATAAAAATTAAAAAGTGGACGACGTTTCGACCTAAATAGGTCTTCTTCAGGTCCAAATAAATAAAAACCAGAAAAAGGAAAAGGTTTTGTGGTGGTTTTCGACCTAAATAAAGCTTGAAAAAAAAATTCGGTCAGCGGATAGATTTGACGGAACAGAAATTTCATTTTTGACGGATTAAATAAATAAATACAAAAATAAAATAAAAAGCTTTATGCGTATTTTGCAGTGATTAATCGTAGCAGCGTAGTTTGGTGTCAAAATGCGTGAAGGTCGGCAGATATGTAATCTATCGCACTCAGTTATGACATAAAACCAACAAAAATGTTTCTGGACTTACCTCAGCACACGTTGCAGTCAGCACAGCAAAAAAAAAAAACTTCACAGCGCAGTTGTTCAGGTACTCCAAATCCGAGGCCGCGACAGTGAACGTGACAGTTTCGTTTGTTTGGAATGTGAAAGTTTCATACTCGCGCGTTAACGTTACGAGATCTCGCACGCGACTCGGTTTTAACTTTGTAACTGGCAGTCATGGAATGACCATTGAGAGTGTATGATGTATGTACTGTAGGCTATCTCAGTGGGAACGACAGGCAGAGTGAGACAGACCAACATTATACAATATAGCTCTGTAGTCTGTCTCTGCCTGGCCTGCCTGCCCCCCCCCCCAAAAAAAAACTCTTCGGATCTACACGATTCACGTAAGTGACCTATTTCAGGATCAAAACGGCGAATTTCGCCGAAAGGTGACTAGTTTGCAGGTATGGTTCATTTGTCAGGAACAGCAGTGGTGTTTCTGGGCCAATTTAACATGTTTAATTATCCAAAAGATGTCCCAAACCAAAAAAAAATCCTAACAAACACTGTTAATATTTCATTAGGAATTCCATTACGAATATATATGAGAATAAGTCATAATTTTTTTCATAAACTTTATTTGACACATTGAAACAAAATAATAAAATAAAGTAAACAATACAACATTAACATGTTTCACCACTTTATTTCTTAATTATTATTATTCCTAACATCCTTTACCTCCAGTTTGACTGCAGGGTCAAACTGACTTATGTGATTTAAACATGAAAGGGGTGAGATATGCCATTTTAATATTATATGTTATTTACATTCATTAAAGAAAAAGCAGAATAAGTTTCAGACTAAAAAATACTTTTAACTATTATTTCCTAGATGTTCAAAATATATATATATATATATATATATATATATATATATATATATATATATATATATATATATATATATATATATATATAATATTCTATTATGATTATATTATTATTAATATTAATAATAATAATAATAATAATAATAATAATAATAATAATAATAATAATAATAATAATATACTGTAATATACTATAGTTAGTAGTTCACTGCACCTCTGTGTTCTTACAGATACCAGAGGTGGGTAATTCCAGGTCCATCAAGTCAAAGTCCTGCCATGTATTGGTTCAAACCTGTTCATTGAACCAGCCCATTTTGATGAGCACAATGCCTCATCCAGGTAAATGGGATAATTAGTGGAATCACCTGTGTTCAGTGAACAGGTTTGAAATAATACATGGTAGGACTTTGACTTGATGGACCTGGAATTACCCACCTCTGACAGATACTGCTGTCCATACTGAAAATAAAAAAGATTGACTCCTCCCCCTTTTTTTATTGATACTCACACATGTATCCAACCGTCCCCACCCGTCCCTTGATGGTCTGTCCTTCTGGTACGTGGACGGCAAGACCCAGGTCTGATATCCTGATATGGCCTGAAGATGCAAAAAAAAAAAATAATAATATTATTATTAGTTAAGATGAAACCATTATTAAACCAAACGTTCATATCTTATACCTCACTATGTACTGTACGGTGTCTGTTTTATTTGTGTATAAACACATATATTTATGCAGTGCATTATAGACATGACAGACCACCTTGCTCACCCCTCACCAGGTTGAGCATCACTATTTATTGATGTATTTATTTTAAATAACTTTATACACATTACAACATAATGTTAATTTGAATATTAATAATATAATGTCAGAGCCTGGCCCAGGTCTGAATATAGATTTAAATATCTGTATAATAAAGTGTAAATATAGCCTTTACACTTCCATAACAGGTTTTCTATTAAATAAATAATAATCAAGCTTTATCCCACTCTGTGGATTCTGTCATTGACATTTATTTATTTATTCATTCATTATTAAAGGTGAATTTCAGGGTGTGCATTTTTGTTAGCATCTTCATATTGTTAAAGGTAAAGTGAAAACCCTACATTTTTATGTATTTATTTCATTTTAATTTTACTTGGTCCAGGGTGCTGTACAATTTTTGTATTTTAAATATATATATATTTATATATATACACACATTACTTACATATTTTACTACTTGTTTTTTATTATTATAATTATTATTAATAATAATTTTAGTAATCTATTGTTTTTATGCTGTACTGAATGGAAGGAGATGCTCAAATATCATTGTAAATTGTTGTATAATAACAATAAAGTCCATCCATAAAAAACAACCACTGGGTTAATGTCATTCATACAGAAACTCCACAGCTCTAATTAAACTTTCCTGTTCTAGTTTTCAGTCTGGGTTTTTCATTTTGAAGCTGAACTGACCTCAGTTATTATCACAGGGACATTTCCAACTCCTCCCACGTCCAGGTAAGTAACCCGTGCGTCTGCTTTCATATTTACTGCTTCATTTGTTTGGCTTTTAAGCGTCTGTGTTGTTGGCTGTTTGGTGATTCATGTCCTTGTGTTGTTTCCACTGTGTTCTGTTTAACCCTTTATCATACTGGGCTGATTTAGTTTAAAACACTTGAAACATCCCTTTGTAAATGAAAGCTCCAGCTGTTCTTCAACTGTTTGGAGTACAGATAAAACAACGGGCTCTTTGTAAAGGTAACACCCTGGAGTTTGGACTAAAACACTCACTTTTACTGTTTATTTAACATATAGATGAAATATAGCAAAAATACACGATTTACAAAAAAAAAAAAAATGCAAACAAGGAGAATAATATTAAAAATAATTGGTAATGAATCAGTTAAGAAAGGTAGAAATGGAGAAAAAAAAAAGATTTGGGAACTGCCACAAAAGTACTACTGGGCTTTAATGGGTTAAAGTTTAAAACAAATTCCTGCCTGTTTATATCTTCCCAAATATTTATCTGAGCTTAAAGTAAAGGGTTTTGCAGGTTTACAGAGGAGCTGAGGACACGCTTGTTGATTTAAAGAGCTCTCCTTCATTAATGATGAGCTAAAAATAACAGCCCTTACATGTATACTTGAGAAATCAAATAATTATCCTGCTGGACCATTTTGGTTAACTTCTGAGTTGGACTCCTTCAATTACTGAGATGAGAAACTGACTTGCAGACATTTAAAAAGTGTTGTATATGACAAACACAGACGGTTTTAAGTTACAGGAAATGATTATACAGACCATCCCTCGTTTCTTTTAGTTCATTTTAATGCAGCTAAAGGTCCATTTGTTTGTCAAATATAATACTACTAACAAAAATAGCTCATCGTCGTTTCATTTCAGAGCTGATATCTATATTTTTATATAATTTATTTTATTTTAGTTCTTCATATGTAGGCACAAATATTGTTCTATACTTCTTTGTAAAGCATTATCTTGAACTCCACTGTAGTGCTTTTATTCTGGAGGGATCACTGGTTGTTTATTTATTATACTGCAGATGGGTTAAATGTGTTAACATTTTTACTCAAAGACGTTCAAAGGCTGAATCTCATTTCACTAACCCTTCAACTGGAGCTATAAGGGGTAGGGCTTGAAAAATCAACCCCTATGAAATGGGACATCCCTTCAACACTCACCTACGTCATCAGTTCGCTCCACCAGATGTTACGTAACCAAAAACAACAGCTTTAACGAGCAGTAAACTAACACGTCTGCTGCTGTAGTTGTCGTGTTCTTTTGGGCTATGACGATATATTTACCAATATCTGTGTCAAATTGGAGAAGTGCTATGCATCGACCGATTACTCCACGTTTATGTAAATACCGATTTTTTTCATGTACATTTTATGGAGAAAATTACCATTACACATTGTGACAATATCGAACTTAATACAACAGTTATCACAACTTAGAAACTGTTAATTACGGTAAAAATAATACATTTATGTACTTCTTTCGTAGATGCCGCCATTTTAAAAAAATTATTTGCATTGTATTCTGGGAAATTTGTCGTTCCCTCTATTTGGAGTCTGCTTCTGGAAAATCTCCATTTGAAGGGGTATAAAGCCCTTCCCCTCTGCCTTAACGTGAATTGAGACACCCCTACCCCTACACGTGGACGCGCAAAATGGAGGGGAAGAGGTAAAGGGTGAAATGAGATTCAGCCAAAGTCATTCTGCTGCAAATAATGGGTTAAATGTATTCAAGTATTCAATCTAATTAATCCATGTTAATGCATTAATGTTGACAGTCTTAATACTATTATATTATATTATATTATATTATATTATATTATATTATATTATATTATATTATATTATATTATATTGTCTCGTCATCTGAACCTGCTTTATCCTCACTAGGGTCACACTTTTTTAAGTGTCCTGGCCAAGATGGCAGCAGCAGAAGTTGTACAAAATGAAAATCACAGCCATATATCCAGAGTAATATACAGAAATACAATAAATGTGAATAGCTAAAAACATCACTATAATTCCTTAAAATACATTGTTCCTTAAAAGCACCTCAAAGCCAAACCCAAATCAATCAAGTGGAAAAACATCTACATCCACATTTGTCACCTTAATTTAAAATGATTTGGAATGTATTAATGTAAATGTAATCTACTTTATCATTTAATATAAATTAAATAAGGTAAATAGAGGAACTTAAATTTTAGTTTTAACATTAAATTAAGTATTATTATGATTATTATGATTATTTTGTGTACAAATGTCTCACGTGGCTGCTTTTATTTGTAGTGTGGCTCCCTCTGGTGGTTTAAAGTGGAAAAACTACCCAGAACCAGTTATGCATCAGTTCACAAAACACTCCATTAACAGGGTCAAATAATCACACATTGATTTCAGCATCATATTCTTAAAATAAATCAGGTGTTCATGTTTAAATACATCATGTGCTTTTAAAATGTACATTCAGATGTATTCAAATGTACCAGTGTAATGTGTTAAATGTTTTATAGTTACAGGAGAAGACTGGCAGGGGGAGCTCTATGCTAATGTTTATGTTAAGAGTCATATGGCAAGAGGAAAAGTGTCTGTACACTTTATTTTATTTTTTTAATCATTATTCCCGTTTCACATATGGTCATGTAAAAATTAATGAATAAATAAATAAATAAAAGGTCCAATATTTACAAGTTGAGGCAATTGTAAATTAGTTCTCACTAATTTTAAAGCATTATTTTCTCTATATACTGTTTATTACATTGAATTAGCTTGGCTAGCTAAGTTAGCATTGTACTGCTAATGTGTTAGGGTGTAGTTTAATGGTCCTATGTATTGTGTCATGTCATACGTGGTCATTTATTTTGTTTGAGCTACATTATTGAGTTGTGTTCATGTTCTATAAAGTAATTTTGACATAATTTCAATCACAAAAACACAGCAACAAATGTGTTTGTGCTTCTTCTTTATTATTATTATTATTATTATTCATTCATTCATTATCTGAACCTGCTTTATCCTCACTAGGGTCGCGGGGGTCACTGGGGCCTAATCCAGCTACAATGGGTGAAGGCGGGGTACACCCTGTATGAGACGCCAGTTCATCGCAGGGCTGAACATATATAGACAAACAATCACTCTCACATTCACACCTATGGCCAATTTTTTAGATTAACCAATTAACCTATCAGTGCATGTCTTTGGATGGTGGGAGGAAACCGGAGTGCCCGGCGAAAACCCACGCGGACACGGGGAGGACATGCAAACTCCACACAGAAAGGTCTGGTGTGGGATTCGAACCAGGGTCCTTCTTGCTGTGAGGCACGAGTGCTAACCACTGCACCATTATTATTATTATTATTATTATTATTATTATCCCATTTTCAGGTACAGAAATGTAAAATCTTTAGAAGTTTAGTTAATTGTAAGTTAAATCTTAGTAATTTCAAAGTATTATTTTGTCTATACACTGTTTATTACTGTATATTGAATTAGCTTAGCTAGCTAGCTAAGTTAGCATCATACTGCTAATGTGTTATGGATGAATTGAACAGTCATACGTGTTGAACCTGACTGTGTAATGTCACACCTGGTCATTTATTTGTTATACCTAGTATATTATTGAGTCGTATTCATGTCCAAAGTAATTTTGATATAATTTCAGTCATAAAAAACAGTGGCAAATGACTTGTCCTCACTTCTTTTCATTGTTATTATTAGTCATAGCAGTCACCTATTTCCAGGCTTATATTATATCACTAGACATTTTAGAAATCACACATAATTTGGATTAATACACATTTATTTTTGTGTAATGTTAATTAGGTTTGTATAATCATATTTTATTACAGCAAGGTTGACTCCTGTTTGGGATTTATGTGAATAAGACAATAAAAAAATATGAAAAAACTTAAAAGAAAATGCTAAACACTAGCACATCTGTTCTACAAACTCACTAAAACTAACTGAATTGGGAGAAAAAAGTCAAAACAAAATAAAACTGAAATATAATGAAAACTCTGATTACACTTTGAACAAGTTACAGACATGAGTAAAAACCACATTTTATTACTTTAAATTGTTCGACATTCTTTTATGTCATCATGTTGGCCTCGAATGATTCCTGTTCCTGAAAAGACATAAATTATCAGCTACTAAAAACTTTGTGTACTTTTAGTATAATTCTCTGGCTGCAGCCTCTTAAAAGTGAATATTTTCAGGGGGTTTTTCTTCCTCTGACAGTAAAAATGTCTTTGAGTCATATTGTTAAGTCTGTTCCTCTTATCCTCTTACATTCTATAGATGAAAGAATCAAATGGTAAATTAATCAACCGTGTCAACAGTAATTAGTTTCGGCCCCGACGTCCAGTTTATCATGTTACGTGTAGCCTACATATTAAATTAGTGTAATTATGTTGTGTAAGTGCAGTGGGTCTGTGGGCTGAATGTTACCATGAATGGAGTCTAGTCCAGTAAGTGCAAAGGAATGTAAGCTGTTTGACTATTTCTGTTCAAAGTATCTCTTGCTGTAAAGACCCACTTTAGTATGAACCAAATTAGATGACGCATAGTACCTGTTAAAGGCGCACATGTACATCATAATGTGTGTGTGCGCAATAGTCACATGGCAGGTCCTGCAATTATTTCTTTTATCTTAATATTTTTAGTTATTTGTCTTTTTTATTTATTTATTTAATGTAATGTTTTAAATTGATTTATTTACTTATTTATTAGTCTTATTCATGTATTATTTTTTTAAATTATTTATTGTATTCATTTATTTAGTATGTCTTTTTTTTATTTATTCATCTGTGAATATATTTTACATGTTTTTAATGTTTTTCCACATCATGTCTGTTTCTTAACATCCCTTTTAACAGATCTTAACATATTTTTGTGTTTTCAGCATCTTTTTAAATAATAATTTTTACATCTGTGTATGTTTCTAACATGTTTCCCCGATTTTTAACATTTTTGTGTGTTTTTACCTTTTTTTCTTCATCACATCTGTGCATGTTTCTTACATTTATTTGAACACATCTTAACATATATATATATATTTTGTCACATCTGTGTATGTTTCTAATGTTTTTCCTCATATTTTTGGTTTGTTTTTAAACACCTTTTTTATTTATTCATCTATTGATTTATTTATTCTTAATTATTCATTTTATTTAATTATTTCAGCTACAAGAAGGATGACACTAAAACATATGTTCTGAGTGTCAACCACTAATTTGTTATTTACTCTTGAGTATTTTTTTATATCTCAATATATATCGCAGGGTTAAAAAAAATCGCAATGTCAGTTTTTTCTAATATCGTGCATCTCTAGTGCCACCTACTGATGACATCACACTGCCTTTTTTTATTTACTACAAAACACTGAATGTAAATATAAAACTTGGCCTGTGGTGCCGTTACTCACCATGGTCGTCCAACAGGATGTTTTCAGGTTTTAAATCCCTGTAGAGAAACAGATGGAAACAAAATGAGCTGAAATGGAAGCAGCGGTGACGGAAGTGACAGTGACGCGTGTTCTGAACCTGTAGACGATGCATTCTCTGTGCAGATCCTCCAGACCGCAGCAGATCTCAGCTGAGTAGAAGACCGCCCTCTTCTCGTCAAACCCGGACTCGCCCATGTGGTAGATGTGGAACTTGAGGTCTCCTCCGTTCATGAGGGTCAAGACCAGGCACAGGGCGTCCTTGGTCTCGTAGGCGTACGCTAAACTCACCTGCATGTTCAAAACCACAAAGTTCATGAGTGTTTAAGAAGATTCACAACAGGTTAGATCAGTGTTTCCCAACCTATTTTGAGCCACAGCACATGTTTTATATTAGAAACATCACAAGGCAGACCACTAAACAAAAATATAACAAAAACTATATTTATAGAAATGTGATGTAAATGTATGTGTTCATTGTGAAAACTGGGACTGTTTAATCAGGGTCTCTGCACATTTCTGACAAGCAAATATAACTAGAACTAATAACTATAACCAGAGGTGGAAGTAACTAAGTAAAAGTACTTCCTTTACTGTACAGTTTTTAGGTATCTGTACTTTACTTGAGTATTTATTTTTCTGGCAACTTTTTACTTTTACTCCCTACATTTTTGTATAAATATCTGTACTTTATACTCTTTACATTCTCAGAATACACTCATTATTTTTTTCCAAACTAGACAAAATGTGAGTATGAAAAATAAGTCCTAAATCAGGAATTGTGACATAATTTGGACTTTTTATCTCATAATTACTCATCTTACCTCATAATTTAGAATTAAAAGAATAACTGACTCATAATTTGGACTTTTTTTTTTATCTCATGACTCTGAATTATTCTCATAATTTTTTTACTTTTCATCTCACGATTTCAATGTTTTAAACTTATAAACCTTTTTTAAAGATCTTTTGACATTTTCCTAAATATTATGTCCAGACCCACAAATCTGAATACCATGAGCAAACTGTAACTCACATTTAAAGGCTTTATTTTTCATATTTTTTTTGAAACTTTTCTGTTTTTTTCCCTTGCTTAAATAGGTATTATTTCTTTACTTTATTACAATTGAGAAGTTGTACTTTTTACTTTTACTTCAGTAAAGGAGTTGAATGAGTACTTCTACTTTTACCAGAGTATTTTTTCACACAATTAGCTGTACTTCTACTTAAGTACAGAATGGGAGTACTTTGACTTTAACTTTATAACTTAGTTCAAAGCATATCGTCTGCAGAACCCACAGTATTTCTGCCGTTATCATAGCGGTTGTAGCAAATGAAGCTAAAGCACTTATGCTGGGACCCAGAGACACTACAGTCAAAGCTGGCGTTGCACTTATATTTGTGAGGTTTTTCTGACATACATTACATAGCACTTCATATTCCCAAGTTGTTTTAGATAACCACTTACTGTATTTTTTGGCTCCTCGAGTACATTTATCAGTGAACTTGCATTTCCCCCTCTCGGTTCATGAATCAGGACGGAAGTAACAGAATCCAAAATGGCGCCCATCGAAAGGCTTCGTAAATAATCACATGAATTTATTAAAAGCCTAAATTGACATTGACAGTTAAAACAACAGTGAACCACACCACCTACATGATGATTGTTTGATTATGATTATTTACAAAGCGTATCGACAGGCGCCATGTTGGATTCTGTTACTTCAGCCTCGATTCCGTATGTGACCGTGCAAATCGTAGGCGGAATCCGGGAAAAGTCCCGCCTTAAGATAGGATTGGACAGGCAGCCTGTCAGTCAAACTAGCTCCCCTGCCTACGTTCTTGATTCTTAACAGCCTGCGACAGCCACAGTGGAATGAGTTAACTTTGGAACAATACGTTTTAGATGTCTTCTTGTGAAGTGTTCAATTTAAAATTAAGATTGAAATAAAAATTGAAATGAAAGACTTGTCCTGGCTCTTAGGGTTGCAAATAAATTCTATTTGTTGATCTAACAATATTAATGGGAGGACAGACTTGGGTTTTGATTTAACAAAAAGTAATGTAGGTAGCCTAGGCCTATTGAAACAAAGAATGATTAATGCAAAATAAAAAATAATGATGTAATGCAAGTCAGTCAAGCAAGAATCAAACAGAAATGATGTGTGTAGGAAACAAAGACAGGGAAAGAAGAAGAACCAAAAAAGGTTATCAGTTATACAATGCTATTCATTGTAAACAACTGAGCACTACAGTTAACATTTGCTGCAAAATGTACTGGGACTACAGCCACCGAAACTCCTCATATTCCTGCCAAAATTACTACTAATGCACATGCTATCACTCAGTAACACGTCAATGACAGTCAGTGTGTAGTGAACAATGAAAATAGAAACAACTTGACACAAAACATATAAAATATAAGGGCAAGGACTGTCACGCCAAAAACATGGCCTAGTATTTCTATGATGCAAAAGTTTCATCAAATGTGTTCCTAAACCAAGAGGAGTGCATGCTCAAATTTAAAGAAATCATCATTCACATCTTACTATACATTTGTCATTGTGTTGGCCATATGGACATGACAGCTTGCATGGAGTTGCCCATAATTTTTTCCATACAATTTGATATAGATCAACTTTATTTGTATTACTATTAACACATATGTTATGTTGTATATATGTTTAGTGGATATTGCAATACCAAACTATATATTTTAGTAAATATTGCAAAACCAAACTATCTAAGAGCCATTTGTATGTGTTGATATAGCCATTCATCTATCAATAGATGAAAATGGCACCTGTGTAAATCGAAGGAATGTGCAAATCACATAAAGACAGTGACTTATGTATATGATGTGGCTACATTTATACTGACACATTAGACGTCCTTCTACTTGTCAAAATTGCCGTATATATATATATATATATATATATATATATATATATATATATATATATATATATATATATATAAAATGTTCCTCTCGCTCCACCTGGGCGGTGTCTCCTTCAGACTCGGGTCCTCTACCAGAGGCCTGGGAGCCTGAGGGTTCTGCGCAGGATCTTAGCTGTTCCTAGCAATGCGCTCTTTTGTACAGAGATCTCTGATGTTGTTCCTGGTATCTGCTGGAGCCATTCTCCCAGCTTGGGGGTCACTGCCCCTAGTGCTCCGATCACTACTGGTATCACTGTTGCCTTCACACTCCACATTTTCTCTAACTCCTCTTTCAGCCCTTGGTATTTCTCAAGCTTCTCATGTTCTTTCTTTCTGATGTTGCTATCACTGGGGACTGCTACATCTATCACCACCACTGTCTTCTTATGTTTATCCACCACCACTATGTCAGGCTGATTGGCCATCACCATCTTGTCAGTCTGGATCTGGAAGTCCCACAGGATCTTGGCCTGTTTGTTCTCTGTCACCTTTGGGGGGTTCTCCCATCTTGACCCCGGGACCTCCAGTCCATACTCTTTACAGATGTTCCTGTACAGTATGCCCGCTACCTGGTTATGCCTCTCCATGTATGCCTTGCCTGGCAGCATCTTACACCCTGCTGTGATGTGCTGGACTGTTTCAGGGGCTTCTCTACACAGCCTACACCTGGGGTCCTGTCTGATGTGGTAGACCCCGGCCTCTATTGCTCTGGTGTTCAGGGCTTGTTCTTGTGCAGCCATGAGTAGTGCCTCTGTGCTGTCCTTTAGTCCAGCCTTTTCCAGCCACTGGTATGTCTTTTCCATATCAGCCACTTCCTCAATTTGCCGATGGTACACGCCATGCAAGGATTTGTCCTTCCATGATAGCCCCTCTGGTTCCTCGACCTTACTGAGCTTTTGTTGCCTGAGGCATTCACTTAGCAGTTGGTCATTGGGGGCCATTTTCTTGATGTATTCCTGGAGGTTCGCCGTTTCCTCCTGGACAGTAGTCCTGACACTTACTTGTCCTCGGCCCCCTTCCTTTCGCTTAGTGTACAGCCTCAGGACACTGGACTTGGGGTGGAACCCTCCATGCATGGTAAGGAGTTTCCTTGTCTTGATATCAGTGGCTTGTATCTCTTCCAGTGGCCAGGATATTATCCCAGCTGGGTATCTGATTACTGGCAGGGCATAGGTGTTAATGGCCTGGATCTTATTTTTGCCGTTCAGCTGACTTTTCAGGACCTGCCTTACCCTCTGTAGGTATTTGGCTGTGGCTGACTTCCGAGCTGCCTCCTCATGATTACCATTTGTCTGTGGGATCCCTAGGTATTTGTAAGTTTCCTGCACATCTGTGATATTCCCTTCAGGTAGGTTAACCCCTTCAGTTGTGATCACCTTTCCTCTTCTAGATGTCATCCGCCCACATTTATCTAGTCCCAATGACATCCCAATGTCTTTGCTGTAGATCCGGGTGAGGTGAATTAGGGAATCGATGTCACGCTCATTCTTGGCATACAGCTTGATGTCATCCATGTAGAGGAGGTGGTTGATGGATGTTCCACTTCGGAACTGGTATCTGAAGCCACTCTTTGAGATGATCTGGCTGAGGGGGTTTAGGCCTATGCAGAACAGCAGGGGGGACAGAGCATCTCCTTGGTAAATGCCACATCTGATGCTCACTTGTGCAATTGGCTTTGAGTTGGCCTCCAGAGTTGTCTTCCACAGCCTCATTGAGTTCTGGATGAACTCTCTTAGTGTCCTGTTGATGTAGACATCTTGAATCTTGAATCTTGAATCTTATACAGTTTTAAGCATTCCAGTATCCATGTATGTGGCATTGAGTCATAGGCTTTCTTGTAGTCAATCCAGGCAGTGCACAGGTTGGTGTTCCTCGTCTTGCAATCTCGGGCAATTGCCCTGTCAACCAGTAGCTGCTGTTTGGCTCCCCTGGTGTTGTTGCCTATTCCTTTCTGTGCTCTGCTCATGTATTGCTCCATGTGCCTACTCATCTTAGTTGCTATGATGCCTGATAGTAGCTTCCATGTGGTGCTGAGGCAGGTTATAGGCCGGTAGTTAGATGGTATTGTTCCCTTCTGGGGGTCCTTCATTATGAGGACTGTCCGGCCCTGGGTTAGCCACTCTGGGTGGTTTCCCGATATCAGCAGCTTGTTCATCTGTGCTGCTAGGCGTTCATGGAGTGCTGTCAGTTTCTTAAGCCAGTAGGTATGAATCATTTCGGGCCCTGGTGCTGTCCAGCTCTTCATTTTGGACACTCTGGTTTGGATGTCTGCTAGTGTGATGACTACTGGGTCTTGTTCTGGGAGTTGGCTGTGCTCTGCCTGTAAGTCTGTCAGCCATTGGGCATTGGTGCCTCCTTCTCCCAGATGCTCTTCCAGTATTGCTCAGTCTCAGCCCTAGGTGGGTCCGTTGTCACCTTGTCCCCCTGCCATTGAGAGTAGACCTTAGCTGGGTTGGTGGAGAACATCTGGTTTATTCTCCTGGCCTCTACCTCTCTTGTGTATCTCTTTAGGCGGGTAGCTAGTGCTGTGAGCCTTTGCTTAGCAGTCTCCAGTGCCTCATATGTATATATATGTGTGTAGGTAGGTACGTAGGTAGGTAGGTAGGTAGGTAGATAGATAGATAGATAGATAGATAGATAGATAGATAGATAGATAGATAGATAGATAGATAGATAGATAGATAGATAGATAGATAGATAGATAGATAGATAGATAGATAGATAGAATTGAAGAAAGACACACATCAGTAACAGCTCTGAGTGGATCAGTGGTGTTGTATGTTTTTATAATCACACTCACTTACAGTACCAATAAGGTGAAAGTGGATATTTTCCATGGAACACGTGAGGATTTCTCACGGAACACTTACTTGTCACGGCACACTGGTTAGGAAACTCTGGGTTAGATCAACAGGGTTTTTAAAATGTGGGACAGTGAGCCTCCCCCTAAAAGAACCCAGAGGCAGAGGCACACACAATTTTCTTAAATATATTTTATTTATTATTTTTTAATGTATTTATCTTCATGTCTATATGTGCTTAAACAAATATTAATGTCAGCTTCTTCACGTCTCTTTTAACACATCTATACATTTTTGTGTTTAAATATTTTTTTTTCACATCTGTGTAGGTTTTTAATGTTTTCCCCCATATTTTAACTTTTTTAAACACATTTCCACATCATGTCTGTTTCTTACATATATTTTAACACATTTTTGTCTTTTCAGCATCTGTTTAAATACATATATATATATATATATATATATATATATATATATATATATATATATATATATATATATATTTTTTTTTTTTTTTGTTTTTTTGTTTTCCAACACCTTTTTAAATATATATATATATATATTTTTCACATCTGTGTATGTTTTGAACACCCCCCCCCCCATATTTCAACATTTTTACATTTTATACACTTTTATCCACATCTGTATGTTTCTTTACATTCCCTTTTAACAAATCTTAATTTAATAATATCAGCATCTTTTAAATGTATATATTTTTCCACACCTGTGTATGTTTTAAATTTTTTTTTCCCATATTTAACCTTTTTATTTGTTTTTACTTTTTTATTGTCACATCTGTGTGTATGTTTCTTACATTTATTTTAACACATCTAAACATGTTTGTGTTTTCAGCATCTTGTTAAATATATATTTTTCACATCTGTGTATGTTTTTAATGTTTTTTCTCATATTTTCCACATCTGTGTCTGTAATGATTCTTTTAACACATATTACAAATAAAGATATACAAATAAAGATGACTTATTAACATATTTTTTTGTGTTTTCAGCATCTTTTTAAATGTATGTTTCACATCTGTGTATGTTTTGAACATTTCCCCCCATATTTTAATATTTTTGTGTGTTTTTTTTATTTTTTTTTACATCACATCTGTGTATGTTTCCTACATTTATTTGAACATTTTTACATTTTATACATGTTTCTCCACATCTGTATGTTTCTTAACATCTTTTTTAACACATCTTAACATGTTCTCTCATTTTCACTTAAGGTGTGACTTTGTCCCTCACATCTAACCACATGTTTACACCTTTTCTTTCCATGCTAAGTGTCCCCTGAAGCCCTCTGCTGCCCCCCAGGGAAGACCCACCTCACTATTTCAAAGTCCATATTAAAGCACTGATGTTTATCTTATGTAAAGTACCTGACCATTTTCCTTGGAATTTTCAGGGAAGGTGTGAGGTGATCCAGAATAGATCTCATTAAATTTTGGTGAATGTAGGTCAAAGGTCAAGGTCACCACAAATGTGACCCGCCACCACGAAACCAGGCATAAGTCATGCTGACCCATTCAGAGCTACAGCCAAATTTAGGCTGGAAGGCGATTTCTTATTTGTGTTTACATTTTATGAAAAAACGGTACCTTAACACCTCTATGTTCAGTTCCTGTGGTCATTACTTTGAAATCCAATCAGTAAAGGTGTTTATTGGGTCAATTATGTAAGCGGCGACAAAAGTTCAGGGATTGCTGAGCAAAGACAAAGCCGACTTCCACCTCTTTTCGCCGAACAAACCGATCTCCGTTCCGTGAGTAAACACCCAAGTGTTCGGTACGAGGTAAAAGCCTATATTGAATGCTCTGTCCAATGGTGTAAGCCAAATGATTATAATACATCGCACTTCTGTCCTATTATTATAATATATAAAACTTCTGTGACATGTCCATCAGAGTGTCCTTTAACATCTGTGAATAATTTGTGTCAATTGGATACAAATTATTATGCGTTGCTAAGGACTTCCTACCCCAAAACAGTCCAAAACGTTGACGGACAATATCTAAAAATATGCAAATTGAAAAATATGTCCAAATGTGGATATTAAAATGACCATAACTTTGGTTCTACTTGTGATAGAAACATAATTTTTTCACCATCTTAAACCTTAGATTCCACTCTACCAAGCTACACAGATAACTCAGTTTGGATTTCCAGACACTTATGCCTGGTGGTGGGTCACAAATGTGTTTTCACAATGATCAGAGATGGCAAATCAAGGATTTTCCTTTTCATTCCTGTATACTCAGTTTTACATATAGCTTATTTTTCCTCTCACTGTTGATGCGCATTGACATCAGAACTTTGAAGGTCAAAGGTCAAGGTTACAGTCGAAGTGAACATTGAATTTTAGATGTAACTTCTCATCTTACAGACTTCCAATGAACATCAAAATGCTGGTCTTTCAATTCTGCATCTTGTGTGTATAGATTTTGACCTATTGTTGACCCAAGAGGTCAGAGGTCACTGGGTCAATACCTAAAGAAAACTAAAATATAACGGAAAACAACTGTAGGTTAATAATATGGCAGAATAAAGTTTTACCCATATTTTTGCTTTCAATTCCTTTATTTTTTTTTATTTATTTGTTTTTTAATGAACTTATTTTTAATTCACAATAGACATCTTTTTTTGCATTTCTCTTACTTTCATTCATATATATATATATATATATATATATATATATATATATATATATATATATATATATATATATATATATATACATACACACAGTTTTATATTCAGTGTATTGTAATTGTCAACTTCCAAAAAAAGCTACAAAAAGTATAAATTCAGTTATTTTTGTAATACAGTCAAACGCATACTGCCACAGAATCAAAGGTATAATATTATTTCCGTAGAAAATGGTGGATTTTAAATCAATTTTAAATCAATTTTAAATAATTGCAACTTGGAACTGTTTTAGCACAAATGTAACCTGATTTAAAATTGTCCCAAAGTGACGTAAGTCTGACCACATTTAACCTCCTGTTCTATTTTTAACAGTGAATTCCAAAAACTGCCCTGAGGAATAAGTGTGTAAGTGAATAAATCCACTCAACCTAAAATTGTGTTTATGTTGCAGCGCAGGATGGTGGCTTGGTTGTGTAATGGCGACCGAATTAAAAACCCGTCACTGACCAGCAGTGGTAAACAAGTGCACGACCTGTATTATTACATTTAAGGAGAAAAAGACGACAGATTAGATCCTCGAGGGGTTTTACGACACAGTGTGTTTGCATGAACCACACTGTAAAAAATACAATTACCCTTTGTTCAAGTTATTTCGTATTCATAATTGAATTGACAAGAAATGTGAATAACTATATGAACAATGATGTGAAAATGTACAACAGTGAATATTCTGGATTAAAAATTCATGATTAGCTGCGACAGTCATGTGTTTTCAACCCAACATTTCAATATGTATTTAAAGTCTGGAGTGCATGCTTGTAACGTAGTGTAAGTTTTAACCTCCTCACGTGGGCCGTAGAGGTCCAGGATTATTAATAATGTTTTTTTTTTGACTGGCTGAGACATTTATATTATGTTTTATAACTTGTGTTGTGAGGTCATATCCACTTTAACCCTTGAACCAACAGGTGCGTTTGGAAAAATATATATATTTTGTTGCATTTTTGTAATCCTCATAATCATTTATTTGCCATCTCAGTAAAAGGTAGTTTTGAGGACCATATCAAAATGTCTTTCAGTTAATTTTCCAGTAACTAAGTATTTGAAATATTACTTAATTTTGATTACATAAAGGGAAAATTATGACTATTTATCGCAACTTTCACTTCATCCCACAACAAAAGCCTAAAAAGCACCGCAACTTTCATCGCAATTTTCCAGAAAAGCTCATTTTAGGACGCAACAATCTCAAAAAAGGCCCACCAAATATTAAAGGGACTCTTATATACAGTCTATGGTCGGATAAGCAGCATGTAAATGGACCCAGTTGGATATGTTTCCTCCACTGTTACCGGTGTGTTAACGTTAATTAGCCTAGCCTATAAGATGAAACAACCAGATAAACGCTAGTTTAGACTAGTTTTCGTCGCTGTTTACACATCACATTATTCATTGCTCTGATTGGTCATAGCACTGGCCTATTATGTGCAGAGCAGTTTGAAAGACAGACGTTGTCCCCACCAGGACGCTTAAGCTCAGTCTATGGACCGTCTCCAGACTATGATGTCATATCATAGTCAGACTGGCCAGTCTAATGAAGACGTGCACTGATAGGTTAATTGATTGATCTAAATTACCCATAGGTGTTAGTTAAGTGATAAATTATCATAAGTTAATTTACCTTTTTGTAGAAATAAAAATGCAACTGTTCAGCAAAAAAGAGAAAGCTATGTTGAAAATAACAGATCACTCGCCTAATTAAGAATTTATAATTAGGACAACACTGTTTTCATAGTTAACTTAGTATATAGTTCATTATTAGCAACACATAAAAGTGTTATTGAAGACTGTTTCCTGCAAATTTGAATAATTTTCAACATTTTATTTATTTTTTTACAGTGCACATGCATGTGGTACAGGTATGTCTGAGCTCAGACAGTCACATCTGAATGGAAATGTTATTAACTTTCAGGATTTAATTGGTTTTTCCTTTAAAACACCATCAGATATTTCAAAATTATCCAGCGGGTTACCACAGGAACATACTTTTTAAATTGAACATGTTTTAAATACGTGCAGTTGTTTAAATCAGATTAGAGGACTTTATTTGTCTCTATCTTGTTAATTTAACTCAAGTACTTTGATTATTTACTTATTCTTATCTAATGCAGGGGTTTTCAAATAGTGGTATTGTGAACGTCACCTAAAAGAACTTAAAATCTTTCCAAAAATATAACCATATATCAGTGTTTCCCCAGAGGTGGTCAAAATAAGGCTACTTATGTGGAAAAATAAAAATACTGATTCGAATGCTTTACTGAAGTAAGAGTAAAAAAGTATGACTTGTCATTTGTAATAAAGCAAAAAAGTAAAACTGCTTTTTTTTTTTAAATAGATTTTTTTTTTTGCTATGGATGAAATAATACATTTTTAAGCAGGAAAAAACTGAAAAAATGTAAAAATATCCAAAAATAAATCCTTTAAAAGTGAGATGATGTGTTTTATTGGGTCATGGTACTCAGTTTATTGGGTATAGATGGGATATTTAGGAAAAATTCAAAAGTCATAAATAGGAGATTAAAGAAAAAGTAGAATGAGATTTTTTAAAAAAAATTAAACTGAGATAAAAAGACAAAATTATGAGGAAAAAAAGTCAGAATTATGAGATTAAAGTCAAAATTATGACGGGAATTATGAGATAAGAAATGGATAATTATGAGATTAAAAAGTCGCAATTTCTGATTTACGATAGTGTCGCATCTGTTTACTTTGAAATAAATAATGAGTCTATTCTGAGAATGTAAAGAGTAAAAGTCTCCCTGGGAATAATCATAAATTTTTCATTGATAGAGCATTGTTTTCTGCACTTTTTCCATAAAAAAAAACAATAATAATTTGCTTGTAATGTTTGATTACTTTTGTTCTGACTGTTTTTAATATGTAAGTGCTTAGTTTTCTTCTTCTTCTTCTTCTTATTATTATTATTATCATTATTATCATTATTATTGTTATTATTGTTATTATCGTTGTTGTTGTTATTATTATTAGCATTATTATTATCATTATCATTAACAATAAAAATCTAAAATAAATAAAGACCCTTTTTGGTGTCCCCAGCCACATGTTGAACCTCTGCTCTAATAAACACAAATGCAACGTGACTGTACAGCTGTAGGTCGTAGAACTTGTTGTTTTTCTGTCATAAATGGTCAGATCTTTATCAAGGAGAAGGAAAAAAAAAAAGTGCTTACGACAAATCTGCTGTTGACCTTCTCCAGGATCTGCTTCTCATTGAGCGCCATGGACTCGCCTTTCCGCTTCTTTATCCTCTTCTTCTCCAGTTTTTTACAGGCGTACATCTTCCCTGTGGCTCGAACCTGACATGCACACACCTGCATTCACATCCGCAGAAAACAAACGCATTTTAAGACACATTTTCACATCTATTTCTACCTTAAAAAGCTGTACTAATAAACGGACATAACACATAATACCAAGTAATTCATCTGTGTTTGTCTTGTGACCGTATCTAAAGAAAACTGTGATCGTAAAAAGGATCTAATTATAAATGAACAAAGAACTCAAAGACACTTTATATACAGCGGATAAAAACAAAAGCCAACAGAGTAACAATGGATAAAAGTGGGTTAAAAAGACAGGAATATGTATATAAAACAATTAATATTTAAAAGGAATCTTATATAAATGAATTTCTTGTTGAAATCTGCCTTTTAACCCTGATATTTTAATACTTTTTACCCATTTTTATTTAGCCCAGAGGTTAGTTATGATCATTGTTTTTACTCTATTCAACAGGTTTTTATTATTCTGTCATGTCCTCATTTGTGGAAACAAGGGTATTTTATTTGAATTTTATTATGTATAGACAGCTCATATTGGTTTGTCTGTTGTCATGTTATAACTCAATGAATACTTGAGATATCACCATGACATTACATGGGCATATACATATAGATAATGCCACATCAGATGCAATGATACATTTGAGGAAAGGTCAAAGGTCAAGGTCACATTTAGCAGAAAGGTCAAAATCCCAACGAGTTGCCATAGAAACTTGATATTGGCACAAAATAAGGGTAAGAATAGGTATTATCTGAATACTTGTTTTGTGAATCAAAACAGCAAAATCGAAATTTTGGTGTGATTTTAAAGTCAACTATATGTATGTACTTCCAATCATCTTAAAAATGAGCTAAACTTATTTTTACTTCAGATAATCCCTTCATATTTTCCAGATCTATTGTTTATAAATCAGTTCTAATATTTGACTGAAAAGTTCCTCTTTAGATGATTAATCTAGTTAGAAGAGATTATTGTGATCACCATGTGTGTGTGTGTGTGTGGGTGTGGGCGTGTGTCTGTCTGTGTGTATCTGTCTGTGTGCGTGTGTGTCTGTCTGTCTGTGTGCATCTTTGTCTGTGTGTGTGTGTGTGTGTGTGTCTATGTGTCTGTGTGTGTGTCTGTGTGTGTCTATGTGTCTGTGTGTGTCTATGTGTCTGTGTGTCTATGTGTCTGTGTGTGTGTCTGTGTGTGTCTGTGTCTGTGTGTGTGTCTGTGTGTCTGTGTGTGTGTCTGTGTGTGTCTATGTGTCTGTGTGTGTGTGTGTGTGTGTCTGTGTGTGTCTATGTGTCTGTGTGTGTGTCTGTGTGTGTCTGTGTGTGTCTGTGTGTGTGTGTGTCTGTCTATGTGTATCTGTCTGTCTGTGTGCGTGTGTGTCTATCTGTCTGTGTGCGTCTTTGTCTGTGTGTGTGTGTGTGTGTGCGTGTGTGTCTGTCTGTGTGTATCTATGTGTCTGTGTGTGTGTGTGTGTCTGTGTGTGTCTGTGTGTCTGTGTGTCTGTGTGTGTGTGTCTGTGTGTGTCTGTCTGTGTGTATCTCTCTGTCTGTGTGCGTCTTTGTCTGTGTGTGTGTGTCTGTGTGTATCTATGTGTTTGTGTGTGTGTGTGGTGTGTGTGTGTGTCTGTGTGTGTGTGTGTGTGTGTGTGTGTGTGTGTGTGTGTGTGTGTGTCTGTGTGTCTGTGTGTCTGTGTGTCTGTGTGTGTGTCTGTGTGTATCTATGTGTCTGTGCGTGCGTGTGTGTATGTGTGTCTGTCTGTGTGTGTGTGTGTGTCTGTCTGTCTGTGTGGGTATGTGCCTGTCACTGCATGTGTGTGTCTATCTGTCTGTGTGTGTGTGTGTGTGTGTGTGCAAGCAGCACTAAAATAAACATATACAAGTGGTTCCAGACACAACAAGCCCCGCCCCCTCACACACATTTTACCTGATTTGCCGTATCACTGTAAAAATGCATTTTTTTGGTGACTGTGACCTTTGACCTACATTCGCTAAAATTTAATGAAATCTATTCTGGACCATCTCACACCTTTCCTGAAAATTTCATAAAAATTAGTTGAGTAATTTTTCTGTAAAGTTGTTGACAATCAAACCAAAAATATTACCCCTCTCCATTTTTGAGGGGCGGGTTAATAATAAAATAAAAATGTGTTTTATCTGAAAAATAGTTGCATTTTTTTTAATTTTTTTTTTAATTTTATCTTCGTAAGTATTAATTGGTCAAACAGACCTGTTTAGCCACATTTTGTTATAAACATCCAAAATGTAATAACTTTTTCATTTAATTTTGTAATAAACTGCCACATTTTTGCAGCATTATGTAATAATTTATTCCATTTTGCAGCAGCAGGCGCTTTGGTGGCCTGACATTAAAACTCAAGGGAAACATTCCAAATGGTTTATGTCGTGGCTGGTAATTAGACATATTAGACATGGACAATTTGAAATTACAGAAATATTTTGGAAATAGAAACGTTTTTGTCTGATCATATTTGTTTCAAATCTTAGTGGATAAATTATCTGGTCACAGCAGTTCTACAAACAAGCAGAAGACTCTTACATTGTTTAACCTCTTAAGCCCTAAGGGGATTTTCTGGAAAATTCAGCCTAAAATACATGTCCAAATTAAAGTAAAATACAATTAACGAACAAATAAACTATGCTTTAGAAGTGTTATTACGTAATGCACCATGTTATTACATTTTCTAGAGACTAAAAAAAATTGCATATATATATATATAATAATCTTCTCAAACTGTAATAAATTATTATATAAAGCGGCAAAATGTATTCCAAAATGAAATAAAAAAGTTATTACATTTTGGATGTTTATTACAAAATGCAGCTCAACAGACATACATTGTTTCCAAACTCTGAGTTGAATTTTTTTTTTTAGCTTCGTCCTGTTTTTAGGAGCAGTTTGACAAAAGAACTCAGATCAATATAAAAATATAAAAACACAAACAGTTTAAGGAGACATGTCAACAGTCCAGAAGGAACACTGTCTTTATTTAGAACAAGGAAAAGCTTTTTTAAACAGTAGTTTCTCACTCAAAATTTCTCACATGTTTTCATTTAAATGGATTAGAGTGAAGTAAAAAAACAACAACACACAAACGGAAAAGAGCGAATCAGAAAAGTTGGTTTTCCCTTTTCTCTAATTAACCGTGTCATGAGGTTTGGCTGCGTCAGGAGAGGTCACAACTAATGCAAGTTTCACTTTCAATGGATGCAAATGACAAATAAACTGGTTCTGACTGATTGTACAAAGTAAAACTGGATCCAAACTGGATTAAGTTTGACAGAGGTGGAAAGTACTGTAACTAAGTACAAGTACTTCATTACTGTACTTAAGTAGATTTTTTTTAGGTATTTTATTTGGGTACTTATTTTTCTGGCAACTTTTTACTTTTCCTCCCTACATTTGTTCATAAATATCTATACTTTATACTCTTTATATTTATATAAATATCTGTACTTTATACTCCTTACATTTATATAAATATATGTACTTTATACTCCTTATATTTATATAAATATCTGTACTTTATACTCCTTACATTTATATAAATATATGTACTTTATACTCCTTACATTTATATAAATTTATTCTCCATTTACCACAATGTAAAATATCAAACTGATCCAAAATCCTGGATCTTTTCTGGATCACCACCAAAATCGAATCAGTTGTTCCTTGTGACACTCCCAACACATGCAAAAAATTTTATCAAAATCCATTCAGAAATCTTTGCGTAATCCTGCTGAGAGTCAGACAAACAAACAAACCATGCCACAACCTTTGCCCCAGATCCAGTCCAGTTTCACCTGGTCCACACCGTGCAGCTGTAAGTCGTAACTCATCTGCATCTATTTAAGCAGCGAGGCTTGCAGTTGTCAGTGTGGAACCATTCAGTTTGTCATCTCCATAACCTGGACACTCTGCTATTTCCCTTGTCCCCATAACCCGGCACGTTCTTTCACCACCACGGACTCTGGCTGATCAACCCCCCACGTTTTGTTTTCTGTCTCTGTCATTTTTTGCTTCTGTTTTTATTAAATTTGTTCTCTCTTCAGCACCGGGTATCTGAGTCCTTTTTCCACCTCACCCATCATGACAAACAAACAAACAAATGGACTTAATGCCTCCTCAGTCAAAGGGGGGAGGTCTGCCTTGGAGGAATTAAATTAGGGTCCGTTTGTCTGTTTGTTTGTTTATGTTTCAGCAGGATTACTCAAAAAGTTCTGAATGGATTTTGATTAAACTTTCAGGAATGATAGATAATGGGTCAAGGAAGAACCCATTAGATTTTGAGCAATGAAGGTCAAAGGTCAATGTCACACGAAAGGTCAACAGCTAAAACACATCAGTGGTAATATCTCAGGATTTAGACAAGATAGAATCTCACTTTTTTTTCATTCACATCATCTCACCTTCAGACATCAGATGGGTCAACACCTATGGCTGCATCACATCACGTTTTGACGTCATATGACGGCAGTTCAAGCCTTGGCGCAGGTCTGCTGTCTCTGACTGCCTTGTCTAGTTTTGTTTTTGTTTAGTTTTTTCAGCAACTTTACGAAAAAAACTACTGGACTAATTTCCAATGAATTGTCAGTAAAGGTGTGAGCTGGTCCAGAATAGAGACCATTCAATTTTGGTGTATGTAGGTCAAAGGTCACATTCACCAAAAAATGTGTTTTTGCAATAATAACAGATAGGCCAAACCAGTAAATGTGTGTGAGGGAGCAGGGTTTGTTGTGCCTAGAACCACTTATTTGACATTATTTTAAAAAATATAAATAAAATTCACATGTAACGTAGTAAAAAGGACACGAAAATGACGCACTACGATTTATTTTTTACCTTTTTTACTAAGGAGGTTTTGTTTTTTTCAGCGTTTATCCGTCTGTCTGTGTGTGTACAAATCGATTCTCCATTTACTGGAATCCTAACAACAAACAGTTCAAAGTTCAAGTTTACAAGTAGTTTTTGCATAAACCTGCTTCCGAAAAACACGCAAAAAAAAAAAGAAAAAAAAAAAAACACCCCAAAACTATACCCTGACCTCTCAACTAACGACATCAGCCTCGACCCGTCGTCATTGTCTCATGAGCCACTACTCTGCTTCTGTTTTTATCGCCTTGAGATCGGAACAGACCGTCTTCTATAACAGATATGTCAAACAGAGACAGTATTCAGCGTCCACTGAAGAGATTTAAACACTTCCAGCTGTTTGACTCCCTCTGTTTTCTACTTGCTCTTTCTATTAGTCCTTTATTTTTAGCGGAGAACTTGGAACGCTGTCATTTATGAAGCCATTATCACTACATTTACCGTGTGTGTGTCCGATTGAATGTACACGCTGTGCTTTAAAGTGGCTTTGAAGTTAAAGAACTGTAACCGTGGAGACCATTTACACTCGTCTCATGTAATGAAATCATGGTCAGACCCACAAAGATGGTCATGTGACTTTTTTGTAAGAATAGTATTGTTCCTTTATTTATTTATTTATTTTATTTTCGGACTGGTGGCATTTTTATTAAGCTGAGAAAATGTTATATTTGTCTGATTATGATCAATAATTTAACTATGTTAAATTATTTTAGTTCTGGTTCTGAAAGAAAGTTATGCAATGAGATGAGGAATGCAAGACGAGATGGAAAAAACATGATGGAAAATTGCGGGATGAGATCAAAAATTTGTAATAAAATGGATAATTCGCAATGACAATGAAAATGC
Organism: Siphamia tubifer; assembly: GCA_020466265.1. Taxonomy (NCBI): domain Eukaryota; kingdom Metazoa; phylum Chordata; class Actinopteri; order Kurtiformes; family Apogonidae; genus Siphamia; species Siphamia tubifer. The sequence continues at coordinate 36,260,115 of CM035796.1, forward strand.
GCAGTAAAACGGAAAATACATAATGAAATGGAGACTGTGAGATGAGGTGGAAAAATATGCAACGAGATGGAAAAGTACATGACGAGATGGAAAAAATGTGACGGAAAATGTGCGATGAGATTAAAAATTCACAATTAAATGGAAAACTCGCAATGAGAGTAAAAATGCACAGTAAGATGGAAAAATACACAACAAAGTGGAAAAATATGTCACGAGATAGAAAAAAGTGACGGAAAATGTGCGACGAGATCAAAAATTCCCCATAAAATGGATAAGAGAATAATAATGCACAGTAAGATAGAAAATACATAATGAAATGGAGAATCTGACATGAGATGGAAAAATATGTGACGAGATGGAAAAAAAGCAAAGAGCGGAAAATGTGCAGTAAGATGGAAAAATATGCAAATTCGTGAAATGAAATGTGAAAAATTTGCAATGAGACGAAGGTCGCAAAAAGTTCTGTGATGAGACCAAGCCCGCGAAAAATCTGACAAGGCCCGCGAAAAATCTCTGAGATGGAACCGAAGAAAAATCTATAAATCTGGAAAAAAAGCAGTGAGACGAAAACATGAAAAAAAATTACTTATCAGATGGAAAAAGATCTGAGGACTTTATTGCTTTAGTTTATTACAAAGAGCCTGATCTATGTTAAAACAAAAATGAGGAAACAATAAATAATAAAAGAAGAGGAACTAAAATATTTGAATTTTTCTTTCTTTTTTTTTTTTTTTTACTGAAAATATGACCAAATTAAATATACTAAAATAAAACAAAAAACACCTTAAAACCTAAAAACCAAAGACGAGCATCTGTCATGATTTATTCCCTTTGTGTTTCACATGTAGAACATAATAATCTATTAAACTGACCTGTTCTGTGTAGAGAAAACACCAAAGAAAAAAAGAATTTGTCATTTCAACATGAATACTCACCTCTCCAAATCCTCCTTTTCCTAAAACTCTGTACTGTCGGAAGGTATTTTTTGTCACTGGTTGGCTGTTGACAAAGAAGAGTCACATGAACAGACAATAAGAATGTCATAATATAAGTTTCAAAGCCACAGATGGATTAAATATTCACATACGTTTACATTTACACCATATTTACTTTAAATCTGTGTCATTTGTTCATTAGTTTTTCAAAATAAAACCAAAAATAAGACGTTTCTTCATTATTTGTTTCCAAAACCACAATGAAAAAAACTGATAACAATGCATTTTTTTTGTTTTTACATTTTTTATTTTTGTGTTTAAATGGATAATGGACATTTTGGAAACATAATAAATAAAGAATAAACAAGTTGTTTTTTCATTGTCTTATTTTTGGTTTTATTTTGAAAAAAAAAGAATGAATTACTTTAATCATGGATTACTTTATAACCCTGAAAACCATAAAACAATACATTATTCAAATCCACTCTTCACGTTCTTGGTATTTTTTTAAAACAGTGTTTGCATAACAAATAAGGCAGGTGCAATAAAGTCCAAATATTTTAGCTAGTGCATTCAGAATTAATACAATTTAATCCATCATCATGATTAGTGTGATTTAAAAACATTTAGGCAATAATTAAATAAGGGTTCCTACAGTTCAATTTAAATTCAAGACTTTTTAAGAGTTTTTAAGGCAGTTTGAAATTAAATAATTAAAGACCAAGCAACAATGAACCAAAATAGAAAAGGGAAAAAAAAACAGCACATGAATTATCTGGGGGCAGTTTTACCAACTGTTTATTTTAAATAGAACATGACTTTTTGGTCCAGTTGCTGCTACATTCATGAATGATTTGCATCAAGAAGCATAACTTTGAAATGTTAAATATAACAAACACACACACACACACACACACACACACACACACACACACACACACACACACACACACACACGCATATAAACACACACTTGCAAAACTTAGTATAATTAAAAGAATACTATACCCACAGAATGATGTGGGTGTGTATATACATATATATATATATATATATATATATATATATATATATATATATATATATATATATATATATATATATTGCTTTGAAATCATTTCCATTAATCATGATCAAAATACCATGTTGTTAAACTCTTCTGTCTCTGGAGGGTTTGTTTTGTTTCAAATTTCCCACAAAATAGATTAAGAAACACAGAAAAATATATAAAGCATGCTAAAATCCACTAAAATCCACAGAAAAAAGCAATTGAAACAAAAAAAGCAATGACAAAAAAATATATATATTAAAAAAAACCTTCTAAAATACAGGAAAATAAATTAATAAAAACATTTATATATATATATATATATATATATATATATATATATATATATATATATATATATATATATATATATATATATATATATATATATATATATATTAATATTAAATATTAATATATTTAATTAATAAAAAAAAATTTCTTTCTTTCTTTAAATGTTTTAAAAATGTAAAAAAAAATTTAAAATAAATATGAAGGTACTATGAAGCTAAATAATTATTTTTAACTGGACAAAAATGGTAATTAATATAAAAAGATATATATATAATTTTATTTTATTTTTTCACACATTTATAGAAGAGTGGAGGGTCCAGACAATAATAATAATAAATTATGAGAGGATTTTTGCAACCTTTTTATGGTGAAATTACAGATGATGAAGTTTAATATAATCATGGGTTATAAAAGGCACCTGAACGCAACACAAGCTCCACTATCGACACAGGAAAAAAAACAATAATGTACTGTACAGACCACAGACGCAGATGAAGCCGATTATTGAACAATAATCTGTGTGACAAACAGAGCAGATAATGAAGTCGGGGGCAGCGAGCCGGTCCCAGCTGTAATAGGACCCCTCCCATCGGACAGGTAATCCACTCATGCAGGGCAATTAAATGATCCCACAGACACACACTCATTAAAACACAAAGACAGCTTCATAAACACTACACTGGAGCTTTTCTGTTCACAGCACCTTCTGTCTTTTATCTAATAATGATGAGGTTATTTCCACACCTGGAGGTTCATGTTCTGTCTTTTTTTTAACCCATTGTTTTTTGTTAGGTTTGTTTTTGTGTTGTGTTCAATACTATAGCAGCAAAACTATTGGTTTCATTTTTTCCAAATTGAGTTTATAGATTCTCGGTGATCCAGAATAGATGTGATTACATTTGGTGAAAAGTAGGCCAAGTCATATTTTTTTAAATTGCATTTAAAAAAATAAATTTGTCCCCATTTACTTATAATGGGTGAAATTTCAAATGTCTGAAGCAGCAAAACCATAGATTAAATTTAAACCAAAATGGGTTTATAGATTCCTAGTGACCCAGAATAGATGTGATTACATTTTGAGAAAAGTAGGTCAAAGTTCAAATTCTGTATGAATTAAAAAAATATATATATATAAAATTTCCTTATAATGGGCAATATTTCAAATGTCTGAATCAGCAAAACTAATGGTTCTTTTAATACCAAATTGGGTTTAAATATTGCCAGTGACTCACATTTGATTTCATTAAATTTTGGGAAAAGCACGTGAAAGGTCACATTTTTAATAATTCCCCCCCATTTACAAATAATGGGCAAAATTACAAATGCCTGACACGGAAAAACTATTTACTAAATTCATAGAAAACTGAGTTTATAGATTCTCGGTGATCCAGAATAGATGTGATTACATTTGGGGAAAAGTAGGTCAAAGTCATATTTTTTTAAATTGCATTTAAAAAAAATGAATTTGTCCCCATTTACTTATAATGGGTGAAATTTCAAATGTCTGAAGCAGCAAAACCATGGATTTAATTTATACCAATTTGGGTTTATACATCCCCAGTGACCCAGAATAGATGGGATTACACTTTGGGAAAAATAGGTTAAAGTTCAAATTCAGTATGATTTTTTTTTTTTTTTAAATTAAAATTTTCTTATAATTGGCAGTATTTCAAATGTCTGAAGCACAAAACTATTGGTTGTTTTAATACCAAATTGGGTTTAAATATTGCCAGTGACTCACAATCGATCTCATTACATTTTGGGAAAAGCATGTGAATTCCATTTAAAAAAATAGTTTTCCCCATTCACTTAGAATTGGAGACATTTCAAATGTCTGAAGCAGCAAAAGTATTTGTTGAATTCATACCAAATTAGGTTTGTAGATCCTCAGTGACCCAGAATAGATGTGAATGACATTTTTGGGAAAGTGGGTCAAAATTCAAATTCTGTATGAATTTAAAAAAAAGTCAAATTCCTTGAAAATGGGCAATATTTCAAACTATTGATTCTTTTAATACCAACTTGGGTCAAGTTGTGATTACATAGATTACATAGCATAGATGTGATTACATTTGAGGAAAAGTAGGTCAAAGTAATTTTTTCAAATGCATTTTTTAAAAAAGTTTTTTTTCCCCCATTTACTTATAATGGGGGAAATTTCAAATGTCTGAAGCAGCAAAAACATTGGTTGAAATTTTCCCAAATGGAGTTTCTAGAATGGTAGTGATGTGATTACATTTTGGGAAAAGTAGGTCAAAGTTCCAATTTTTATTCATGTAAAAAATTATTTTTCACATTTACTTATAATGAGCTAAAAAAAAAAAAAAAAAAAAAACCTCCATAAAATGTGTTTAAATATATAGAGGTAAATCATATGCTGACATCGGCACATGCATGGTGACATTAGCCGGATCGATGCCAAAATAAATTACTGACAAAATAAGTAAGTCACTTCACAAATGGTTTAAACTTTCCTCCTCTTTTTTGCGTTAACTGATTCAAAAACAGAGAAAATAACAGAGAAACAACTACATCAAATGTGTATACGTCACATAATACACAAATGTTATCTGCAACTGCAAACACAGACAATTAAATGGACTTAAAGCTTTAAAATGTGAATCTTAAAATTACAGTGTTGTTGTTTTTTTAATATGTTGCCCACATATATGTATTTGTTTGGTATTCATTTCTTTATTCCAACTCTAACCACAGCTCCTTCTTGTTCTCTGCAGTCATTTAAGGAAACTCCAGAGGAATATTTGCCTCAGCATAACATTACTGCTGCAAGAAAATAGCAGTAATTCCAATTATGGAGATGTTTTCTGAACGGTAGATAGATTAGAAACAGTCCGTGCTGCGTTCAGGGAATTCAGAGACCCTGTGGTTGTGCAAACAGATCCAAAGCCCACTGGATGGACTGAACCATCCAAGGCTGTGAACCTTCTCAGTTGTTGGAAAGACGACACAAGTTTGTCATTTTGTCAGAAACTCGTGCAGTCGCGACAAAGCGTCTTCGTTCTGCTGCGAATAAGAAGAACGACAACGTTCAACGTCAATGTTTTTTCTTTTTGTTTTTAGCCCATTCTTTTAGAAGTGTCTGTGCATGTTCCATTTACAGGGGTCTCGATCATGCAGCCCCCCCCCCCCCCACCACCACCCCCCCACCCCCAAGATTCCAATCCACTTTGTAAGATGACATGGTGCAAAAATTCGCCAGAAAATTCCACTCGTTTTAGTTGAAGTTTCACAAATAGACCAATATGATCTACAGGAAAATAACAAATGGTGCCAGACGCAGCAAACCCCCCACCCCCACCCACCCTCACAAACATTTGAGCTCTTAATGGACGTCTCCTTTGTAAAATGTGAGTTTGACCTTTCAAACTCACCCTTTGCTGAAGGCTCTGGAGTCTGAGTGCCCGCTGGCGGACAATTTAAACCAAATTGACACAAAACACATTTTAACTGTGAGTTTTTGTCAATCAAACATATAAGTGACACCATTAAAAACCTTGAACCTTCTAGATTTCATAAATTATGTAGCTGGCCCTTTTTAAAGAGAGTGAGAGTGAACAACTTTGGATGTTCTGTACTTATTGACTTCTGCAGCTACACCTAGAACTATTCACAGGTAAAGTACCTGGTGCTTGTTTGGCTACTTATACTCAGAGGTGAGAACACGACCCATTCAGCCACAATAGCCAATCAAAGAACATGGAAAGTGACAGGGGGTGGGGGTCATCAGACGTACTTCATATCCATCTAGTTAGTATTATAATAACAGAAGGTCTATTATCTCTGTTGGCTTTACATTTAATAATGTAAATAGGAAATAATATAACTTGTAATTGTAAACTGTTGTTGTAAATACTTTAAATGTAACTGTAGAGATCTGTTTTCTTTTACCGAATTGGAGTATATTGTATGGAAATTGTACAGCACATTCTACTTTTTTAATTTTTGTTTTGTTGTTTGTTTTTGATTTTTATTTTTGCTTTTTTTTTAAAAAAAAAAAAATTTCATGCGTCTCGAAATAAACAATATTAAAAAAAAATAAATTAAAAAAATCCAATTTCCATAGAAACAACCAATCATTTCTAAATGTTCTTTTTATTTTTATGCAGCCAACACTTGTGTTTACAAGGTTGAAACTTCAAGAGTCTTGGCTTTATATATTTATTGTGTGTTTTCTTGCAGAACTCTAAGGCTGTTTTCACACCTGTTAGTTCAGTAGACTGGTTCGTTTGGGCTCAAAAGTCGTTACAATGTTTTTTGCAAACGGACCAACCACTGTGGGTGTTATATCTGTCCTCGCCCATGTGGAGGCGCTGTTTGGAAAATACTGCGCTTTGGGTGACGTAGACGAAAGCTTATTGGTGCAACACGTGTCGAGGGAAAATCCCCGAAGAAAACATCAGGCGGATTTGTTTTTTTCTGAACAATGAACTGTGATCTTCTGCTTGTTTTTGTTTCAATATATTTTTATCACTGCTTTGTGCAGCGACACAATTACTGCTGTTGTTCCAGCATGAAGCAACACTATGCCTTTGGTTTTGGCGCAGAGAAGACGCGTTATTATCGCAGAAAGTAGACTACGCTTCTAAACCTGAACCAACTTTTTCTTCGAACACATTTTCTTTTAACCACGTTTGTCCCCGACTCATCACGTTGTCTCCAAAACAACAAATTTGTGCAAAAAAATAAAGTTTGTGCTTCCCACAATACACCGCGCTGCTTGCTACGGAAGCTTCCGTAGGTCAAAAAGACTGCTCTATAAAAGAGATGGGCCGAATCGAGGCTGGTCAGCGTTCTCACCAGCAGCGAACCGCTCCAGAGTCCGCTTGGAACCGGACCGAGACCACCTCGAAAAGGAGGTCTCGGCACAGTCCTTTAGTGCGGACCAAAATAAACTGGTCCACTTTCACACCAGCCCAAACAAACCGGACCTGCAGGTGTTCCAAACTCTAGTCCGCTTAAAGTGAACCAAATGGTGTAGGTGTGAAAGCACCCTTAAACCTGTTTTTATACAGTTGCGTTGACACTCAATGTAAATCAAATGTGTTTGTATTACATTCACTTTGCTTTCATATTATTTTTTGTTCGGTTTTTCAGAATACAACCATATGTGACACTTTTACATAGATATTTACAGTTAGTTGAAATACTTGATGGTTGCAAACAGCCTCAGAGTCTCTGAAAGGACTTTGACTTAGAAGGGTTAAAGGTCATGATGTCATTTTAAAGCCTACATGTAGTTTCCTATCTGTCAACATTAATAACTGAGTACTTATCGCCACTCTTTTTGGAGTTATGACCATTTAAGATCATATGACCTTGATTTTGAACTTTCAAGGTCAAATGTCACCATTTTCAAGACGTCCATATCATGTTTCCTATCTATACGTAGCAGTAAATAAATCTCAATCTCCATTGGTTTTTCCGTTATTATCAATTTCTTTTTTTAGGTATTGACCCAGTGACCCCTGACGTCTTGGGTCAACAATATGTCATCATCTAGACAGATGAATTAGAATTTAAACACCAGCATTTTGGTGCTCATTGGAACTTTGTAAGATGAATAGTTCAAAAGTTATATCCAAAATTCAATTTAGACCTTCATTCTGACCTTAACCTTTGACCTACAGTCTTCAAATGTGTCCTTGAAGGTTCTGATGTCAATGCACATCAACAGTGAGAGCTAAAAGAAGCTATATGTAAAACTGAGGATCCAGGAATGAAAAGAAAATTCCTGATTTGCCCTATTTCTGATCATTATGAAAACACATATTGAGTGATCTTGACCTTTGACCTACATTCACCAAAATTGAATGGGATCTATTCTGGACCACCTTGGCCCTTTCCTGAAAATTTCATGAAATTGGTCCAGTAGTTTTTGTGTCTAAAGTTGCTGACAAACAGACAAATGTACATATAATTTATATTAGAAAATATAAAATCCCCCCCCCTTCGAATGAAGAGAGGTCCGCCAAGGACGAATTAAATTTGAGTCTGTTTATCTGTTTGTGTCACAAGGAGCAAATGGAAGAGATCCTGGATTCTAGATCACTTTAAATTTGACATTGCGGTAACATTTCAAAGTGATCCACAATTCTGGATCTCTTCTGGATCATCACCAAAATGTTATAATTTGCTCCTTGTAACACCCCCTACACATCCTAAAAATGTTATCAAAATCCGTTCAGAACTTTTTACATAATCCTACTGACAGACAGACAGACAGACTCAAATTTAATACCTCCTTGGCAAAGGTAAAAATAGTGTTTAAATCTTTGCATGGAACATACAAAGTAACAACAACAGTTATAATAAGGAAAAAAATTGAGGTCTTTTACAGGAGGTTCTGTAGTCGACACTTTGAAAAACCCCTGATCTAAATCTTTTAGCAAAACCAAGACGTATTTTTGTAAATATGGGTCGTTTGGTGAAAATATGTGGGAACCTGAATGAGCCTCAGACTTAATTCCACTGCTGAGTCAGATCTGTTTACTGCATCACAGCCCTGTTCAGGTTAAAAGTCTGGGAAACGTCAGAGGATGAAGACCCAGACGAACCCACAACAACCATTATTCAGTTTTTAATTAGTAGGTTTTTAATTCTGAACGCATTTACCTTTAACACCTTCTTGAAACTCAACTAATGTGCAGTCATTTCACAGCCGACCTTTACAATATTCAGCAGAGGTGTTTAAAGTACTCACATTCTGTACTTAAGTAGAAGTACAGCTACTTGTATGAAAAAATACTCTGGTAAAAGTAGAAGTACTGATTCAACTCCTCTACTTAAGTAAAAGTAAAAAAGTAAAACTTCTCAATTTTAATGAAGTACAAAAGTAAAAAGTAAAACTTTTTTTTTGCTATGAATGCAATAATACTTCAGAAAATAACATCAGAAAAGTAAAAAAAAAAGTATCGAAATTAAAGCCTTTAAAAGTGAGTTACTGTGTAGATAATGTGTTTGATGGAGTCACAGTTACTCAGTTTTGTGGATATGGGCAGGAAATTTAGGAAAAATGGGGGAAAAAAGTCACAATTGAGATAAAAAGTCATGAGATTTGAAAAAAAGTTCTAAATGTGAGATAAAAATGCACAATTTTAAGAAAAAATAGTCAAAATGGTGAGATAAAAAGTAAAAATTATGATATAAAAAGTCACAATTGAGATAAAAAGTCATGAGATTTGAAAAAAAGTTCTAAATGTGAGATAAAAATTTTAAGGAAAAATAGTAAAAATTATGAGATAAAAAGTCAAAATTATGAGATACTAGTCATATAAGTTTAATATATACTATATTTTTTTAATATATATTTTTATATATATCTTATTTTTCACACTGTCACATTTGTTTCATTTGTAAAAGTAACAAGTCCATTCTCAGAATGTAAAGATTATAAAGTACAGATATTTATACAAAAATGTAGGGAGTAAAAGTAAAAAGTTGCCAGAAAAAGAAATACTCAAGTAAAGTACAGATACCTAAAAAAATCTACTTAAGTACAGTAATGAAGTACTTTTACTTCGTTACTTTACACCTATTCAGCGATGTCATTTTAGGTTCAGAAATTGCGTCGTTTTAACCCAGAGGAAACAGAAGCACAATAAGAGACGTGTGTGGACCTGCTGAACGTGTCGGTACTGGTTCTGTGGTGAAGTTTAAGGCTAATGCAGCTTCCAAATGAGCCTGAGTGAGCGCTTAAGTGCTGTGTGTTTTTCAGCAAAGTGATTTAAACCCTTTTTTACCAGATTCACTTTAATGTCGGGTACATTGCAGAACATTTCAGCGCAAAAGACATAACGAAAAAAAACCCCACACAGTAGCAAGATCAAAGGATTTAAAAATTAAATAGGCAATTTACTAAAACCTAGGTAAAAAAAAAAAAGCTATCAACATGTAAAAGAAATATTAAAAAATATTAGAAAAACATATATAAACAGAAGTGATTTACTTCAGGGTGGATAGTTATGAAGTTCCATCAGTATATTAGACACGTTACCATACAGTGTTATTTATATGATATGATATGATATGATATGATATGATATGATATGATATGATATGATATGATATGATATGATATGATATTATATTATATTATATTATATTATGTTATATTATATTATATTATATTATATCATATCATATCATATCATATCATATTATATTATATTAACAATAACAATTAACAATAATAATAATAATCACATTTTAATTCGTAATCAGATTAATCATGACGATGGATAAATCAGTGGTAATGTGTTAATTTCCACAGCCCTAATAAAAGCCTTTATACATAGAAACACATACATTTAGATTTTTTTTCCCGTTCTTGCCTTAATTTTTGGGTGAAAACCAGGGTGTATAAAGCTGCATTTCGTCGGTATGGACTAAAACACACCATTTACAGTAGGAAACAAATGGGTTTTTTTCAATTCTAGCTTTTGTCATTTCCTTAGTTTTCAATAATAGCTTTGATAATTGATCAGATGACTGCCTTCAAATGGCAAATTCCTCATATTAGTCTTTAGTGTACAGTATAGCATCCTTTTGTGTATGTGTATTTTCAGAAAGATAAGTTTGTTCACTTTAATTTGATCTGTGACAAGTGGAAGTACATTAATGTGGGAGCTGTTTATAACATCTATATATACAATAATATAAGTAGAATGATGTCATCTACGTCCTAGGCCAGGGATGGTAAGAGGTTAATGCATTATACTGATGTAAACACAAGTGAATGAGCAGCACTTACTTCTCCAGCCACTTCCACTGAAGGAACCTGTTGTAGTACATGCTGTCGAGGTAGTCTGCGAAGGGCGCCACACTCAGGTAGTCATGGATTAATCTGCCAAAACAAACATCTGTTACTCAACAAAATGACGAAACACATCACACTTTTGCTGACGCTGTGACAAAATAATCCCGCGCAATGATCCACGTATTTCACCTTATTTTCCCAAATCCTGTTTATTATATTTAAGTGAACGCAGATGTTCTCAAGCCACAACACGCCCAGTGAAAACATCTCTACCTGATGGATTATGATGGCTTTTACTTGTGCAATAACACTGCTCTACAATTTTATTTTATTTTTTAGAAAATATGCGCTTCAGATATTAAATGATAAAGATAAATCAGAATATAAATGACTTTAGTGCTGGTTAGTTCATGTTTTTAATATATATGATGGTGTGTTATTCCACATATATGTTTGGTTTATGTACATGTATACAATGGTTTAGTAAATATTCCACTAGAAAGAACCTGTAAAGTGAATGGATCATAATGTGCAGACAGTGTTTGGAAGTAGATCTGACACCAATATTCCTTTGGACTAAAACCTATTTTATTGTTCATTCTAAGAATTTCACATTTTGACCCCAGACTTATCTTGGCATTTAAGACGGGTGCTCAATCCTAGTCCTCGAGAGCCACTATCCTGCATGTTTTAGATGTTTCCCTTTTCCAACACACCTGATTCAAATCATAAGCCTCTCATCAAGCTCCGCAGAAGACTGATAATGAGTGTCAGGTGTGTTGGAAGGAGGAAACATCTAAAAAATACAGGATAGTCGCTCTCGAGGACCTGGATTATTATTATTATTATTAATAATAATAATAATGTGAAAAAATACACAAAATAAAAGTGCTTCACATTGATTAACAAAATAAACTGATTATAAGTCAGAAATAAATCAATAAATAAGAAATAAAATTACAGAAAAAAAGGATTGGGTACCCCTGATTTAAGACCAGTGCTGGGTAAGTTATTTTGTAAAAGTAATTAATTACAATTACATGTACAAAAAGTAATTGCATTACTAATGGTGTTACTCCACTAGCAAAGCAATTAGTTACCAGGAAAAGTATATTTTTTTGCTTAAAAATGTCAAAGAAACAAAAAAAAAACAGTTAATCAGGGTATCCATCCTTGTTCTGTGATGTTACTTTGGATATGATTTAAGGTGCTTCCTTAAAAACACTATCAATGTAAATTCTTATTCTATTATTATTAGTGAAAAAACTGTGAGAGCAAAAAGAAGTTATTTACTAAACTGAGTATACAGGAATGAAAACACACTTTTGGTGAAATTTAAAATAAATTCACCAAAATGTAATGGGATCTATTCTGGATCATTTAGCAGATTTCCTGAAAATGTCATAGAAATTGGTCCAGTAGTTTTGTGTTAGTGACAAACAGATGGGGAAAAAACCCCCCAAAAAACAAAAAGATAAAACAAAACACGAAAAAAAAGAAAGTACCAAAAACAAACAAACACAAACAAACAAAAAACATCAAACAGAGCCAAAAACAAAACAAAAAATAAATAAAACAAAAACATTTTTAAAACAAGGACCAAAAACAATCAAAAAACAAAATACAAACAAAATCATAAAAAAAGAACAAAAAAAAGAACAAAAACAATGAACAAAAAAAAACAAACAACATTAAAAAAAAGAACCAAAAACAAACAAAATACAAAATAAATCATCAAACAGAGCGAAAAACTAAATAATAAAACAAAAAACTAAATACAAACAAAAAACTATATAAAAAACCAAAAACTCAAAAAAACATAAAAACAGCTAAAAGCAAAAAACAACAACATAAAAAAGAACAAAAAAAAATTACCAAAAAGAAACAAAATACAAAATAAAACATCAACAGAACCAAAAACAAAACAAACCCCCCACCCCCCACCCTTAACAAAAAACCAAAATGCTTCGCCTCCTCTTGTTGGGGGGGGGCGTCACAGCCAGATACTTGTAACATTAAAATAGGGTCATGAGCCTAAAAAGGTCGATGGGCAGCACTTTAGACACAGTTGGACGACAGTGAGAAGCAGCTGGATGATCCCAGTGTTATTTTTTCCTTCTATAAAACATGTTTTAGCCTTAGATAACCCTGTGCAGAAGTTCAACTGGAAGCAAAAAATGAGCCTGTAATGGGTTTTAAGTGGCTTTTGTGCAACGACAAAGAGTAAATTGGGTTAAAGACACAAACGATTGATGGTCCAACTGTTTTATACATAAATGACAAACGCTGCCATAGCTGAGGGACTGTAGTGTTGATAATGTCCACTGTCACAGTAAATCATGTCATTGACTTGATGTTGCCTGAAAAACAAACTGGCCTGTGTGCTGCTCTACGCCTACATAACAGCCATGAAGAGAGGATGTTACTCAATGTGTCACTGTCTGTGGAATGAATGGACAGTCACCAGAGAACAGCAGGATGTCTTATTAAGTTTCATTATTTTACTGTTTTATGGTTTCCTGTTTGCTTCATTAGCAGCATTCATGCTTTTATTACATTTGATTTTTCTTGGAAAACTCAACTGAACTAATCTACGTCTTGTTATGAACAGCTTTGTTTGTAAAAAAACAAACAAACACTGCACTGATGCTGTCGTTTTGTTGTGTTTGACACGTTAGTTCCAACATTATTATGATGAGTGCAAAATGTGAGATTGATTGTTACTGGAAGTGAGTGAAATGAGTTGAGGCCAGAGGTGATCAAAGTTAGACATGTTTAAAGTACTCACATTCTGTACTCGAGTAGAAGTACAGCTACTTGTGTGTAAAAATACTCTGGTAAAAATAGAAGTACTGATTGAAGTAAAAGTAAAAAGGTACAACTTCTCAATTGTAATAAAGTACAAAAGTAAAACTGCTTTTTTTTTGTCATGAACGCAATAATACTTCAGAAAATAAAATCAGAAAAGTTTCAAAAGTATCTAAAAGAAAATGTTTAAAAGTGAGTTACTGTGTAGATAATATGTTTAATGGAGTCACAGTTACTCTTGGATATGGGCAGGAAATTTAGGAAAAATGGGGGAAGAAAAGTCACACTTGACATAAAAAGTCATGAGATTTTTTTTTTTCAAAGGAAAGTTAAACATTTTTATATAATATAAATATAATAAATATAATATAAATATGAGATAAAAATGCAAAATTTTAATAGAAAAAGTCAAAATTATGAGATAACAGCAGAGGTAAAAGTAAGTAAAAGTACTTCATTACTGTAGATTTTTTTTAGGTATCTGTATTTTACTTGAGTATTTATTTTTCTGGCAACTTTTTACTTTTACTCCCTACATTTTTGTATAAATATCTGTTCTTTATACTCTTTACATTCTGAGAATGGACTCGTTACTTTTACAAATGAAACAGATGTGACAGTATGAAAAGTAAGTCGCTGTGACTTTATATATTATCTCATAATTTTGACTATTGTGCATTTTTATCTCACATTTAGAACTTTTTTTTCAAATCTCATGACTTTTTATCTCAATTGTGACTTTCCCCCCCCCATTTTTCCTAAATGTCCTGCCCATACCCACAAAACTGAGTAACTGTAACTCGATCAAACACATTATCTACACAGTAACTCACTTTTAATAGCTTTATTTTAGATACTTTTTAAACTTTTCTGATTTTATTTTCTGAAGTATTATTGCATTCATGAAAAAAAAAACTGTTTTACTTTTTACTTTTGTACTTTATTACAATGGAAAAGTTTTACTTTTTTACTTTTACTTAAGTAGATGAGTTGAATCAGTACTTCTACTTTTACCAGAGTATTTTTTCACACAAGTAGCTGTACTTCTACTTAAGTACAGAATATGAGTACTTTTAACACCTCTGGATAATAGTCATATAACTATAATATATAAAGTCACAGTTCCTGAAGTGACTTATTTTTCGTACTGTAACAAGTCTATTCCAAGAATGTAATGAGTATAAAGTACAAATATTTATACAAATATGTAGGGAGTTGCCAGAAAAAAAAATACTTAAGTAAAGTATAGATACCATTCTAGTTTTTCACCAAACAATATTCCTAAAATTACAACAAAGTATATTCACACTTTGATAGTGTGTCCATTGTTCTCGGAGCGTCGTAACTCTCGTGAAATATCATCCCACGAAATGGAAGATGGACCTTTCCATGTCTTCATAGCACGCTGCATTTCTCTGATGTTTGATGTCTATGTTTTTCTCCTGAATTATTTCGAGAACAGTCTCTCTCCTCCTCTGTCCATTTCCACTCCACGACAAGTGATCATGTGACCATGTACGTCAAGTCCTGTGACGTATAAATGCGGGAAAAGTGTTTCCATTCCCCTTTTGCGATATATTAGAATATCAAAACTACTTTAAGAAAGTTTTAGTGATATTTGAGTGTTTTTTTTCCCAAAATTCAGGTGTTTCCATTACCAGTTTTTTATATAGCGCTACTTACATTTTACAAATTTCCAAGGGTAATGGAAACATAGCTACTGGAATAGTCTACCACAGGAAATTAGATTTTCATCTGAGGTGTCAGTGTTGAAAACCTCTCTCAAAACACTAGGGGTGTGACGAGACACTCGGCTCACGAGACGAGACGAGATTGTTGTTTATTTGAGTACTGAGCTGTGGTGCTACTGGAAATGTCTCTGTGTTGTGCTCGTATTAGCCGCGATGTACAGCATTGTTTGTGCCTGGGTGGACACCCGGTGCCCACACCATGGGTGAACGGCTGGGAAGTGAGGTCCAAAAAATGTCTGGTTTAAATAGTGTGTCATGGGAGAGTCGTGCTTCATGCACATACATGTCTACATACAGAAACAGAGACGGGGAGAGAGAGAGAGAGAGAGAGAGAGAGAGAGAGAGAGAGAGAGAGAGAAAGAGAGAGAGAGAGAAAGACAGAGAGAGAGAGAGAGAGAAAGACAAGGAGAGAGAGAGAGAGAGAGAGAAAAAGACAGAGAGAGAGAGAGAGAAAGACAGAGAGAGAGAGAGAAAGACAGAGAGAGAGAAAGAGAGAGAGAGAGAGAAAGAGAGAGAGAGAAAAAGACAGAGAGAGAGAAAGAGAGAAAGCACACTGGGGCAGGAGATGACGGAGCGCTTCATGTTGCATCGTCACAGTCTGTATATTATTTTATCACTCACTCTCTTGTCATTTATTATTTCTGCTGGAACCCAAAATGCAGCCGCACAAACAATTTAAAAATGGCGGAGGAGTCTTCAATAGTTAAACCTGTGTTTTCCGACATCATTTTGACTGCTGCTGGATATAAATCTTGCGAGACAGAATTTTAACAAAACGAGAAACCTTGTCAAATTACGTCTCACGAGATCTCGTCACACAAGATCTCATCACACCTCTACAAAACACACATGTTTAGACTTTCCTTGAATAGAATTTATGGGATGGAGACACTATTAGTACTGGTATCTGTATATTTGTATTTAATTCTTTTAATTCTCTTAATGCATTTTATTTTATTGTATATTCTTACTATTTTACTGTGAAACACTTTGGTTTTAAATGTGCTATACAAATAAATGACTTTACTTACTGTCTGCACATTATGATCCAGGTTCTTTCTAGATACATGTACATAATTTTTACAACGCTGTCCATCAATAGTTTGCCTTTAGCAAGAAATGGCTGTGTTATTAGTCAAATACTGGAACTGTGAAATGAGTTTTATGAGTAACAATAGCATTTTTTTTATATATATATATATATATATTGGTGTTCCTATGGTTATGAAACTGAATAAAACACAACTTATCATAAAAATACTAATGACTTTTATGTGCTGACGACAATCATCAGCACACAAAAGATGTCTCGCTATCAACAAAAGGGAGGAATTCAATAGATCATAAAATCAGAATTTAAATCCAATGAGAATTAAGAGAGGAGAACAAATTTTGGTGACAGACAGGAAAAATATATAAAGTTGTAAACAAATTGTTTACAAAGGCAAATTTTGACAAAGTTATAAGTATTGTGCCTAATGATTAGATCTATCTAATGAATTAATCAGAATTGAAATCTGTTGAGAATTGTGGGAGGAGAAGCAATTTTACTAAATTGTGGACGATGGACAGATGACAGACGAAGCGCGATGACAAAAGCTCATGAGCTAAAAACTGGACTCTAAATAGATTATCAGCATTTTATCCACTAATGTTCTTCAATTCACCTACTTTTCAGTCACAAAGGGGGGAGAGGATTTTAACTCAGCCTCTGAAAACACTGCTAGTGCTAACTGCTAACTGCTAATGCTAGCCTTCCTGCTAATTAGCCGATGTTATGTTATGTGCTGACACTTTATTCCAACTCTTTGCTAATTGGTGTTTCATGACCGCCACCTGAACTCTGTAATGAATACAAGTACTAATTAACACAGGAACAACCATGTTTATATCGACTGGGACGCTTTCGCAGGTTCCACCATGTTCCACCATGATCCACCATGTTCCACCATGTTCCCACTTTAACTCCACTTTCACTTCTTTAGCTCTTTTCATCCATTATTGAAGTGCTGCTAATGTTATGGCTTTTCTATTTCTACATTGCATCCATTAATTCTGTCTGTCTATTCCTCTGTCTATACATCTATTTATAGATCTATCTATATATCTACATAGTATACCTATTTACACATCTATTTATACATACATCTTATTATCTATTTATACATACATCTATCTATTTATACATACGTCTATTTATCTATTTACACATACATCTATACTGTACATACATCTATACATCCATCTATGTACTTATATAGTTTATATATATATATATATATATATATATATATATATATATATATATATATATATATATATATATATATATATATATATATTTATATGTACATATATAGATTGATATATACATATATAAATACATACATGTATGTATTTATATATGTATATATCAATCTATCTATATAGTTACACACACATCTATACATGTGACCAAATGAACTCCACATAAAATAAACCTCATGGCGTTTTCAAACCGCCTCCAAAAAATACAACCCGTGATTTGACTTGTGACTTAAACACTTGAGTTTTCCAAAAGCAGACACCAGAGGCAGAGCAGACACTGTGGCCTGCGGTGCTGTTTCTGATCTGCTTTCAAATGCTCGATTGTCACTGAACCACAGGATTTCTTTTCAACTATCTGAGACATTTGGGCTTGAGATATTTTGGGATAAGAGCTCACACAACTCATCTTTAACATAGAGGGCTTTTTCTTTTATTCGACATGGATAAGATCAGTTTTTCCATGATTTGGTATATTATTGTTGCCTTTAGTTATACTTAACTTGTATTTTTTATTTTTTTAAACAAAGTGCTTCCTGTAATTGTGACGTCATTTAATGTGAAATACTCGGTACAGACAATAAAATCAAAATGATTTTGCGTCAACACTTGCATAACGCCGTTATTATCTGCCACAGGCTTAATAATTACATGATATTTTGACATCCCTGTTTGGAAAAGTACCCTTTAATTTTTCCACAGACAGTAATATTAAATGATATAATGGAATGAATATCTGCTGATTTAATCATCAGTAGAAAAGCTCATCTCAGCCACATGATAAGAAGCCCTTTAGCTTTTAGGTGCTGACTGCACAATTCTTAAGGGATATAATTTTGTGAACTGCAATGAAAGTAAAACATGAATTCTGTTCATGTATCACGAACAATGACGTGAATACAGTCTGCAGCCTGAGGTCCAAGAGATTCTTTAGAACTCCTGCCTGCTTCACTATAACCTGACTTCTCTGAAACAAAGATGAAATAATGAAAATCAAATGTTGTAATAAAGGGAAGTGTCTCTGTGTCTTAACTCAGAACTACTGGATCAATTTCCATGACATTTTCTAGAAAGGTGTGAGGTGACCCAAAATATATCGCATTATATTTTGGTGAATGGAGGTCAAAGGTCAAGGTCAATGATCAAAGATAAGGAAAATCAGGAATTTCCTTTTCATTCCTGTATACTCGGTTTAACTTCTTTTTGCTCCCACTGTTGATGTGTATTGACATCAGAACCTTGAAGGACACATTTGAAGATTCTAGGTCAAAGGTCACAATAACAGTCAACTTTGAACTATTACTATTACAGGCTTGAATGAGTACCAAAATGCTGGTGTTTCCATCCTTCAATACTTGTTGTACTACTACTACTGACAGCAGCAGTAATGATACTGGTAATATTGGACAGACCAGTTTACAAACCCTATAGAAAAGGCAGTTTAGTTTCAGTTAAAAACTTTAAAGTGCATGTGAATTCGACTTACTTGGTACAGTCTTTGAACAACTCTTTACAGGCCTCGTCCTGCAGCCGCTCAGCACACTGAGCCATCATAGCCTCCTCCACCTCAGGCACATGGTCCTCTGACTGCAAAAACAAACAAACAAACAAACAAACAATATAATGTCCAGGTAAAAACACTGGTTCAGCTCTGAACATGAGTATATATGTGTATATATATATACACAGTACACAAACACATTTAGACAAGGCTGAACATATATAGACAAACAATCACTCTCACATTCACACCTATGGACAATTTAGATTAACCAATTAACCTATGAGTGCATGTGTTTGGATGGTGGGAGGAAACTGGAGAAAACCCACACAGACACGAGGAGAACATGCAAACTCCACACAGAAAGGTCTGGTGTGGGAATTGATTCAGGTGTGTGTGTGTGTATCTATATACATATAGATACACACACACACATATATATATATATATATATATATATATATATATATATATATATGTATATGATTATTATCCTCTGACTCATACATGTGTTCAGGCTAGAATGCAGACACATACGCTGCAGATAAATGTAACATGTACCCGGACTGAACTGACAATGCAAATACGAAAGCAAATATATGTCAGAAGAAACAAATTATATGTTTTGAAGGAAGTGAAGGAGGGTTAGTAATTGTTCTTTGGCTCCAATGCAGGGGTCTGAAAGTAATTCTTTTTCAGGTTCCATATTTATCACTGTTTAACTGACTTGATGTCAAGTGGGATGGACCAGTAAAATAATAGTATAATAGCCTATGTATAATGTCAACCCTGTTCATTTTTGAAAATACTTAATTTTATTAAAAAAACAAAACAAAAACATGTAAATAAACTGAAAAAAATCCTGAATTTTCTGGAGAAAAATAAGAAAAATTTTATCAATATTACAAATCAATCCTTATGGTTTTTCTGCTGTGGGATCCATCGTGTCCACTTGTGTTACATGCAGAATCTGCCCATTTAAACACATAGAAGTCACTAATTATTTTGCAACAGTTATCATTTTTGTGAAATACTCTGCGTCTGTTACTCAACAAAGTCACTCAACACTTCCAACTTTTGCTGACACTCTGACAAAATGATCCAACACAATGATCTATGTATTTTATCTCTGTTTGTTTTCTCCCATCTTTTCTCTTCTGTTTTCCTTAGATTTGTCCTCTCCTTTTTGCCCTCTTTATCTTTTTTCTTTTCTTCTCTTTTTTTTTTACCTTTTCTCTGCTTTTTCCCTTTTCCCTAATTTTCTCCTTTTTCCCATTTCTTTCTTTTTTCTCTTCTTTTTCCTTTCATTTTTCCTCTCCTTTTTTGCCCCCCATTTTACCTTTTTTCCTTTTTTCCTCAATATTTTCCCCTCCTTTTTGCCCCCTTCACCTGCTTTTTTATTTTCTTCCCCCTTTTTCCATTTTCCCTTAATTTTTCTCCTTTGTTTTCTCCCCTTCTCTCTTTTTTCTTTCCTTCATGTCTCAGCTACTCCTCCCTCCCTTCTTTTCTAACTTTTCCTTAATTTTTGTTTCCTCTCCTTTTTTGTCCCCCAATTTTATCTCCCCAATATTCTCTTCTTCCCCCTTTTTTCCTTTTTCTCTTCTTTGTACCGTTTTTTTTTCTTAATTTTTCTCCCCTTCCTATTTTCTCTTTTCGCTCATTTCTCTGCCTTTTGGTTTTCTCCTCTTTTTCCTTTTGTTCTTTAATTCTTCTTTTTTTTGTCCCTCCTTTTATCTTATTTTTTCCTCTTTTTTCTTGAAATTTTCCCTCCTTTTTTACCATCCATCTACCTTTTTCTTCCCCTTTGTCTCTTCTTTTTCTCCCCTTCTCTCTTTTTTCTTTCCTTCATTTATCTTCTTTTTGTTTTCTCCCCTCGTTTCTCTTTTAATTTTTCCTCGTCTTTTTTGTCCCCCTCCCCTTTTATCGTTTTTTCCCTCTTTTTCCTTAAATCTCCCCCTTTTATATATTTCTTCTTTTTTTCCTTCTTGTTACTTCACCTGTCAGCAAATCATAGCAGGAAAAAAAAACAGCATATCAGCAACAGTTTGATACAACACAATAATAAAACACAAATATCGACCTACTATATAGCATTAACTGAACCTTGATTTGAAGAAAATTGCCAGAAAAATTGTAATTGAATTGAATTTTTTTTTATCTTGTAATCCTTCAGCCTAGTTGGATGGTTCTGTTGTTGATTGCAGTTTGAAAGCTTGAAGCTGAATTATAGGAAATCAAATAGAGCTGAAGATTAAGCAAATATGGACAGTCATTAAAACACTGATAGGTTTGTTCATTTCCTTAAATGTAGCACGAGGAAAACATAAAGCATCATGAAGCTGGTGTTTGTTCAGCTGAAACATGGTCGATTATTTATCAACCATCTGGACCCTGACAGAACAAATACTCTGACTGCTCTGTTCTGGTACGCCTCCAGTTTCCAGGGCAAAAATATGACTAGTGTTAAATACAAACCCAACATTAACATTGTTTCACTATGTTTGTAATGTTTGACAATGCAAAACACAACTTTACAAACAGTTAGAATTAATGGTTAATGGTGAAGAAATAGAACATTTATCAATATTCTAGATAGTGATGAAAATATGACCAGTGTAATGGTTCTGGTCTGGGTAAAATGGGTCTGGTCTGGTTTAACGGTTCTGGTTGGGTTTAATGGTTCTGGTCTAATGGGTCCGGTCTGCTTTAATGTTCTTTAATGGGTCTATTCTGGTTTAATGGTTCTAGTTTGGTTTAATGGGTCCAGTCTGGATTAAAGGTTCTGGTCTGGTTTAATGGTTCTAGTTTAGTTTAATGGGTCCAGTCTGCTTTAATGGTTCTGGTTTAATTTAATGGTTCTAGTTTGGTTTAATGGGTCCAGTCTGCTTTAATGGTTCTGGTTGAATGGGTCTGGTCCGGTTTAATGGTTCTGGTCTAATTTAATGGTTCTAGTTTGGTTTAATGGGTCCAATTTGCTTTAATGGTTCTGGTTTACTGGTTCCGGTCTGATTTAATGGTTCTGGTTTACTGGTTCTGTTCTGGTTTAATGGGTCCAGTCTGCTTTAATGGTTCAAGTTTAATGGGTCCAGTCTGCTTTAATGGTTCAGGTTTAATGGGTCTAGTCTGGTTTAATGGTTCTGGTCTAATTTAATGGTTCTAGTTTGGTTTACTGGTTCTGGTCTGCTTTAATGGTTCTGGTTTACTGGTTCTGTTCTGGTTTAATGGGTCCAGTCTGCTTTAATGGTTCAAGTTTAATGGGTCCAGTCTGCTTTAATGGTTCAGGTTTAATGGGTCTAGTCTGGTTTAATGGTTCTGGTCTAATTTAATGGTTCTAGTTTGGTTTATTGGTTCTGGTCTGCTTTAATGGTTCTAGTTTGGTTTATTGGTTCTGGTCTGCTTTAATGGTTCTGGTTTACTGGTTCTGGTCTGCTTTAATGGTTCTGGTTTACTGGTTCTGTTCTGGTTTAATGGTTCTAGTCTTGTATTAGTCATTCCTGCCTTAATCTTTTACCTTTGGGTTGAAATATTTCTCCACCAGCTCCTGCCCGCACTCCTTCCTCTTCTCGTCTGGCGTTACCTCATAATCCGCCTGCAGACAAACACAAACACCAACGTATGAGTAGGACAACAATGGACCAGAATCAGAAACAGAAGACGTGAGGATCCAAAGTGGCTTCAGTCGAGGACTTGTCCAGAGGGTGGTTCTGTGGTGGATCATGACGCTTTACTAAAGCAGCAGATCATGAGCCTGGACACCGCAGGGTTTGGACCACAGCTGCACTTCTTTATACGCATCATATGTACAAGGTTCAGTAGGGGGTGGTTCAGCCCAAATATTCAAAAGAATTGTACATTTTGTGATACAAGCATATGTGGGCCCTCCCAGGCCGGTCAGGTCTTGCAGGTCGTGTACATTAACATGATATTGAGTCACTCTTTATGTCCGCCATATTGGATTTCAAAATGGCATCCTCTTGAATTCTATATTTGCGATTATCTGGGTCAAATGTTGCTATTGACCTGATTCTGGTGTTGAAATATATGCTTTTGGGGGCAAGGAATCCAATGGTACCAATTTCACAATCCAATAGTATCAATCCAGCACACAAATCTAAAGTTCTAATGCACACATCTAATCCAATGTCTGTTATACAATTGTATTTGTTAATTATCCGGGTAAATATTAGATTGAACATGTTACTTTGAAAAGAATGAGTTTATGAAAACATGTTAAATGGGTGTAAGAGTCTTTGGTACAATTGTGACATGTTACAGTGGTCTAATATCTGAGGTATCGACTGATATTCTACAATAGTCTGGTATCTGACGCCATTTTAGAATCCAATATGGCGGACATAAAGAGAGAATTCCAAGTGGCCTAATATCTGAAATTTGTGTGGTAGGTGGGCAGACAGACAGACAGACAGACAGACAGACAGAGATATATATATTAGAGCAACTGGATAGCTTAGAGCGACCACTGACTTTGGTGCGGAAGGTTGCCGGTTCGAATCCCAGGCAAGGCACTTTACGCTATAAAGTGCCTCACGATGAGCGATTAAATAAATAGAGTCAGGGGTTGAGGAACCAGGACACCCTGATGTTAAATTGGCTACTGGAACAAGACATTCATGGAGCAGGGCAGAGAACATGGTACTGATGGAATGTTACTACGGGAGTAACCCGAGTGAGAGAGGGTACATGCAGAGGACGTGGGAGAAATGGTTGCTTCGAAACCCCACATCCTCACTGACTAAGAAACAGCTCCTAGCTCAGTGTTCGAATATCCGCAATAAGAGGTTGCTATCACAGCTAGAGATCGATGAGGTACAGCGTTGTACCTCATCCACGGTACAAAGATGCTACGGCAAGGGGGAGCCAGGACGACAGGTCAGGTTGGGGGTGGTTTCACCACCACCCCCAAATATCGAGATTGGGTACCAAGCCCCAGAAAGACTAAACACAAGGGCAGCTGACCTGAGAAAGAGAATCATGAAATCCTGGGGGAACACAACTACCTGCTTGCCAGGGCTAAAGAACAAAGTACCAGACCAGTCTCTACTTGAGGATCTGAACACTGCACTGCAAACTGTCCCTACCACTACCATCACTGAGACCAATCAGCTGATGTACGCAGCAGCAACCGTAATCCTAGAGATGCTTGGCTACAAGATGAACAGCCAGAGCAGCCAGAAGGCCCCATGGAGGAGAAGGCTAGAGGCAAAGATCATGGCAGCACGGAGAGAAGTCAGTGTTTTAACAGAACTAAGCAGAGGTGTGAATCTGAGGAAAGCCCTACCCAAGAAATACAACAAACTGTCCACAGCTGAGGCACTGGAGACTGCTAAGCAAAGGTTCACAGCACTAGCTACCCGCCTAAAGAGATACACAAGAGAGGTAGAGGCCAGGAGAATAAACCAGGTGTTCTCCACCAACCCAGCTAAGGTCTACTCTCAATGGCAGGGGGGCAAGGTGACAACGGACCCACCTAGAGCTGAGACTGCGCAATACTGGAAGAGCATCTGGGAGAAGGAGGTAACACATAACACCAATGCCCAATGGCTGACAGACTTACAGGCAGAGCACAGCCAACTCCCAGAACAAGACCCAGTAGTCATCACACTAGCAGACATCCAAACCAGAGTGTCCAAAATGAAGAGCTGGACAGCACCAGGGCCCGACATGATTCATACCTACTGGCTTAACAAACTGACAGCACTCCATGAACGCCTAGCAGCACAGATGAACCAGCTGCTGATATCGGGAAACCACCCAGAGTGGCTAACCCAGGGCCGGACAGTCCTCATAATGAAGGACCCCCAGAAGGGAACAATACCATCTAACTACCGGCCTATAACCTGCCTCAGCACCACATGGAAGCTTCTATCAGGCATCATAGCAACTAAGATGAGTAGGCACATGGAGCAATACATGAGCAGAGCACAGAAAGGAATAGGCAACAACACCAGGGAAGCCAAACACCAGCTACTGGTTGACAGGGCAATTGCCCGAGATTGCAAGACGAGGAACACCAACCTGTGCACTGCCTGGATTGACTACAAGAAAGCCTATGACTCAATGCCACATACATGGATACTGGAATGCTTAAAACTGTATAACATCAACAGGACACTAAGAGAGTTCATCCAGAACTCAATGAGGCTGTGGAAGACAACTCTGGAGGCCAACTCAAAGCCAATTGCACAAGTGAGCATCAGATGTGGCATTTACCAAGGAAATGCTCTGTCCCCCCTGCTGTTCTGCATAGGCCTAAACCCCCTCAGCCAGATCATCTCAAAGAGTGGCTTCGGATACCAGTTCCGAAGTGGAACATCCATCAACCACCTCCTCTACATGGATGACATCAAGCTGTATGCCAAGAATGAGCGTGACATTGATTCCCTAATTCACCTCACCCGGATCTACAGCAAAGACATTGGGATGTCATTGGGACTAGATAAATGTGGGCGGATGATATCTAGAAGAGGAAAGGTGATCACAACTGAAGGGGTTGACCTACCTGAAGGGAACATCACAGATGTGCAGGAAAGTTACAAATACCTAGGGATGCCACAGACAAATGGTAATCATGAGGAGGCAGCTCGGAAGTCAGCCACAGCCAAATACCTACAGAGGGTAAGGCAGGTCCTGAAAAGTCAGCTGAACTGCAAAAATAAGATCCAGGCCATTAACACCTATGCCCTGCCAGTAATCAGATACCCAGCTGGGATAATATCCTGGCCACTGGAAGAGATACAAGCCACTGATATCAAGACAAGGAAACTCCTTACCATGCATGGAGGGTTCCACCCCAAGTCCAGTGTCCGAGGCTGTACACTAAGCGAAAGGAAGGGGGCCGAGGACTAGTAAGTGTCAGAACTACTGTCCAGGAGGAAACGGCGAACCTCCAGGAATACATCAATAAAATGGCCCCCAATGACCAACTGCTAAGTGAATGCCTCAGGCAACAAAAGCCCAGTAAGGTCGAGGAACCAGAGGGGCTATCATGGAAGGACAAACCCTTGCATGGCGTGTACCATCGACAAATTGAGGAAGTGGCTGATATGGAAAAGACATACCAGTGGCTGGAAAAGGCTGGACTAAAGGACAGCACAGAGGCGCTACTCATGGCTGCACAAGAACAAGCCCTGAGCACCAGAGCAATAGAGGCCGGGGTCTACCACATCAGACAGGACCCCAGGTGTAGGCTGTGTAGAGAAGCCCCTGAAACAGTCCAGCATATCACAGCAGGGTGTAAGATGCTGGCAGGCAAGGCATACATGGAGAGGCATAACCAGGTAGCGGGCATACTGTACAGGAACATCTGTAAAGAGTATGGACTGGAGGTCCCGGGGTCAAGATGGGAGAACCCCCCAAAGGTGACAGAGAACAAACAGGCCAAGATCCTGTGGGACTTCCAGATCCAGACTGACAAGATGGTGATGGCCAATCAGCCTGACATAGTGGTGGTGGATAAACATGAGAAGACAGTGGTGGTGATAGATGTAGCAGTCCCGAGTGATAGCAACATCAGAAAGAAAGAACATGAGAAGCTTGAGAAATACCAAGGGCTGAAAGAGGAGTTAGAGAAAATGTGGAGTGTGAAGGCAACAGTGGTACCAGTAGTGATCGGAGCACTAGGGGCAGTGACCCCCAAGCTGGGAGAATGGCTCCAGCAGATACCAGGAACAACATCAGAGATCTCTGTACAAAAGAGCGGATTGCTAGGAACAGCTAAGATCCTGCGCAGAACACTCAGGCTCCCAGGCCTCTGGTAGAGGACCCGAACCTGAAGGAGACACCACCCACGTGGGGCGAGAGGAACATTTTTATATATATATATATATATATATATATACACACACACACACACACATTTTTTTCATTTAATTTATTTTTCAAATTTGCATCATTATTTTTTTTTCCATTATTATGACTATTATTGTATTTTTTTTTAACTGTGTTTACACTCACTACCCAATGGCTACTTGAGTACATATGTGGTCATCATGAGACATGGAAACCAGTAAGTGTGTGTGTGTGTGTGTATATATATATTCTCCTTTTCTGTCCATAACCAGTTTTCATCTGTCACATATTTTGTTTTGTTTGTTCTGGGAATAAACTGTTACACCACCAGTTCCACTCACTATATCTAAAAATAAGCAGAAAATCTGAATTTGCACCAACGTCTACAATTGTGCAGCTTCTTTGATATCCTGAGGTGGTGTTGGTGTTACATCCTCGTGATGTCGGACCCAGACGTGATCAAGTTGAGTACAAATCCCAGCAGTGTGTGGGTAGCAGAGGTCATTGCTCATGATCCAGTCTGTGTAAATCTCACTCATGTTTTTCTACCTTTACTTTATTTCTTTAAGATTCATGACAAGTGAAGGAAGTGAATCTGATCTGAAACAAGCCTTTCCTTTACATCAGGGGTTTTCAAAGTGTGGGACAGTGAGTCTACCCTATAAGAACTTCTAAAATACAGGGAAAAAAACATCCAAAAACGTGATAAAATGTCCAAAACGTATGCAAAAATATGCTATTAATGTTTACACAATACATTCAACAGTTTCGACAAAAACAACTGTTCAATTCAATTATGTCGATTGTTTTTATCAGATTAATTAGAGCTGTGTGATATATCCTAAAAATAAAATTGTCTGATTTTGTCACAAAAATATGATATTTCTATTTTATTATTACTTCCGCCAAGGAGGTTATGTTTGTTTGTTCGTTTGTTTGTTTATCTGTCTGATAGTTAGAAAGATAACTCAAAAACCTATGGATGGATTTTGATGACATTTTCAGGGTAGGTTGGAAAAGGGGGGGATCTGGAGATGATTATATTTTGGGGGTGATCTGGAAGAGATCCTGGATTCTGGATCACTTTAAAATGTATTCTCCATTTACCACAATGTAAAATTTCAAAGTGATCCACAATCCAGGATCTTTTCCAGATCACCCCCAAAATCTAATCATTTGTTCCTTTTGACACCCCCAATATGTCATGAAGTTTTCATCAAGATCCATCCCTACGTTTTTGAGTTATCTTACTAACTAACAGACAGACAGACAAACTGGAGGTTTGTGCTTTCAGTGTTTTTCTAGTTATTACAGCTCAGCCTTCACTGTGTCTACTTCGTGCGCTGCTTCTGCATGTATGTTTACATTACATAGTGGGTGGGGATTTATGACGATTAATGCAACTTGTGGCAGACAATTATATGAAAGGAGGACAAAATGTGAAAAAGCCGGACACTTGACAGGCAGCCGGACAGATGGCTCTAAAACCGGACTGTCCGGACGAAATCCGGATGAATGGAAAAAAGTTTGTTTTTAAATCATCACCAACAAAAAACTGGAATTAACCCTTTGACACATCCTGGTCTCTCCAGTGGACAGTTGTTCTACAGTTGTTCTCTTATATATTCATACTTTTATTGTTTTACTTCCATATCAGTCAGTTCATATCATTACTGTAACTGGTCTATTCTTAACCCTTGTGCGGTCCTTCGGGTCAAAGAGACCCGGTGGCTCACAAATGTACCTTTTTATACGTACTGTAGGATGCCATTGCTTACTACTGAAAACAGTAATATATCCTTGGGGGGTGGGGTGATGAGTCTATGGAACTGAACTTTGGAATCTGGGTTTTTAAGACCCGATTGTAGGACACAGCCAGTGTGCCTTTTACGAAGGACCGCACAAGGGTTAATAAACCTGATCTGCACTAACATGTTTACCTGAAAAACAATTGCTTGTTGTTATTTGACTGTAATTAACAGTTTCTTCTTAAACAAAAACTGCATTACAGTAAAAATGTTTTATTTCATAGTGTTATGATGTTGTGATTTAAATATATGTTTCTTTGGTTCAAAGCTTAAACACATGTTTTCCAGATGAGTGGACATTTTAATAACTCCATAAAAAATAGGTTCATTAAAAAGATTTCAATCATGTCTAAAGAGGAATAAAAACAGGAAAAAAACTAAGGTTCTCATAATTAATTCACCAAAGCGTTAAAGTGACCAGTATGTGTCAAAGGATTAATACCTGATCTGTAGTAATATGTTTACCTGTAAATCAATTGTTTGTTGTTATTAGACTGTAATTAACAGCCTCTTCTTAAACAAAACTGCATGAATGTTGTTTTATTTTATAGTGTTGAATAATGTGAAATAGTGTAAATTTTAAATACATGTTTCTTTGGTTCAAAGCTTAAACACATGTTTTCTAGCTGAGTGGACATATTTGTAACTGCATAGAAAATCCAATGTAAAGATTTCAATCACATTGCTTTTTTTCATAGCAAAAGAGGAATAAAAATCTTGTCTAAGGTTCTCATAAATCATGCATCAAAGGGTTAATTGTGTAAAATAAACAAACAAACAAACAAACAAACAAACAAACAAATAAATAAATAAATAAATTTGTTAGGGATGGGTGATATGGCCTAAAAATAAAATCTCAAATTTTTATCACAAAAAATATGATATTCCCATTATATTTTAATTTAATTTAATTAAATTTAATTGTGTGTTTTTGTTTTTTTTTTTGGTGCTGTGGAAGCTCTGGAGCACCATAGGAAGAGGTGGAAAAACCTAAAAAATTGTAGTTTTTAAATTGTCTCCAAGAAAAAATTGGAATTAATTACAATAATGATAATGAATAATGGATTGGATTTATATATCACTTTTTTGGCCACTCAAACCGCTTCATATTAGTGACCCCATTATTTATTGACTCTCACATGCTCCCTCTGGTGGTGGTAAACAACATTTGTAGCAGACTGACAGAAGTTCTAATGACTTAATAATTCAAATTAATAAAATCGATATTGCTCAGGACTAAGATTAATCATAATGATGGATTAATTCTTGTTACTGTGTTAATTTTGACAGCCTTAAAACTATGTATGGTTTCGGTAACAGCCAACACTGAAGGTACGAGTTGTTTGGGGACATCCTGAGGTGCAGATTTTTGGCCGTTGCATGAACAGACGTACGTGCTGCTCTTCCTCCACTTCCATCTGCAACTCAATGACTTGCAGTAAACTGAGCCTGACTGGAAACCTCCAAAGTGCTTCCTCCGCTCTCGCAGCGAGCCTGTAAACTAATGCTAAGTGACAGCGGAGACGGTTCAAATCTCATTTCAACTCTCCATCTCGTTCACTGGCCAGGCTCTCAGAGAAGAGACGGGAAGCGGTTGTGGGGTAAAAGACATCATAATTGCTTTCTTTTGTGAGTGGTATCCGCTGGATGGTCCAGGGTTGGGCAGTCAGACTGGAGCCACGTACGCTGCCTTCACTGACAAACGGACAGAATGATGTGCTCTTCATTAGCCTGGGATCATCAGGAGCAGCAGGAGTCCATCCATTCCACTCCATTATTACTCCTGCGACATCCTTTAACGCACAAATGAACCGTCGCTGCTGCAGACAGTCCGTTTAAAACGCACCTAATGAGTTCAATGAGATCATGTGGGAGGAAAAGTGGTTTTAGATGATTGTACAACAAATATACCTGAACCTGGAAGTTCTGTTAACGAGGAGTGTTTTTACTTTGTTAAGTTAAGTTAAGGCCAGGGGTGTCAAATTCACTTTTGTTCAGGGACCACATTCAGCTAAATTTGATCTTAAATGTGTCAAAGTGATGAAATAATAACATCATAATACATTAAAAAATGTCAATTCCAAACTTTTCTCTATATTTACCAGTGAAAAATGTCAAATTAAAAAAAAACAAACAGTGGACCTCCACCAGGGAGGTGGAAGAAGTTCAAAATGTTAAATCTACATGTTTAAAATGTTAAATATACATGTTTAAAATGTTAAATCTACATGTTTAAAATGTTATATTATCTACACGTTTAAAATGTTAAATATACACGTTTAAAATGTTAAATATACATGTTTAAAATGTTAAATATACATGTTTCAAATGTTAAATATACACGTTTAAAATGTTAAATATACACGTTTAAAATGTTAAATATACATGTTTAAAATGTTAAATATACATGTTTCAAATGTTAAATATACACGTTTAAAATGTTAAATCTACATGTTTAAAATGTTAAATATACACGTTTAAAATGTTATATTATCTACACGTTTAAAATGTTAAATATACACGTTTAAAATGTTAAATATACACGTTTAAAATGTTAAATCTACACGTTTAAAATGTTATATTATCTACACGTTTAAAATGTTAAATATACACGTTTCAAATGTTAAATATACACGTTTAAAATGTTAAATATATACGTTTAAAAATGTTAAATATACACGTTTAAAATGTTAAATATACATGTTTCAAATTGTTAAATATACACGTTTAAAATGTTATATTATCTACACGTTTAAAATGTTAAATATACATATTTAAAATGTTAAATATACATGTTTCAAATGTTAAATATATACGTTTAAAAATGTTAAATCTACACGTTTAAAATATTAAATATACACATTAAAAATGTTAAATCTACACGTTTAAAATGTTAAATATACATGTTTCAAATGTTAAATATACACGTTTAAAATGTTAAATATACACGTTTAAAATGTTAAATCTACACGTTTAAAATGTTATATTATCTACACGTTTAAAATGTTAAATATACACGTTTAAAATGTTAAATATACACATTTAAAATGTTGAATCTACACGTTTAAAATGTTATATTATCTACACGTTTAAAATGTTAAATATACACGTTTAAAATGTTAAATATACATGTTTCAAATGTTAAATATACACGTTTAAAATGTTAAATATACATGTTTCAAATGTTAAATATACACGTTTAAAATGTTAAATATATACGTTTAAAAATGTTAAATCTACACGTTTAAAATATTAAACATACACATTAAAAATGTTAAATATACACGTTTAAAATGTTAAATATACATGTTTAAAATGTTAAATATACATGTTTCAAATTGTTAAATATACACATTTAAAATGTTATATTATCTACACGTTTAAAATGTTAAATATACACATTTAAAATGTTAAATATACATGTTTCAAATGTTAAATATACACGTTTAAAATTTTTATATTATCTACACGTTTAAAATGTTAAATATACACATTTAAAATGTTAAATATACATGTTTCAAATGTTAAATATACACGTTTAAAATGTTAAATATATACGTTTAAAAATGTTAAATCTACATGTTTAAAATATTAAATATACACATTAAAAATGTTAAATATACACGTTTAAAATGTTAAATATACACGTTTAAAATGTTAAATATACATGTTTAAAATATTAAATATACACATTAAAAATGTTAAATATACACGTTTAAAATGTTAAATATACACGTTTAAAATGTTAAATATAGACGTTTAAAATGTTAAATATACATGTTTAAAAATGTTAAATCTACATGTTTAAAATATTAAATCTACACAATAAAAATGTTAAACCTACATGGTCATGCTTGTTGATACCGATCATGTGACTATATCATATGACAGATCATTTTGTTGAATACACCTGTGTTATCTATGAGAATGCAGGGCAGCGCTGACTCCGCCCACATCTCAGAGGCGCAGTGATAATGAGCTACTGGCGCTCTGTACAAGCACAGTCCTGGGAAATGGCACAGGTTTTGTGATTTTTGGCTAAAAGCTTCATAATCATAATTTAAACACCACTGAGAAGACTTTAAAATAGCTGAAAAGGATGACTGGAGGGGGTCTTTAACTGGCACTGCAAGTTTATTCATGTTACTTTTTGGAATCCTGAACCACTTTGTACTTGTTAGCGTTGATATTGACACAGACTATTATTAGAAACCTGGTTCGTAACGGACCCTTGGCTTTTATTAGAGGAAATACGGTTGTCTAATTCCTCACTGTCTGAAAACTGTACTTAATCACATTTGATTATTTTCTTGTTATACTTGGCTTTTTCATATAAACAATTCCTGCACAGACTCTCTTCACTTTATCACGTTCACTCTCCTCTGTGCTTGTTTTTGTTGCTATTAATGCAATTTTCCTGTAAGCATTAGTGATACAAAGTTAAATGAACCCCAAAATGATAAAAAAAATATATTGTTTTTAAAGAGTATTTAGTATCGAACATAATGTAAAACAGCTGTTGTTGGATGAGACTGAAAATAGAATATAAATGGCAGAATAGTATTGACTTAATGTGCTCTAGTGATTATTCTCTGTAGAATCTGCAACTTCAAAGAATGTGTTGAACAATTTTTGAGTGTGTATGTAAAGCAGAGAGGGAGGAAGGTTTAGCATGTATCAACCACTACAGTAAAAGTACTCCCATTCTGTACTGAAGTAGAAGTACAGCTACTTGTGTGGAAAAAAATACTCTGGTAAACGTAGAAGTACTGATTTAACTCCTTTACTGAAGTAAAAGAAAAAAGAAAAAAAAAAAGTGCAACTTCAATATTGTAATAAAGTAAAAAGTAAAAATCCTGAGCCTGAACTTTTTAGATTCATGCAAGCAACTATTCACTACATGGCCATTGAATATATATATATATAAATAGTTTGTCAGCTGTTTTGTCTTGTTTTTTTAATTTCCCACGAAATACACTAAGAAGACACAAAAAAATGCAAAAAAATCCACTCAAATTCACAAAAACATTGACCAAAAATGTTATGAAAAATGGGCGACACAGTGGTGCAGTGGTTAGCACTCGTACCTCACAGCAAGAAGGACCCTGGTTCGATTTCCACACCAGACCTTTCAGTGTGGAGTTTACATGTTCTCCTCATGTCTGTGTGGGTTTTTTTCCAGGTACTCCAGTTTCCTCCCACCATCCAAACACATGCACTGATAGGTTAATATATTCAGCCCCGTCTGTCTGTCTGTCTGTCTGTCTGTCTGTCTGTCTGTCTGTCTGTCTGTCTGTCTGTCTGTCTGTCTGTCTGTCTGTCTGTCTGTCTGTCTGTCTGTCTGTCTGTCTGTCTGTCTGTCTATCTATCTATCTATCTATCTATCTATCTATCTATCTATCTATCTATATATATATATATATATGTGGGATTCGAACCAGGGTCCTTCTGTCTGCACCACCATCTTGTATTTTGGAAATCTGTGGGCAGATATAAAGCTCCCTTCAAAATAAAACAATTGGGCTGTGTGGATCAACCATGGATCTACAGTTTCATCCATGAATATGTTTTTATTTTGTCACATTTCCAATAACTTTACCTCCAAAAATCAGCAGATAAACCCTCACCCTCTGGATGGAAGTATTAACGTGTATAAATACAGTAAAATAAGCTAAATGTTATGTCATTGTTGAGCCACAGATATAAAGAACAGAATTACAGATCGGTGGCTGGACCGTTCATAGTCAGTTTTACCGATTCATACGCCACAGATCGATAACCGATTTGAATTGGTTTATCTTTACATCCCTAGTATTTTTGGCTGGCTTCAAACACTGGATCACGCTCACCCCATGAAATGCTGCTCTCTCTCCTACACTAAAGTTTATCGAGTAGTGTTGTGTTAAGACCCGCCCCATTGTGCTTCTGATTGGCTAATACTGTTAGTTTCTGACCTGACACTGAGAAGGAGAATGACCACACTGCAAAGCCATGGGGTTAATGCATGGTGTTTAGCAAACATTTTTTGGTTGTTTTTATTTTCCAAACACTGCAGGCCACACATCCAGAAATACTTGAATCTCTGAAAACTAAATTTTTTGGAATGAATGAAATAATACTTATTTAACCAGGAAAAAAATCACAAGTTTCAAAACAATCCAAAAATAAAGTCCTTAATAGTGAGTTACTGTGTAGATAATGTGTTTGATCAGGTCACATTATTCAGTTTTGTGGGAATGGACAAGAAATTTAGGAAAAATGGAGAAAAAATGTGGATAAAAAGCCACGGCTATGAGATAATAAAGTTATAAATACGAGATGAAAAAAATGCATAATTATGAGATAAAAAGTAACAAATGTGAGATAAAGTCATAGATACTGGAAAAGAAATGCATAATTATGAGAAAAAGATTTTTTAAAAAATCATCATTTTAATCCAGAAAGTCACAGTTTCTCTCCTCCACTGATATTCCCTCTGAAGTGAATTATTTTTCATACTGTCACATCTGTTTAGTTTGAAAAAGTAATGAGTCTATTCTGAGAATGTAATGAGTATAAAGTACAGATATTTATATAAATGTAAGGAGTATAAAGTACATATATTTATATAAATTTAAGGAGTATAAAGTACAGATATTTATATAAATATAAGGAGTATAAAGTACAGATATTTATCAACAAATGTAGGGATTAAATACAATAATAAAGTACTTTTACTTAGTTACTTTCCTCTGAGCGCTACACAAAAGGAAATATCAACCACACACAGTGAGGGGTGAGAATAAAACAACTGTAGCCAAAACATTTATCAAGTGAGCGAGTCGTTAACAGATGAGGTCAATGTAAAAGTGGGCGGTACAAAAGGTCGCCTGGCTAACGTCACCGTCAGTTGTTTGCGCTCAGAAGTCAATAGTTCACATATTTCATTAAAAGATATTAAACTCCACTTCCTCCTCCCGAGGGTCATTATGTTTCCTCCATCAGAACCAAAACAAGAGAGGAGTCGTCTCACGGTTTCAGCCTCCACCCAAATACAACCAAGGTGAGAAGTCTTCAAACAATAGCTCTTATGTAATACCCACTGCTGTGACAAAACACAACCTGAGCTTTTCACTTTTCATTTTCTGCTCCGTTTGATACAACACCTCCACACCTGTCACAACCTATTTTTTTCATGAAAAATCATCCAAAACAGC
Source organism: Siphamia tubifer (assembly GCA_020466265.1). Taxonomy (NCBI): domain Eukaryota; kingdom Metazoa; phylum Chordata; class Actinopteri; order Kurtiformes; family Apogonidae; genus Siphamia; species Siphamia tubifer. The sequence goes on from CM035796.1 coordinate 36,296,345, forward strand.
TGTGTAGTCAAACACTACTAAAAACCCACGTCGTTCGACAAATTCTAGAAGCTAGTTTGTGTTTTTTGGGGGTTTTTTTTACTGAAAATCCACTTGTTCTTCAGTTTTGTCTCTTCTCCTTTAATAACTCGGCACATTTTTTGAAATAATTAGTTTTATTTTCTACATTTCTTTTGATCAAAACCAAAGTTTTAAGCCTCACTCTTAGTTTTTTTTTTTATTATTCTTTGCTTCAATATTTAAATGTGGGGTGGGTTTTTTAGAACATTTTTTACCATATTGCTTGAAAACCTCTTCATGATCCAATATCATGCATTGAAATAAAATGTTTTAGTCCAGTCTAGAGGGTGGAACCAGAAGAAAACTCTAGCCAATCGTTGTATTGATCATCAATACAATGATTTATTTACTGATACGTCCATCAAATATCAGTCCACTCCCCTCCCTCCCCCTTCTGTACATTCACATAAACAGCTATGGCGAAAAAGACGACAACTGGCAGCAAAACCAAAATAAAAACTGTTTGAAAAAGCTACGACCATGAGGAAGCTGAGCGAAGAACAGAAAAGGACAAGGGTGGGAATCAATATGACTTTCCAGCGCTGGCGTCAACTGAAAATAAAGTATATAAGTAAATAAAGTACTATCTTAAAAAAATAAAGTACTATCTTAAAAATAAAGTACGTTCTTAAAAAAAGATAAAGTACTATCTTCAAAAAAATAAAGTACTATCTAAAAATTCTAATAATAAATCCCACCCATGGCTGCCCACTGCTCCTTAGAAGGGTGGGGTAAATGATGAGGACAAATTTCGTTGTACAATTGTATGATGAAAATAAAGTACTGTCTTATTTTAAAAAGGAAAAGAGGCTCAAAACAGATGCTAAGGTGACCATGTTTCACTTGGATAGGTAAGACGATACATTATGATTATATAATATTTGGACATACTAATGTCTTATAGGTATTGTATTCACTTCATCAGGTAGAAAATGTCAGATATTGACCAAACATAATGTTCCAGCAGGTTTTACTAAGTTACTAACACTGTGTGTAAACTGCTGCTGTAACACCATAAACTATTGTCCTTATCCATTAGTTTTCCCATAGTGTTTATTTCATGCTTCTAAACATTTTGTTAGTGAAGCTTCATGTGACACAAACTGATAAATGTTGATTATTGTTTTGTTATTTAGGATGATCATTGACGTTGAGTTCTGGTGAATGCTCATGAACCTCAGTGATCGCTCCAGACAGGATGTGCGTTGATGTTTTTTTGAAGCTGTGGTTTTCGAGGGGTGGTCTGACGAAGAGGCATGGGTGTATATACTTTCAAAATATAACTGCAGAAACCGTTTTCCAACATCTCCTACCTTACCTTTAAGTCTTAGTTTTACTATTTAAACTATTGGTAACACTTTATAATATCTACACACAATTGACTATGTATTAACCATTTATTACCCATTTGTTAATGTCTTGTAAAGGTTCATACTAGTGTAAATGTAAAATTTGATTATTTTTAACCAACAGGTGCAGTGTTTACAACTGTTTCTTTGTTTACCTGTAAAGCAGATATACAAACACTGCACCTATTGGTTAAAAATGTGCTAATTTTACATTTATCTTTGGAAGACACTAGTATGAATCTTTACAAGACATTAACAAATAGGTAACAAATGGTTAATACATAATGAACAACCCATTTATAAATAGGTAATAAATGGTTAATACATAGTTAATTGTGTGTAGGTATTATAAAGTGTTACCTTATTATTTATTGTTACTCTAAGGTTGATTTTCTATGTAAGCGTTTTAGGGATGTGTGTATGGGGGGGGGGGGGGGGGGGGGGGGGGGGGAGTGTGTGTTTTTTTCAATTAGTTGGATCCTGCACTTGATTTGATTTGAAACAAACAAAAAAGAAAAACAACAGAAAATGAGACATTTGTTCAAAAAAAGAGTGGGAAGAAGTGGAAACTCATCTAATTCCACCCCTCCCAACATAAAGCCTATGTTTATCCCCATTTCTTATATTATTAGAAATATTACAATTTCTAACAATCACTATATTAACAAGTGGTGCACAACAAGCCCCGCCCACTTGCACATATTTTGCATGATTTGCCCTATCTGTTATCACTGTGAAAACATATTTTCATGACCTTGACCTTGACCTTTGACCTGCATTTACCAAAATGTAAGCAGTTCTATTCTGGACCAGCTTGCACCTTTCCTGAAAATGTCATGGAAATTAATCCAGTAGTTTTTCTGTAAAGTTGCTGAAAAAGCAGGAGACTGGGTTTGTTGTACCTGGAACTACTTGTTGTTGGTTTTTATTTTTATGAATTACTAGAAATGTCCCGCTAGCAAGGTGGAAAAACACTGCTTTAAATGATTCTGTCTTATTTTAAGTGTGATGAGGGGTGCTGTGGTTGAGTCTGTCTGTCTGTCTGTCTGTCTGTCTGTCTGTCTGTCTGATTACTATGACATTTTCAGGCAAGGTGATCCAATAAAATGTTGGTGAATGTAGGTCAAAGGTCAAGGTCACAGTCACAAAAATGTTTTTCACAATGATAAGAGATAGGTCAAATTAGGTCAAATGTGTCCTGGGGGGGTGGGGATGGGGGGCAGGTTTTGTTTGTTGTGCACCACTTGTTGGATTAGAAACGAGAAAAAAAATCCAGATTTTTTCCAGTGTATGAAATCACACACTCCCTCATTTGCATATTTACACTCACACTAACATCCCACTGTAGGAAACAACTGAGGGATGGATTGAGAGGAAAAGGAAACTGAAGTGCCTAAAGAATCCCACCTCCCTCTGCCATTCCCACACACTCCAAACAAAAGCATTTTTGTGACACACTTCCAGTACCGAGTCCAACACTGAACACTAGGGCGTTCACTAAAGCGTCGACTCGTCGACTCCTATGCCACAAGTCGACTTCAATTTGGAGGAGTCGACAAGTCCATGGGCGTCGCACCCGTGAGGGATGGGGGTGTTGCGACACCCCCACTTCTCCAACCAGATGATTTCATACCCTCCACTTTTTCCTGAGTTTATATATTGTATTGTTACTGGATCCAGGAAACAGACACAGAGTTGGTCTCACCTACTTTTTATTTCAGGACAAACAGTTACTGTCGTCACAATCACACCAAACAAACATCAATAATATTTCGGGGGCTGTTACAATATCTATGGTTTAAACTGTTTACCCGCCCGGGCGGCACAACAGCATATGTAAATGAAGCGCACCTCAGTTCACCAGTAATGTAAACAGTTCTTCTTCGTGGTGTTAGTAAACAGTCATCAACCAGTAAGTAATGACAAATGTTACCGTTGTTAAACTAAGTTAAATAAACTATGTCTTGTTCTGTGACATTTACCCTAAGACAGTGGTTCTAGAACTTTTTTCAGTGATGTTCCCCTTGAGGAACATATTCTTAGTTTCCCCTGACATGGACAAAACATTTTTGTAAGAAAAAAGAGGATTTTTTTAAATCCTTTTTAATCTCATAATTTTTTACTTTTTATCTCATAATTTTTAACTGAATTGAGGAAAAACACATTTTTGTTATTATTTTAGGCCATATATTACTTTTTTAATATAAAAAATGTAATCATTAATGGATAATTGAAAATTGTGCTCATGTGCCACAACCTTGAACACCCCCACATTTTAAATGGCTGTGACGCCCTTGGACAAGTCTGATGTTATTCTTTCTCTCCCTCCCTCCCTCCTCTCTCTCTCTCTCTCTCTCTCTCTCTCTCTCTCTCTCTCTCTCTCTCTCTCTCTCTCTCTCTCTCTCTCTCTGTCTCTCTCTCTCTCTCTCTCTCTCTCTCTCTCTCTCTCTTGGTGCGTAAACACAGTCAGACCTAAACCAGACGTGGCTGTTGCAGGTAAGACAGTTGTGGTTGTCTGACAAAACAAAAGACAGTGACAGACACACACGTGTAGAAATACTTGACTTTAGATGAAACAGCACGGCCATTTAAAGAGGTATCAGCTAACCTGAGTTAGCGAACAGCATCCCCTAGCTAACCTGAGTAATAAACAGTGCAGACAACACACATTAAGACAACACGCTCTTTTTTTCCAAACGTGATGTGGACAGTGTCGTCTTGGCGGCCGCTGACTTTAATGTTTTGCACTTAATATAAAAAGTGAGGACGTGTGACAGACGTGTGGACAGTCCAGTTTTAGAGCTGTGGGTCCAGACAAAATGTGGACATATGTTCACCTACTGATGTTGTGCAGTTCAATTTAAAAGAAAACTCTTTGCTAACGTTAGCCTTTGTGTTGTTGGTGTTAAAATGATGATGCTTGTGTCTTGTCAGTGGACATTGTTACGTTGCAGTGAACTTTAATACAAGTTGTTCATTGCTGGACAGATGTGTGTCCGTGTTTTTTTTTGTTGTTTTTTTTTGTTTGTTTTTTTAGCTGTGTGTCTGTGTTGTTCCTCAGCTGACAATGTGATGACATCATCAAGACACATCGAATCGACTTCGACTTTATTGATGGATAAGTCGACTTGAAATAACCTGAAGTCGTTAATGCCCTCCTGAACACACACTGTTTGGTTTCTTACCACAGCGTCCAGAAACTTGACACAGCGCCTGAGTTCGGGTCGAGTCTCGCAGAACTGTCGGAACAGTAACCGTCCAATGGGCTGTCGCTCACACAGGCTGCTGTAGTCCTTTTCTGCAAAACAAAGACGAACACGATGTTCAGATACAACACAAGGGTAGGGCTGTGTGTTGGCAATATGCTGCGATTGATTTTTTTTCTAACCCTGCGATATGAAAAAATCCTCAGGTGTAAATAACAGCTGTGTGGTGCCAACGCAAACCTTCAAACAGATTAGTGGTCGACACACAGAACATATTTTTCAGTATCATTCTTCTTGAAGCTGAAAATAATTAAATACAATTAATAATTAAAAATTAAAAAATAACAATTTTAAATAAGATAAAGCGTGTTCAGAAGAGGAATGAATGGATGAAAAAATTTCAATAAATAAAAAAGACAAAAAATAATATTTAAATAAATGAATAAAAACTAAGAAATAAAAATAATTAATTAAATAAATTAAAAAAATACAAATAAATACAAAAAAAAAACTACAAAAGCAAACCCCCCCTTTCAAATGAAGAGAGGTCCACTAGAGTTAATCTGTCTGTTAGTTAGTTAGTTAACAAGATAACTCAAAAATGTATGGATGGATTTTGACTAAATTTACAGGGTATAATAGGTTGGTAATGGGGAGGTCTGGAAATGATTAGATTTTGATGGTGATCCGGGGGGGGGGGGGGGGGGGGGGGTGTCAAGATAAATCCAAAAACTTATGGATGGATTTTGATGATATTTTCAGTATGTGTTGGGAATGTCACAAGGAAATAATTATGAAATTTTGGGATTCTTCATTTACTGCAATGTAAAATTTCAAAGTGATCCAGAATCCAGGATCTCATCCGGATCATCACCAAAATCTAATCATTTGTTCCTTGTGACACCCCCAATACTTCATGAAATTTTCATCAACATCTGTCCATGACTTTTTGAGTTATCGTGCTAACAAACAAACAAACAAACAAACACACAGACAGACAAAGTCCAAAAACATAAGCTACTTGGCGGAGGTAATAAAATAAAAATAATTGCAGGATCTGCGAAGTGACTGTTGCACACATACAGTGCAACGTCGATACCCAAACAATATATTGTGCAGCTCTATTTGGAAACAATCTGGCAACACGATACAAACCACAATAATAGGATCATGATACAATATAATGTGATATATGAAGATACTGTAATATATGAAAATAATGTGATATATGAAGATACTGTAATATATGAAGATACTGTAATATATGAAGATACTGTGATATATGAAGATACTGTGATATATGAAGATACTGTGATATATGAAGATACTGTAATATATGAAAATAATGTGATATATGAAGATACTGTAATATATGAAAATAATGTGATATATGAAGATACTGTAATATATGAAGATACTGTAATATATGAAGATACTGTGATATATGAAGATACTGTGATATATGAAGATACTGTGATATATGAAGATACTGTAATATATGAAAATAATGTGATATATGAAGATACTGTAATTTATGAAAATAATGTGATATATGAAGATACTGTGATATACGAAGATACTGTTATATTTGAAGATACTGTGATATATGAAGATACTGTTATATTTGAAGATACTGTGATATATGAATATACTGTGATATATGAATATACTGTGATATATGAAGATACTGTAATATATGAAGATACTGTGATATATGAATATACTGTGATATATGAAGATACTGTTATATTTGAAGATACTGTGATATATGAATATATGAAGATACTGTGATATATGAAGATACTGTGATATATGACGATACTGTGATATATGACGATACTGTGATATATGACGATACTGTGATATATGACGATACTGTGATATATGAAGATACCTTTAATATATGAAGATACCTTTAATATATGAAGATACTGTAATATATGAAGATACTGTTAACAAGACAATATATACACAACCCATCTGTCTGTTGGTCAGCAACTGCACACAAAAACTACTTGATCATTTTCCATGAAATGTTCAGTAAAGGTGTGAGGTGGTCCAGAATAGAATCCATAATATTTTGGTGAATGTAGGTCAAAGGTCAAGGTCCTCAAAATGTGTTTTTCAATGATAAGAGATAGGACAAATCAGGAATCTCCTTTTCCTTCCTGTATAATCATATTGACAGATAGGAAACCTGGCATGAGCTTCAAGATGACATCATAACCTTTGACCTTGAAAGGTGAAAATCAAGGTCACATGACTTTAAATGGTCATAACTCCAAAAAGAGTGGTGATAAGTACTCAGTTACTATTGTTGACAGATAGGAAACTACATGAAGGCTCCAAAATGACATCATGACCTTTGACCTTGGGCAACCTTGGAAGGTCAAAACTCTCGTCTCACATTTTAAGAGGGAGATGTCCATTAAGAAACTAAAATGTTTGTGAGGGGGTGGAGTTTTGGAATGGAGTAGACATTTATTGACCCCTTACAGGAAAGTCCTTTGTTATAACAGCACCACTGCCTGGCACCACTTCTTGTTTTTTTATTTTTTTGTAATTTGGTGTTCCACTGCTTATAATGCTCATTGTATTTGTTGTTCTTTAAATAAACAAATAAGGCTGTTCGTAGTGACATCAGCACATTTGTTTAAACAATGACTTCCTGAGTTCATATCCTATAAATGTATATGTCCAGTGGTTATCTAATGCTCGGGCAAATGACTTAAACAGAGCTCTAATGTCTAGAATGTTTAATGGAATATACACCAATCATTAAGTTAAATTAAATGTTCTTTAATTTTATTTAATTTTATTTTATCTTTTTAATTGCTTTTCAAGAAATCTGACCAAGATCATTTTCACTTGTTCCACTGGAGGATTATTATTATTAGTAGTAGTAGTAGTAGTAGTAGCAGTAGTAGTATTTTCTTTTAATTTAAGTAAAAATATTTTGTATTTGTTTTTAGAGACATTATTTCCCATGTGAAATGTACTTGAAAAATAAAAGTAAAGGATATTTCTACACCTGCACCTGTTGTTTCTATTAAAACACAATCTAAACTCAGAAGAAAACATGCAAATAAACAAAAGAAAATCCTCTACAATGTATTAAAATTGGTGTCACAGAGTAAAAGTCTTACTTGCACTTTAACCACCAATGCATGCTGACACACACATACATACACACATACATATATATATATATATATATATATATACACACACACACATATATACATGATCCTCCTATGTGTGGATAATATGGAAATAAAGTTAATTAAAAAGTGTAATCATAACCACTGACGATGAATTTTGCATGATTGAAAACAACTTTAGTTAAAGTCGAGTCATTAAAGTCAAAGTTCATTGTCAAGAAAAAGTATATGAACCATTTCAATGTTCCCATTTTTCTCCGTGTGTTGGTGAAATGTGCTGTGATCTGAAAGAAAAACAGACGAGGAAATGTAAATGTTGAATTTACATGTCGATGCAAAGTGACTCATGGACTGAAATGCTCAAACAAATGTGATTCAGAAAAGAGCAGAAAGGTCAGAGAAAAATCTGGAATTTTGAAACATTTTAATGACAGTAGATGTGTCAAACCTTTGAATGAGTGATGAAATAAAAAAGTGTAAAAGAGGAAATATTGGGAATGACTTATATTTTGGAAGTGTCGCCTTTTAGACAATGTTTGAAGGGAGATTGACTGGAAAAGCTTACAGAGGTTATGTTCCTCATTTCTAGTCCAAATATCTCATCACGTTTAAAATGTATTGGTTGATTCATTTATTTATTTTGAAAAGAAAAAAAAATTAAGCACGTTTGTGTCAGAGCAGGTGTATTAATAAAGAAATGGTTCCAGGTACAACAAACCCTGCGCCTCACAAACACTTTAGCTCTTAATGGACATATCCTTCACAAAACGTGGGTTTGACATTTCAACTTCACTCAAGGTCAAAGGTCATGATTAAGGATCAACCAATACAGGTTTTTTAATGGTAAGGGGTTAGAGGTAAAAATAATAATAATAATAATAATAATAATAATAATAATAATAATAATAATAATAATAATAATAATAATAATAATAATAATAATAATTTTAAAATTACAAATATTCTAGTTAAAAATAATATTTAACAGTAACAAATAAATGTAACAAATTATTTAAAACAATTGCAAACAAGTAACATTATACACATTACACTTTACATATTTTAGGAGAGTTATTTTCACTTTGAAATTCAGTATTATGTAGTGTGAACTGTTCACAATATGGTACTTGTTTAACTTTGTCTTAAATATTTTATGTTACACAGATTGTTTAAGAGCTCCAAGAGACTTTTTATTATTTTTTGCAAAAAATACAAAGACATTTTTTTTTGGGACATTACACGGTTATTAGAATGGGTCAAATTACATACAATGCACAATTCTTTATATATTTTATATTATTTTTTGTTTTGTATTACTATTTACACTTTCATTATTGTAGGAGAGACATTTTCACTTTGAAATTCAGTATTGTGCAAAAAGCAATATATCAATAATTGTACATTGTCCATTTTTATGACATTTTCAGGAAAGGTGTGAGATCAAAGATGAGTGAAGAATCATCAACAATCTTTAAATTCTTTTTACAGAAGCTCCATAATCCACCATTTCGTAACTTTTTCCTGACTCTTCCGTGAACTTCCCAGCACTCTAACTACGTCATCCTAAAGATTATGCTGATTGGTTGTAGTACCATCCTATTGCATACAGAGGGATTTGAAAGACAACCTTTTAGCCCCGCCTCCCCTGACTATGAAGCACCACTAGACCCATATGGGGATAGTGCAGCTAGGGTAGTCAGGGGTCACTCTGGGTCAATACGTAAAAAAACTAAAATGGACTAAAACAAAAAAAAAAAAAGCGAGTGGAGATAGAGACCTAGTTACTGTTATTGACAGATATTGACGGATGCTTTTGGTCAGTGGTGGATGTTCAGGTATTTATGGGTTAATATAAACTGAACATATCCTGGTTAGTATCTTTATTTTGGTGAATGCAGATCAAAGGTCAAGGTCATCAAAATGTGGTTTTTCACAATGATGGGAGATAGACAGAGTTATCACAGTGGTGCAGTGGTTAGCACTTGTGCCTCACAGCAGGAAGGTCCCTGGTTCTATTCCCACACCAGATCTTTCTGTGTGGAGTTTGCATGTTCTCCCAGTGTCTGTGTGGGTTTTCTCCAGGTACTCCAGTTTCCTCCCACCATCCAAACACATGCACTGATAGGTTAATTGGTTATTATTACCCATAGGTGTGAATGTGAGAGTGATTGTTTGTCTATATATGTTCAGCCTTGAGATGAACTGGAGACTCATACAGGGTGTACCCCGCCTTCACCCATTGTGGCTGGATTAGGCCCCCAGTGACCCCCATGACCCTAGTGAGGATAAAGCGGGTTCAGATGACAAGACGAGATAGAACAAACCGGGTAAAATCTTTGTGAGGGGCGGGGTTTGTTGTGTCTGGCCCCAGTTGTTTGTTTTGTTTTTACTTATTTTTATGCTAAATGTGCAAACTGAAAACGACCCTGGAGACGGTGACGCTGAACCGAGCGGGACATCACGGGAGGACAATAGAGGATCTGTGCAGAGTCATCAGGTTATTTCCAATCTTCACAAACATCATGATTAGAAAAAAAAAACATTGAACATAGAGTTTCCAATCAAGCTCTCTTCTACATAATATCCTGAACACACTGGCTCCAAATTGGCTTCATTTACCCTCAATGACGCTCGGTGGTCCCACACCGGCTACTCATGCATGAAATACAACAGCCCCTCAATTCTGTGAACTTGTCATTATGTGGCTATGGATCAGTGGAGTTTCTGAAAGCATCCCTGGAGGTGTGATGGTCATGAAAGGAGTAGCGGGACTGTACAGAACATTCTGTACATTATTAAACATAGAACTTGTACATTAAGTCCCCTGTCAGCACTAATGTCGGCCTGGAGGGTCTCAGCGTTGATGATTTTACACTGGATTAAAGCATGAGAGGTGGAAAAAGCATCCCAACACTAGAACTGGGCATTAACCTAATCACACTTACGGTGTCAATATTATATAACTGCAAATGCTATACTTTATCTTAATTAAATGCACATTCTGGATGCAATTTGCAGGTGTAGACATGCAGATCTGACCTCTGTAGATGCAGTTGGTCACTGTCTTTTTATTTATTTATTTAAATTTTATCTATTTATTTATTTATTTACACTCGGAGTGGAAAGACTGTCCCTCTTCAAATGTTTTAAACAAAATTAACCCTTTACCATTGTGGAGTGAATTAGCTTAAAACACCTGAAAAATCCCTCAAAAACTTAAAACTCCAGCTTTTCTTCAACCGTTTGGAGTAGAGATAAAAGAATGGACTCTTTGTAAAGGTAACACCTGGAGTTTGGACTAACATACTCAATGTTATGGTTTATTTAACAGGGGAAAAGCTGTAGACTTAGAAACACTCAGAAATTTAGATTCCCCCCCCCCTTCGTCTTTTCTTAGTTAAAAAACAGGATTTCTTTGTTTGTATTTGGTAGGTACAGACTAAAACACACCATTTACCAACAGACCAATGTCTGTAACCTTTACAGTTCAAAGTTCACAACTTTATTTGTAAAAATGCCAATTTTATTGTATTTTTTTCTGTGGTTATATTTATGCATTTCACAGTGAGAAATATTTGTGTGACTGACTGCAGGATTTTCAAGGTTTAAAAAACGACATTAAAAATATTAACAAACAAGTTGATCAAATTCATTTGGTTCAGGGGATACAAACAGATTGGATCTCAAGTGGCTCAGACCAGAAAATATTAATAATAGAGATATCTATAAAGAATGACAACTCAAAAGTTGTCGTACTGTGTTTATTTTAGAAAATCAATGGCTTTTAAATGCGCATTATAGTCCGTAAAATACAGTAGATTAACAATCAATATTTAATCATGATTAATCCAAAGCAACCCTGTAATTAATCTAATTAAAATTGTAATTATTTGACATTTTCTGTTTCTGGACTGTCCCAGATGACTCCATTTCTCCGTGGGGCATCATCGTCACCCTCTGCCAGCAGATGTCCAGTCGGTCACTGTGTTTTTATTTATTTATTTATTTTAATTTTATCTATTTATTTTAATTTTATCTATTTATTTATTTAGACAGGGAGTGGAAAGACTGTCCATCTAACTAAAAAGTTGGTGTACTGTTTTTTTTGTTTTTTTTTATTATTATCAATTTTTAAAAAGTGAAAGGAAAGAATGAATGACTGTTGAACGTTTCAAATCCACATATTCAGGTAAAAACGTATGAAAATAAATATTTCCCCATAGTAAAATTACCAGTCAATCACAAAATAAAGTTCAAACGACTATTCTGGGCCAAAAAGAACATTCCTGTGTGTGTTTTGGACCAAAATACTTTACTGGATTATGATCAGTGGAGTGTTACCATGGAAACCACACCACATTTGTCCATACTGATAGATAATTGATCAACTGACAGCCTTCAGAGGAAAGAAAAGCCAAATTCCTCCTATTTGTCTTTAGTGTAGAACATCCTTTTATGTATGTGGTGTTACTGTTTATATTTTCAGAAAGATGAGTTTGTTCACTTTCAAATGCCACCAGTGCAGGTGCATTAATGTGGGAGCTGTATATATAGGTGTTATTAAAATAATGTCATATATGTGCCAGGACCAGGATGTAAAGCTGGGAATGAGTTAACCCTTTAACCCCTGATCACTGAAAGGATGCTTTAGTTTCAATATTCAGAAAAAAAAATAATAATTTTTTTTTACTGTGATTTTACTGAGTTTTGTTCTAGGATCTAATATCAAAGAACACAGTTTTTTTAGACAAACGGGTTCAAAAGGCAACTGACTTAGAAAAAAGAAAAAGCCAAAACTAAAACTACTTGAACTAAATTATAATATTATTTATTTATATGTCAGTTAAGTTAAGTTATTATTTTTCAAATATGTATTAGTTTTTGTTAATTTTGTTCCTTATTTTGTTTTATATTTCTATATTTAATACCTTCACTTTTCTGCTGTTTGTGTCTTATTTTGTTCATGTTACTTATTATTTTTGTTGGTTTATTATGCATTTGTGGCTGTTTTTGTCCTTTTTGTTTGCTTATCTTTTTTAATTTTTGACTCAAACTGTGAAAGTCTCAGGCGTTAAAGGGTTAATATGAGATACTTTTGCTTGAATCGAGCAAAGAAATCTGCCAAAGGAACAAGTGAAAAGGATCTTGGTCAGATCTATTGTCTATAAATCAGTTTTTATATCTCACTGAAAACTTCTTCTCTATGTTATTCTGTTTTGAAAGCAACAATCACATGTTGTTGATTGGGTCTTGTTTTTCAAGAAATAAAAATTTTTATGTTTTTGCTGGCATTGATTTGTTTGTTTGTTTGTCTGTGTACAACATAACAGGAAAACTTATGGATGGATTTTGATGACATTTTCAGGGTACGGTGGTAATGGGGAGATCAACAAATGATGTGATGATTATTGGTGGGGGGAGGGGAAACATGTGTCTTTCATACCCTGAAAATGTCATCAAATCCATCCATTACTTTTTGAATTATGTTGTACACAAACAAACAAACAAACCGACAAACTCAGACAAAAATATAACCTCCTTTGCGGACCTCCCTTCATTCAGTAGGGAGGGGGGGGGTCTGCCTTGGCGGAAGTCTGTACTCTCAAAGTGTTTTTCTAGTTATTTATAAAGTTTATAGAAGGAGATAAAATACAATATAGATGATTGTTTGCTCAAATGTCAACTTCGCACCGAACTGTGGGAAAACAGTTAAATATGTGAAGCATGTCGATGTGTCAGGATTATTCATCAATCAACATTTCACTCTCATTCGTCTTGGCAACAAATGTAAAATCAGTCGGCAGCAAATAAAACACAAATGAGTTCAGCAGATTGTAGCATGAAGGATTATATTTAGACAGTACAGTAGGAATGTCTGTTTGGGGAAAGTGCCTTGAAGCATTTTCACTTATTTGATCACGGCGTGAATATATATATATATATATATATATATATATATATATATATATATATATATATATATATATATATATATATATATATATATATATATATATATATATATATATATATATATATATATACGGGGGTGGGGGAGACATCATCGTTCGGGTCCACTGATTTTGCTGCCCACGTGCGCCCAGGCCCCATAGAACCTGAACCCTAATCCACCTCAGCCTCATTTGAGCCTCATTTTGTGTTCATGCCATCAGAAAGATTCATAAACTGCAGGACCCTAACAGCCCAACATCAGAGGGGGGATGACCCCCCACCCCATCCCCCTGGCAAATCACACCCAATCACACCATATCAGCAGCCCTATCGTATATTAGTCGCCAAAAGAGGGGGGTTTGTCGACGGTCATTTCTTGTCCAAATATTCCAAATTAGAAATAAGTCAGTTGTTAAAGAAAAGACCAAGACCTTGAAAAACTGACCTTGAGACCAGTTTTCAGACTAACATCAATCCACTTCCTGTTGTCATAGGCCTGTGTCTCTGTGTACTTGACATTCCCTGTGCTTCTGAGTGGATTTGGTTCTTTTTTGTCCATTTGACAGCTTGTGTTTTCCATTAGACTTACTACCAGACTAGTTTTTTTTTAATTCTTTTATGTTCGTATGACTACTGCTGTCATTTTCACTTCCTCTTTTGCATCCTCTCAGCTCGAACATGGTAAAAGATTTTACACTTATGTGGTTTTTCGAGTTGACATTTGTACTTCCAGTTTAAGAAATTACATTGTGAACAGATCATCGATCATGTAGATCAAACCACAGCAAAACAAGGTCTAAGTTTCTTTTATTTGACAAACTTATAGAACCTAAATTCAGTGACAGAGCAGAAAATAAAATACAGGCAAAAAAAACAAGTTGCCTTGAATGACTCATGTTCGTACGAGTCAGTCTTGCGTAAGGGTTGCATAAGTTAGACTGCAACTTGTGGAGATTGCAAAACCCAAATTATGTGTAATATAATTTAATATGACATAAAAAGGGGGGGGGGGGGGGAGTGACCAGTTTCTGACAAACAAGGAAGTTGACTGTTTCCTGAATATCTGTCTCTTTCTCAACAATTGACTCTTCCTCCAAGTTTCATAAAAACTGTCTAAGTCCTGACGAAATAAATAATAATTTTTTTTTCCAACACTTGTTGTTTTTAACCAGACTTCTTTTTCCTGTCGTGGGGCTCATACTTTAATACTAGTTTTGCTTTCCTTTTCCTCACTTTCACCTAGTCTTTGTAACCCTCCCTCCTTTTCCTCCACAGTCGACCAGTATTTCAGATCAAAATGCGGTTTCATGCAGCTACTTGCTGAAACTTCCTGCCTCTGCATGTGACGGCAGCGTCTCATTCAAATCACAGCTTATTTACATGGCACCTTTCAGGAACCCATTGTTTGCAGAAAAAAACACCTGCTGCTGAATACTTTACCACCTGATGCAGGAAGTTTTGGCTTTTTTTCTGTATTTGTTTGCATAAATACGCAGGACAGGTATCAGATCCCTCATGTCGTTGCATGTTCATGTCTGAAATTATGCAAATCAGGCACTGGATAACACACAGTTTTATTAATACAGTGGCTGACAGAACAGTCGTCCAGTTCTGCTCTTGGGTTCATGACAACCTGCTTATAGACACTGTCAGGTGGAAACTTCAAATCCAGAAAAATATCTTCTCATCATCCTCTGGATGCATTTTTTTGGAGCCAAACCCACCCCAAAAAAAATAAAATTAGCTTTTAGGGGTGTAAAGCTAAACCGATTCAAATCGGTTATCTGTCTGTGGTGTATGATATCCAACTGAATCAGTCAATGGAGCCTGAATCAGTGAAACTGAGTGCAAACGGTCCAATGGTCCGCATTTACAGCCGTGAATCGGTTTCCTGGGGTCCAACCCCCCATCTGTAATTTTGTTCTTTATATCTGTGGCCAAGTAGCTTAACAATGTCATACCATTTATTTAAAATAAATGTATACATGTTAAAATTAGTGACACTAAAGACGCTATAGAGAGCTTCCAACTATAGGGTTTATCTGCTGATTTTTGGAGGAACGGGCAGAGGTAAAGTTAAAAGCTTAAAATCACTTTTCTAAGCTCCTTTTGGAATCTTATGGGTCACCCCAAGTTACAAATGCATGCTGCTTTTGAAAGTGGTTTGTCACCTCCACCGGCTGCATACCACATACACAGAAACAAGAGGAATGAGAGACCCAGAAAAAGCCGGTCCGTCTGAAGTCAGATGGACTTTAACGTCATCCACGTGGGGTTAAACCCATCCCCCACTGCTTCGAATCTGAAGTAGCATTAGCATTTGCATCTACGTGAGAAGACCACGCCACAGTAGCTGCTGCACAAACATGAAAAAAATGGTGGCTCAAACTGGTTCATGTGCTCTCTGTGGAAATAAAGCCTTGTTTTTCCCTGCATGTTTTCACAACAAGCAACAGCACAAAACCTAGCTGGATGCTACTCTGGTAAAGGTAAACACATACAGAGAGCGAGAGGGGAGGGGGGGAGTGTTCTTTCCCTCATTGTGTGCCAATCAGAGATGCTTCATTACAGGGCTCTACAGTGCGCCCATTTCACTCGCATTTGCGAGCAAATATTTCAGCGTGCGAACGAGGAAAACAAAACAGTCGCACATGTGCTTCTTGCAGCACACAATAAGGCAGGCACACAAACCTGAGGAGCTAATTATGGCAAGCCAAAGTGTTCACATAGCCACGCGTTGTCTTTATTATATCACGCGTTACAGAACGCGTTCTAGCACGCGCACTGGCGCGCTATCACGCGTTACAGGACGCGTTCTGGTACGCGGACTGGTGCGCGCAATGGCACGCGTTCTAGCACGCGTTCCATAACGCGTGCTAGATCATTCCATAACGCGTGCTATATGATCACTTTGACTGTTTTTTGTTCATTGTGTTGCTTATTTTATGTTTTACTGTCTCAGTCTCAGGAGTTAAAGGGTTAATCATTCTAAAATGTATCTAATAACAAGGCAGCCAATACAACGTTCTAAAATGTATCAAAGGACAAAGCATCCCATAATACAAAGTTATGTTATGGTCTGCTCTAAATTAACACAAATGACAGCAGTCATATAGCAGTCATTCAAGAATGTTGGTATCTGTGCACTAGTACTGCACTGTAAATAAACAAAATGGTCCTAAATGTTTTAACTTAGGGGCACGTGTGCTCCTGGAAAAAAAAGTTAGTGTAGAGCCCTGCCTCATTACCATGCCAGGGTATGGTAATGAGGAAGTATCTATATCAAGTCATTTTTCTACCATGAAAAAACAGCTGGAAACAAAACAATCCTGACTTTTTTAAAATAGAACCAACACACAATGTATTCAATAACAATGAAGAACACAGTAATATTAATGAAATAACCATGGAATGACAGCTTTAAAGGAAATGCAGGTGGGTAGAGGACACGGACATGACAAAATAAAAGCATATTCATTAATGAAACTATGGATCCATGGTTGATCCATACAGCTGAATTGTTTTATTTTGATGGGATGTAGCCAGTCCCTTAAGTGTGAACACAGATGTCATTGAGCAACATTGATGGTGTGTGTTTTAACTGAAAATAAAGCTCAAAAGTGAGATCCTGGGTAGAGAATGTTTTATCATGGGTCAGGCACGGGTTTGTAAAGTGGACCCGTGCCGGACTCTGTAACAAACAGCTTTGAAACAAGCATTAGTTGAAGCATAGTAAAACAAACATTGAACTTAACATTAACTTTCATCCAATGGGTAAGCAAATGTCTAATCATCAAGTGCAAACTTAATCTTAAAGGGGAATTTCACTATTTCCTGAAATGAGCATTTATGACTGACTGTGGTTAGTGGTTATATGGGTAGCAACGGACACAAGATTATCCTTGACCTCTGAAGATTAAGTTTGCACTTGATGATTATAATTTTAGGATGACACATGTTTGCTTGCTCAGATTTCATAGGATGAAAGTTAATGTTAAGTTTAATGTTTGTTTCAAAGCTGTTTGCATCTCAAGTTAAAAAGTGAATGGGCATCATCGAAAATATAACCATCCACCACACTGCAGCTGTGTTAGTGCTGTGTAACATTACCAGTCACTGTTGGCTTATCATCATTATGTTGCAGATGCTAAACCAGGTTAAGTGTAGCATTGGCTGCAAGTTTAAAAATAAATAAATAAATATTGCTTTAATGTTTGCTTTTAATATGTTGTGACCAATGTATATATTTTGAAAATAAACTTGAGAACAGAGATTTTGTCTCGTTCTTATTTAAAGTGTATCATTCATGTTATGCTATAACATTAGCTGACAGATCTGTAGTATCTGACAGTGACTTGTGATGCAGCATAGATTCTTATAAACGCATGCAAATGTGTTACGCTTTACTTAACTACAACAATAAAACATGATGAGGTATATATATATATATATATATATATATATATATATATATATATATATATATATATATATATACAGTGGTGGGATGGACCTCCCCCTGGGTCTGGCTTGTCCCGCCGGGCACATTTCCTCAGCGGTGGTCTGCTGTGACCTGCTATGGGTTATCCAGGAAGGCTCAGGCGGCTCAGGGGGTGAAGGTGGCTCATGGCTTTGGCGGTGAGCTTTAAAGAGTCCTCTGCCTGGACTTCGCCACTTCCCAGGGCCGTAAACTCGCTGCACTTCCTCCGGACGCGAAGCCTCAGGCGGGACCGGAGTTGGGATCCCCTTTTCCTCCTGCGCACCAATCCAACCCACGTACATTAGCCGCCAGGGGTCAGCTGTGATGTCGGAAACCCACCCGACCCATCATGAAACACAGGAGTCTAATCACACATGAGTCAGAGGGTCTTCCAGAAACCCCACAGTGCTATGAAAGTGATGGCAGGCGTGCGCCGACAGAGGTGGGATCCCGGCCCCACAGGACCTGGGTGCATGTGGGCAGCAAAATCAGTGGAGCCTTACGGACAATAAGGGTGATGTTCAAAACCAGAGGCGAATCACACCCAGTACATATATATATATATATATATATATATATATATATATATATATATATATATATATATATATATATATATACATATGTGTGTGTGTGTGTGTGTGTGTGTGTGTGTGTGTGTGTGTGTACTGTATATACACATACAGTGGAATTTGCAATTCTCCTACATTTATGACAGATGCTAATTGCAATCTCTACAAGGGTTTGGTGTCCTAGTGTGTGTGTGTGTGTGTGTGTGTGTGTGTGTGTGTAGTTGGATGCTAACTGCATTTCATTGCTCTGTACATCTAATCTAATATTATATGTTACTTTATTTTTAGTTAATTTAGGTTGACATTTACATGGAATTGCTAAATTGGAGAAAAGGCTACATATATAAAAAGCTACCTATATAAGTCATGTTGCTTTTATCTCAAAGGTCTCTTTGGTTTGGGATCATCTGACTCGTGGTCTGTCTTTAACACGGTATAAGTTTATCGCGGGTCGTCATCAGGCAGACTCACAACGTTCTTTAAAGTGACGTAGTCAGAACAATATATCCTGTGTGTTTACTCTGTGGGCCTGTTTGCTGCACACCGATTGACCACAGTACAACAACCCCCACCCCCACCATCCCCACTACAAGGGATAGGAACATCTCCACAGCGGCAACCAATCACATCACACTCACATCACATGCTATTATGGTTAACTTGCAGGGAAGGTTAAAACACTTAGAAGCACAGACGCAAACACGCAAATGAGAGTTTAAGGACATTTTTATGACTGTTCCAAATGCTATTTCAGACCTACTTCATACAAAACATACTGACAACAAGTGACTTGGGCGATAAAACCATCATTGCTGTATTCGTGATGAATATTTCTTTTGTGGTAATTGTATGTAAAGGTATGTCAGAGGTCTTTCTTTATGGATTGTTTTTAAATCTGAATTTTATTCACATATAAATATAATATTAAACAGATGGTTTATCCATTCATCCAGGGTGCGATTTATCAAAAAACCAGAGGAGGGGGTAAAAAGCTTGCGTAGGATGTTATGACTGTCATTCCAGATTGTAAACATATTACTAAGCTGCGGAAAATAAACTAACCAGGATTCCCTCAGTAACAGCGAGCTACGAGGGAAGAACCCAGCACCGAATGCCAGTCCCATGGGTAGGTGTGCGAAATGTGGCAAACGGAAAACAGTTTTTTGTTTTTTTAAATAATAAAAAACTCGGCTGAAGAGGCACCCTCTAGCTAACTATGATATGAGCAGCAGCACAACACGCATTAAGACAACACAGTCTTTTTTTTCCCAAACATGATGTAGACAGTGTGGTGTGCGTCTGCAGCCACTTAAACTTTTTGCACTTATTGTAAAAAGTGAGGACACGTGACAGGACGTGGGTCCAGACAAAATGTGGACATATGTTCACCCTACTGATGTTGTGCAGATAAATGTAACTGAAAACTCTTTGCTAACGTTACCCTTTGTTTTGTTGGCGTTAAACTGCTGATGCTTGTGTCTTGTCAGT
The DNA here is from genome assembly GCA_020466265.1 of Siphamia tubifer. NCBI lineage: Eukaryota > Metazoa > Chordata > Actinopteri > Kurtiformes > Apogonidae > Siphamia > Siphamia tubifer. The sequence goes on from CM035796.1 coordinate 36,316,613, forward strand.
GGACATTGTTTTACGTTACAGTCAGTGTTGTACCTGAATGCGTTCATTGAATGATCGTTCACAAACTATATCATATTTTTTATTCTGGCATTTATTGAGCTGCGCTCTTATTTAGTTCACATTTCGTTCTTATCACGTTGTAATTATTGAGTCCTATAAGGAATAAAATGGGATCAAAACACAGCATTATCATAGATGTCATTTTTGTATTATTCGGCAGGGGTGGGGGGGGCGAGAGAGAGAGAGAGAGAGAGAGAGAGAGAGAGAGAGAGAGAGAGAGAGGTGCAGAGAGTTTTTGGGAGCGGAGAAAAAGAGTTAAATGTACAGAGTGTGACCGGTGACCGGAGCAGGTGTTGTCCCGTTCTTGGAAATAAACATTGAAAATGAAGCTCACTGAAACCGCTCCTTGTGTTTTAAGAACCTGCAGAGGGAAGTTAACCCCAGGGTAAGGTACTTACTTCAGCCCTGGAGAGGGGGCATTTACCCCTGATTTTTTGACTACAGGATAACGTCAGAAACGGTTAATGATACGTTTACAATAATAACACAAAAAAAGAACGAAAAAGTTCATTTTGGGATCCATGAACTTCTAGTTCATAATTTGGAAGAATGAACAATGAACTGAACTAATTCATGTTGAGTAACTTGAACTGAAGTTTGAACTAGTTCCTAATTAAGGTGAACTTTCCCAACACTGGTTACCGTCAACTTTAATACAAGTTGCTCATTCCTGGACAGACATGTGTTTTTTTTGTTTGCTTGTTTTGTGGACAGCCGTGTGTTGTTCCTCCGCTGACAATATGATGATGTCATCACAACCTGTCGACTCAACTTCGACTTTTTTGACGGATAAGTCGACTTGAAAAAAAAAGTTGTTAATGCTGTAATATACACATACATACATACACACACACATACACACACACATATATATGAAATGTGATGAGAAATATGAAATATATATGTAAAATAAAAGCACTGCAGTTTATCATTAGCTGCGTTTCCATTACAGTTTTTCCAAAACAATATCGATATTCCTAAAATTTCGAAAAAGTATATTTGTGCTTTGACGGTTGTTCTAGGCAGGAGTGTCGTAACTTTCGGGAAATATCTTCCCAAGACATGTCACTGCTGTCACCTTCGGAGCTTCAGATAAACCATCACCCTGATAGTATTAGAGTGAATGAATTGGCTAATTCTCTCATCAGTAAAAGTCCCTGTCGAACTCTTTAAATACACAAACATGTCAAACAAACCAGCTGGTTAACGTTATAAGGGTCTGTACATGTGGTCCCTACATTGTCAGGTCCAAATATTAAGTGTAAATATGCTCAGCACTTAACAAATTATAAATGTATGTAGTGGTTTTTACACAGTGATGCACTTGACACTTTACAGAACAGAGAAAATATTTATCTGTAAAAAAACAAAACAATAAAAAAACCTTAAATATTCAAAAACTAACAGATAATAAAAGTAAACCTTCACTGTGTCTACTGTAGGAATCACCTTGATCATCACTCCTAGAGCGTGATCAGGACTGCCTTAGTTCTCGTGCCCCAGCAGCCAATGGTTGTCATGGTTACAGTGACTGCGGCTGCCATTTTCACTCCGAGAGAAGAGATCATGTGACCATGTATGTTACATCCTGTGACATACGTATATTTGCGGAAAAAGTGTTTCCATTGCACTTTTGCGATAAATTACAACATTGAAACATCTGAAAAACCACCTCATGAAAGCGTGAATTTTTTTTTTCGATATTTGAGTGTTTTTTCGAAATTCCAGTGTATCCATTAGAAGTTTTTTTTTTTTTTTTTTACCAGTATTTACATTTTGTGAATTTCCAATGGTAATGGAAACGTGGATATTGTACAGTAACCATTACATCCCTAGTTTCCATAAGTGTAGTTTGATTTAATTAGTTAACATATTTTTAAAGTAATCATGAAAACACATTTAAAAATAAAAATAGGGTAAATCCTACTCAACAGTAACATCATAATTCAGTCTAATCTTCTTCCAAAATCCTTTCAGAAAATTACCATCCTGAGATTATAAGGATGTACAAATGAGTCAACTACATGAAGCTGCATGTGACTCATCACTAACATTCTAATGGATGGAAAATAAATACTTATGCTGTTGAGAATGGTAGAAGTTATTAAAGCAAAATGCATAACTGAATTAACAAAGCACTTGGGGAAAGTTCTGAAGTTGATGTTTTTTTTCTGTGAAATACAGCAGAAATTCAAAGATAACAACCTGTAGTATATCAATGACAAACAGATGGATGCCCTGAGAGAAAAGGCTTTTATGCTCTTTATCAGGAAGTGTTAGCAGAAACAGAAAAAACATCTATTTTTACTGGAAAATAAATAAGCCGGTGACCTCTGGAAAGTCCCAAGTACATGTGCAGAACCAGGACCACGATTAGCAACAGAAAAAGACCCAGTGACAACGACCGATACAGATTTTTTTGAGGCCGATACCAATCCTGACATTTTTTTTTTTAAATTTTTTTTTTTTTACAGTGGTTAGTCCATGACCGATACACGTCGCAGACATTTCTATGTTGATATTTTGGAACCCATACTGTTTTTGTTTTTTTTAACCTCAAATGAATTGGTCTTGTCTGGTCTCATCACCTAAACCCACTTTATCCACACTAGGGTCATGGGGGTCACTGGGGGCCTAATCCAGCTACAAAGGGTGAAGGCGGGGTACACCCTGTATGAGTCTCCAGTTCATCTCAGGGCTGAACATATATAGACAAACAATCACTCTCACATTCACACCTGTGGACAATTTAGATTAACTAATTAACCTATCAGTGCATGTGTTTGGATGGTGGGAGGAGCCAGAGTACCTGGAGAAAACCCACGCAGACACGGAGAGAACATGCAAACTCCACACAGAAAGGTGTGGGATTAGAACCAGGGACATTCTGTCTGTGAGGTACTGCACCACCCTGCCCCAAATGGATTGGTATTGGATGGATTGAATTAATGACATATTTAATAACACATTTATCTATTTAATTCCAATTTTAGTTAATTAATGACATATTTAACAAGGCGGTCAGAGACAGCAGACCTCCGCCAAAGCTTTATATGACGTCAAAACGTGACGTGATGGAGCCATAGGTGTTGACCCATCTGATGACCGAAGGTGAGACGATCTGAATGAACCCCCCCCACCACCACCAGATTCTATCTTGTCTGAATCCTGAGATATTACTACTGATGTGTTTTAGATGTTGACCTTTAGTGTGACCTTGACCTTTGACCTTCATTGCTCAAAATGTGATGGGTTCTTCCTTGATCCATTTTCTATTATTTCTGAAAGTTTCATCAAATTCTGTTCAGAACTCTTTGTATAATCCTGCTGACAGACGGACAAACGGACCTGAATTGAAAACTTCCTTTGCAGAGTTAATTCATTATTTAATGGTTTATTTATTTAAATTTGGCACTTTTAGTAGTGAGGTGAGAGTAACATTTTTGGTACTTTTTGTTTGTTTGTTTGTTTGACTGTCAGTAACTTCTTTCAATTTCTATGATTTTTTTAAGGAAAGGTGCAGGACAGTCCAGAATAGATCCCATTACATTTTGGTGAATGTAGGTCAATGGTCAAAGTCACCAAAATGTGTTTTCACAATGATCAGGGGAGGGTTGGTTTTTTTTTGAGGAGGGGGGGCAGATTTTCTCCATGAAGTAATAACTAAAGTAATAACTAGTGCTAAAGTATGTTGAAATGTGAGAAAACCTTAACATTCATTTTCTGATGATGGGTTTTAAATCACGGCTGTCAAAATTAACAAATTAAATGTGAATTAATCCATAATCATGATTAATCTGATTAAAAATCTGAACACAGTTGAATGGAACAGTTGTTTTGCTTTAAGTGATATTGTTGAAACTTTTGAAGGTGTTGAATAAACATGTTAGTTGCATACATATATATATATATATATACACACATATTCATTTTTTGGGGGATATTTTATTAAATGTTTAGATTTTTTTATATGTTTTGGACTTTATCACTTTTTTGTGTTTGTTATTTTTTTTTGCCAATTTTAGTTTGTTTTTGTCATGTTTTGTATATGTTTTTCTCTGTCTGTTTAGTGTTTTTAGTGTATTTTGTGGGAAATTTGAATACAAAAAAGAAAGAGAGAATATTTAACCAAAAATGACTTGGTCATGATTAATCAAAATTAATCCAAAACAACCCTCTGATTAAAATTGTAATAATTTGAAAGCCTTATTTTAAATATATTTCTTTACTTCAAAAATTAAACCCATGTTTTCCAGCTGAGTGGACATTTTTATAATTCCATGAAAAATAGGTTAATATAAACATTTTCAAGCACATTGTGTTTTTCATGCCTAAAGAAAGAAATCTCAACTAAATTAAAGAATTAATTAAAGAATGAAAGGGATAATAACTACTTAAGATGTGAAGCTGCACAATATATAGTTTGACCATCAATATCGCAATGTACGTGTGCGCAATAGTCACATGACAGGTCCTGCAATTATTTTTTATTTTTTTATTTAGCTTTTTTCATCTTTATATTTTTCATTAATGAATTAATATATTTATGTATTTATAATAATTTGTATATATTTGTATAATTTGTAATATTTGTATATATTTATTATTAGTTTTAATTTCTTTGTATTTTATTATTATTATTATTATTTATTCATTCATCTATTTAATTTAAAAATATATAAATATGTTTTTTTTAATTAAAAAACATATTTAGTTAGCCAATTATTTTGGCTCGAAGAAGGATGATACTGAAATGTATGTTCTGTGTCGACCACTAATCTGTTTGACCATCAGTCAGTACTGCATCACCTATTAAGTTGTACATTTTGATTTCTGTGGTTATTGCCTGTTTTTTCTGCTAAATTGAATTAATTGAATGGCATGATTTGTAGATAACATTTGTGCAGAACTGGCTTTTATCAGGGTTCCTACAGCTCAGGGCAAGTAAAATTCAAGACTTTTTAAGACTTTTTTTAATACTGTTTGAAATTAAATTAAAGACCAAGCTGGAAATTAACCAAAATTGAAAAGGGAAAAAAACAAACATCAGATTAATTTAACTGGGGGCAGTTTTACCAACTGTTTATTTTAAATAGAACATGACTTTTGGGTCCAGTTGCTGCTACATTCATGAACCATTCACATCAAGAAGCTTAGTTTTGAGATTTTTAATATATAACGCACACACAAACACACACACAAACACACACTTGCAAAAACTCAGTATAGTTAAAGTAATACTACACCCACAGAATGATGTGCCCTCATTTTCTTCTCACCCATAGACAACCTACAGTAAATGTTGCCAAATAGTTTTTATTTCAAACTAACATAAATATCACTTATAAGTCCAAATTTGTAAGACTTTTGAAAATTTGATTTAAGTCATTTTAACGCCAATTAAAGCCTTATTTTTAGAACAATGAATTCAATGCCTTTTAAGACTTTTCAAGGATCCCTGTTTTACATTCATTCAGACACTTTATCCTTATTTTCCTCTGTGTATTGATTATCTCTGAGCTCCTATTATCAGCTCGTCACTCGTTGAAATGAAAGTCCCCATACTGCTAGTTGAAATGGCATAAACAAAAGAGTTGACTTCCTCTTTCTGCACTGGCCACAGTTTCCTCCGTGCATTCGCTTGAGCAACGTTCACATGTTTCTTGCAGCTGAGGTGAAGCTAACAGAGCTCTCATGCTTTTCTCTGGATCCATAATTGGTTCTCATATGACTGGAGGAAACCTGTCTTTACATGTGAAGTAAAAACATGTTGTGACTGAGCTCCTGTTGGTGCTCGTGATGAACCAGTTAAAAAAAAAAAAAAAAAAAACTGAAACGAAAGGAAAGAAAATGTTTATCTTTTTCTACACACGTGTTTGACCGGAAGCTGTGCATGTTTTGCGACTAAACAAAAAAAGCAAAAAAAAAAAAAAAAAAAAAAAACAAGTTTCATTCCATTTAGCTTCAAATGAATTCTATGGGCCTGTTTAGATGGGTGTTTTTATTCCTGTTTAATTCAGAATAATGTTTGATTCCTCTTTAAGATAACCATGTAAACATCTAATTCAATCAAAGGATATTTGATTATTAAACTTTTAATTCCGAATTAAACTTAACTCCAAATAAAGTCACTGGTTTCTTCCACTCTTAATTCTGAATTTAACTTAATTCTGAATAAAGTCACTGGTTTATTCCACTCTTAATTCTGAATTCCATAATTCCTCTGACATGGAAACAGTTAATTCCTCTTTAACTTTATTCCTCTCGTTCTGTACATATTCCTGGTCTTCTTGGGATGACACACATATTCCGCTGCCGACATTAGTTTGTTGATTCAGTCGAGCTGCTGCTTCATAATTATCACAAAACTAAATGTAAAAACCACATGTAGTATCAGTTGAAATAAAAGCAAAACACTTAATGTCGCACCGTCACATTTATCATTTCTTCCAAAATGCTGCCAAACAAACCATTTGAAAGTGGTGGGGGCGTCTTCAATAATAAAACTTGTATTTTCCCACATCATTCTAACTGCTTGCTGGATAACAAATATCGCAAGACGACCAATCTCGCCAAATGACATCCCGCAAAATCTCGTCACACCCCTACATATTAGTTTTCTTTACTACGTTGGAAATGAAAATTACTTGTAGATGACATTTAGTTGATATAATGTAAATATTATTCTGGAGGCAGAAAAGGCAGATGTAGATTATTACTGCACAAAGAAAGAGTGTGGTCTTCTTTGCGCAGGTTGTGTACAGTCAGATCAGCTTGTATTTACAAAGCTGACAATTAATACTGAACAAACAATAGAGCAAATAAAAGAGCTGAAACCGATTTGACAGATGTATCGGCCAATGCAACATACTGATACTGATGCAAGAAAAAAACTGAAATATCAGCCTGATATCTATATTTGGGAACTTAAACAAAAGCAGCACTGGGTCTTTATGGGTTAAACAAGGAGTGAGTGAAAGACATGAAGTCAGGGGTGTCCAAATCCAGTCCCTCTTCAGTTTAACCCTTTAACTCCTGAAACTTTAGCAGTTTCACAGTAAAAAGAACTAAAATAAGCAACAACAACTAAAATAAGCAACAACATGAACAACAATGGCCAAAGTCATCAATAAAATGAACAAAAATGAAGAATAAACTGACAAAATAATTAGTAACATCAACAGAGTAAGACACACAGTTTCTGTTAATTGTGATGCTCATTGTTTCTTTTTCTACGTTTTATGTTTTATTTATTTATTTATTTTTTGCTCCATTTGTGTCTTGCTTTCTTCCTGTTACTAATTATTTGGTCAACACACAGAACATACGTTGTTAAAATTAACAATTAATATAAATTCATTCATTCATTCATTCATTCACTTTAAAAAAGGGGGAAAAACTATTTAAAAAGAAAAACAAAAGAAAACAATAATATAATAAATACAAAAATAAATACAAAAATAAATAAGTTAAATAAATAATTAATGTGTAATTAAATAAATTAAAATATTTTTAATTAAGAATAAATACAGAAATAATAAATACAGAAATATATAAATAAATTAATTACATTATTTTTTTATTAAAAATAAATAAACATTAAACATAAATAAACTCAAATAATGTTTAATTTTTTTTATTTTTTATAAAAATTAAATAAATAAATGAATAATTCCACAACACTGGAGTTGATATTCTTTCTGGCAGCCAGCCTTTTTTTTGGGTGATATTCTTTTGTTGGTTTTGGGTGATTTTCTCTTGTTGGTCACTTATTTTTCAGTCTTGTTACCAGTGACTCAGTCCAAACTGATTCACAATGATTGTGATGTGCTCAGTGTGTGTCAGGTTTTATTGAAATTAGATGAAAAAAAAAATGTCGAGCTTGTTAATTTTCTCTCCTACATTAACAGGACGTGTCATGTGACTGTTGTGAACACGTACATTGTGATGTCGATGCTCAAACAATATATTTTGCAGCTCTAGAACACAGCACTGAGTCTTTACGGTTAAATGAAAAGTGAATTGTGAATTAATCAAACAATTGATAAACTGTCCTGTGTCCCTTCCTGCAGTCATATTTGTACACATACTCTACATGAATAGCCACAACATAAATTGATGAATAACTACAGTACAGATTGTATAGCCTCAGTATGTAATGGATCAATGCATCTTTGAACATGTGTTCCACTGTTCATGTGTCTTCAGGCTGATGTTAAAGCTCAGAGCATAACATTTATTGCTGCTGTAACTCCATATTACAAACACTGCTGTGTACTCGGAGACATAAGTGTGAATACAGCGTCAGACTGAGTGATGACCAAGTAATGAAACCACTTTATAGAAGCTAAAAGATGAAGCACAATGCAGACCATATCGTACATGGAACTGTTGTGTGTTGTAAATCACCCTTTCGTATCCAAGGATTCAAATATTTTATTTTCTGTCAAACAGCAGGAGCCATATTAACCCCAATATAATCTCAATAAATAGCTTCACGTGACATCACCGCATTGTCTAGTAACGCTTGCCACCATTTTAAGAGGGGTAAACAACAGCGTAGCAACACTAGACAGATAGCTCTGTTATGATGTCCTACAACTATTTGGATTAATTTCTGCCCTCCGCAAAAGACCAGTATGAATGGAAATTAGCAGAGATTAACTGGAGGGCTGTCCATATAAATTACTGGCAGATTCTTGGAGAAATGACCCCATGATGTGGCCTAATATGAAGTGGCCAGTCATCTACGACAATCCAAAGTCCTTGCATATATACACGAGAAAAATGTGAACTTATAAGAGCCATGCATCACCATGTCCTCCCTCAATAGTTGCGTTTCCATTACAGTTTTTATAGAGATATTTACATTTTGCGCATTTCCAACGGTAATGGAAACGCAGCTACTATCAATAGAAACACGTTCAAAGCACAAATATACTTTGTCGAAAGAATATCGATATTGTTTTGTAATGGAAATGCAGCTTCTGTCTAGTTTCAGTGGTGTACAGGAAACTTTGAGTAAAGAAAACTGTGTAGAATGAGTCAGTACTCGACTCAGATTCAGATTAATATGATAAATAAAAAACTATATGTCATCCTCGTGGTGCTTAGATTTGCCAAAACACTCCACATGAGAGGGAAAAAAATAAATAAAAGCACGCCACGAAGAAATGTGTCCAATAGAATGCACCCGATTCAGTGTCATATTTCAGCCCATAGCAACGTTGTATTTTGGTGCTTACTGGAAGTCTGTAAGATGAATAGTTCAAAAGTTATATCCAAAATTTAATTCTGACCTTAATATTGACCTTGACCTTTGACCTAGAGTCTTCAAATTTGCCCTTAAGGTTGTGACAGCAATGCATCACGTAATGCTAACCCTAAAATAAAAAAAATACTTTACTTACTTAAATAATGAAACTTCACTTACCTACTAGCAGAATAGAATAGAATAGAACAAATTGCATTTATACACAGTTATCATTCAGTGGAATCTCGAAGTACTACATAGAAAGACATTTAAAAATACAATACAAATTATAGAATAGAATAGAATTTTTATTGTAAATGTACAATAAAATTACTAAAGTGTGATCCTTCTCATCCACATAAAATCTCTTATTAGACCATAAACCTGTTAAAAACCTTTTAAAAACAAGCAAAAACCACACAATGAATAGAATAAAGTTAAACTGAACCAGCTCTAAACCACACCTATCTAACTGGATTTTCTTCTTCACTCTGAATAGAAACATGCCCTGAATTGCCCTTGACCTTTGACCTAGAGTCTTCAAATGTGTCATTTAAGCTTCTGGTGTCAATGCACATCAACAGTGAGAGTAAAAACAAGTTTTTACTATGTTAAATTAAGTATACAGAAATGACGAGGAAATACCTGACCTTTGACCTATCTCTGATCATTATGAAAACACATTTTTGGTATCCTTGTCTTTGACCTTGACCTTGACCGAAGGGGTCCTCCCCATCGGTGTTGGTAGGAGGTCATCTAACATATAAAACCATTTGAAGAACCTGCTCATAAATAAACAGCTCCTCATATGTGCAGTTGTACAGGTCTGTGTGCGACAGAAGGTTTATTGAGAAACTGCAGAAAAGTGAAGAAAAAGCGTTGGCTCGGGTGAATCAGAACAAAGAAAGTCCAAGCAAAAGAAGTTCACAACTTCCCTTATGAACGATGGTATCAGTCTGTGATGCAACCACAGAACTGACAAGAGCCAACACGGTGCTAACTGTCGATGAGCGTATTGAATGAAGTCATGTTTCATAACTTTAAACATTTATTGCAAGATTATACAACACACCCAGTCTTTGACCACTTCTGTCCCAACAGTCAACACTGCTTTACAATTTTTAAGAAAGTATCTGCCTCATACATTAAATGTGCTAAATCTTACATAATTTAATTAGATTAATCAGATTTTTCAGGGGTTTTTTGGTTTTGTTTCTGACATGTTTTGGATTATTAAACTCTATTTTTTATAGAATTCAACAAAAACATTAAAACTGCAAGTATTCTCAAAGGCCTTCGCTGTCCCTGGCGACCGCCCCCCCCACACAACGTCCGAGTCAAATTTCAGCCAAATCGGTGTTTGTATTCCCGATCTAATGCCATTTTAGTGAAGTCAAATTTGTAGGGGGCGCTATAGAGCAAAATCGCAATTTCTATTGATTGATTGTAGGACAGAGAGGTAGACGTCTAGAGTCAAATTTCAGCAAAATCCATGTTTGTATGTCCAAACTACTACCATTTTACTAACAGTGTATTTGGTGACTCTGTAGGGGGCGCTATAGTGTGAAATAACAATTTCGTATGACAAACAGGTGTAGACGCAGGAGACAGACATCGAAGTCAAATTTCAGCCAAATCAGTGTTCGTATGTCCGAGCTGAAGCAATTTATGCTGTGGTAATTTTTCCCAAAATTCTCTTTGCGAAAGCGTAGCACAAAGATGATGCAGCTTTTCAAAAAAATTTGCATAACTTTTGATGGTTCACTTGTCTAGATAGTGTTCACTGATTTTGAGCTCATTTGGCCCAACGGCCAAGGAAGAGTTCGTTAAATTCCAATGACAATGAAAATCCATGACTCAACATGTTCAAAATTTTAATCCAAGATGGCGTACTTCCTGTTGGTTTATGGGCGTGGCCATCATAAGGTTTTCTGTTTGTCATCATATGATGAACATGTGTACCAATTTTCATAGCTCTAACTTCACTAGGGCGTGATCTGGCCTAATACAAACTGTTGTGACTTTTATTGGGGGCACTGTAGACAGATTTCGTCACAGACTTTTACAAAACCTATAAATACTCTCAATTTTTCACACTTCTGAAGTGTGAGCAAAATTTGGTGAGTTTTCATGCATGTTCAGGGGGTCAAATTAGAGGTCAAATGGCTGCACTCACAGCAGACTCAATAGGCTTTGCACCCGACGTTGTCTGCGGTGAAGGCCTAAAAACAAGACTTGGTTCATACATACAGACAGACAGACACTTGGCTCCTAAGTTCTTGGATGATAAAACTAGGCCTATTCATTTGTCTGTAGCTGGGTTTCCATTACATTTTTTTGCAAAACAATATCGATATTCCTAAAAGTATATTTGCTCTTTCCATTAACGATTGTTCTAGGCAGGAGTGTCGTAACTTTCGTGAAATATCTTCCCAAGACATGTCACTGCTGTCACCTTCGGAGCTTCAGATGAACCATCACCCTGATAGTATTAGAGTGAATGAATCGGCTAATTCCCTCGTCAGTAAAAGTCCCTGTCGAACTCTTTAAAGGCACAAATATGTCAAACAAATCAGCTGGTTAAGGTTATAAGGGTCTGTACATGTGGTCCCTACATTGTCAGGTCAAAATATTAAGCGTAAATATGCTTTACATGCGTTTAAATGACAACCGCGAATTAGCATGTGATAGCATTCGCACAAATGAATCGGCTAATTATCTCATCGGTAAAAGTCTCTGGTGAACTCTTTAAATACACTAACATGTCAGATAAACCAGCTGGTTAAGGTTATAAGGGTCTGTACATGTGGTCCTTATATTGTCAGATATCCACTACATTTTCTAGAACAGAAACATAGCATTCTATACAATTTCCCCTTATACTATATACTACTAAATACAAAGCAGCATACAAACTGGGTACAAAATCTAGTGATGTACCTAGAATTTGGATAATTAAAAATGCACCAGGTCAAATTGACTCAAGAACAGCAATGTTGGTTAAGAACTTCTGAACCAAAATCAGTATTTGAAATAATAATAATGTAGAAGATCTTTTTATGTTTAATTATTGACCGATTTTGTTGAAAAAAAAAAGCTTTTTCTTCTGTTTCTGATATAATAACCCACTATTTTAATTGAAGCTTTTTACACTGGTCTACAATTATTTTTTTTTTAGAAAGTATCTTCTTCAGACACATACGTGGCAAAATTTAATTTGTTTTACTCCAGACGCATTTTACTTGTAGACCAGTGTTATTTAGTTCATTTTGTTGATTATTTTCTTCATTTTGATCATTTTCTTTATTAATTTAGTGAAATTTGTTGATTATTTTCCATCATTTTTGCTAATTTTCCTGATTTAGTAAATTTTTATTTTTATTTTTTGGTCCTTTTTGTTAAATGTGTTGATTACTTTGGTCACTTTTGCTCATTTTCTTGATCATTTTAGTTCAATTTGTTGGTTGTTTTCATAATATTTGTAAATTTTCTTGATTACTTACTTCATTTTGATTCTTATTTGGTTTAATTTTTCTTAAATTTGTTGATCATTTTGTTCATATGTATATTACGCTGCCCTACAATTTTTTTTAGACAGTATCTGCTTCAGACATTAAATGTGTTAAATCTTATACTAATCAGATGAATCAGAAAACAAATTACTTCTCTTGTTCATTCTAACAATTTCACATTTTGACCCCAGACTTATCTTGGAAACTTGATCCAACCAGCATTTAAGTCAATAACTCACATGTAGGAACATTAGTTTTATTCCAGAAGTATTTTACTTGTCAACCAGTGTTATTTAAATCACATCACAGGTTCTATAATGTAAGAGACAAATAAACTCCACATGTTTAATTTTGTCCTAGCTACAAAGGTTACAATAGTTTTGGATTTTTGATAATAGTTTAGTTTCATTTAGTTTTGATTTTTTTTTTCTACCACAAATCCAGTTAGTTTTAAATCATTTTTAGAGTATGTTTACTACTTTTTGTTTTCTAAATGCTTAGATTCAATGTAGTTTCTGTGTTAGTTTAGGTTTTTCCATATCTTTCATCTTCCTTGCTGTCATACTCAAAGAAATCCCAAAAATAAATAAATAAATTCACGCTGTCAAAATTAACACATTAACATGGATTAATCCATCCTCATGATTAATCTTAATTAAAAAATTTCACACAATTACATGGAACACTTGTTTTATTTCAAGATGACTTGTTGAAAGTGTTGAGTAAACATGTTAATTGCATATAAATTCACAGTTTTGCATATGCTTTGAATATTTTATCAGATTTTTGGTGGGTTTTTTCTGTATTTTGTAAAAGTGTTTGAATATGTTGTGGGTTTTTCATAGTTTTTTTTGTTTGTTTGGGGGGCTTGGTGAATTTTAGTGGATTTTGGCATGTTTTATAAATGTTTTTCTCTGCATTTTTTGTGTTTCTTAGTGTATTTTTTTCTTCTTTCTTCAGTCTGCTCATTGAAAATAAAATGCAACTAATATTGATGAAAAATAAATACTTTATTATGATTAATTGAAGTTCGTCCAAAGCGACCCTGTCATTAATCTGACGAAGACTTTTTTAATCATTTGACACCCCTAAAATAAATACATAAATAAGAAATAAATAAAGAATGTCAAAAATATATCTCATACAGAACTATGCTAATTTCTCTCAACTTTAGTTACATTGACAAAGACGAAAAACCTTAATAAAAATTGTACCCATAATTCGTAAGCGCACAATTATTTTTATTTTACTTTTTGATTGTGATTAATCAAAATTCATCCACAGGAATGCTATAATTAATCTGATGTTTTAATCATTTTACATCACTCAAAAAAAAAGTAATCCAGTAGTGAACATATTCACCTCCTATGATTACATAATTACAAAACACTATAAATACAACTATCCTCATATAACCCATACAACTGAGCTGCAGAGAAGTGCTCATGTCTTTCTAAATACATACAGTATATGTTTCTTATATGATAGATGTGAATCAGTTTCCGAGGCTCCAGAGCCAGACCACAGACTCTGCTGATGAGATAAAAGTGCTTTATCTTACCTGTGCTTTGTCGCAGCTCTTCACACAGACTAACATGTGGAAACTGCAGCATTTGCTTCCATTTCTTACTCTTTCCTTTTCTGTTCCCTCCACCTCCTGCAAAAAGAAAAAAAAAACAATTATATTTGACTTCAAGTTCAGATGTTTATTTGAGTTTACATTGAAATTTAACATTTACTGACGTGTCATTCATTCCATCCTGTACATGGAAACCATTCGGTTATGTAACATTACTACTGAACGACTGAAGATAAAAGATGGGGTTTATTTATCAGGTAATGTTTGATAAACCAAGCCTGGGTATTTTTCCTCTGATAGGTCACAGTAATGTTTTTGAGCATGACCATTTATCTGTCCTTAACAGATATAATTATAGTTCACGATATGTTGATGATACAGTTCAGTGTGCACATTGTCGAGGGTGTAATTTTTAATTGGTTTTAATATATATATATATATATATATATATATATATATATATATATATATATATATATATATATATATATATATATACAATTTTAAACAAACAAATAAATGAATAAACAAAAAAATATATTTTGGATTTTTTTATTTAATGTATTTTTTTTATTTTAAAAATGTTAATTATTAATTCTATTGAATTATTTCGAGTACTGAAATGTATGTTCGGTGTCGACCACTGATCTGTTTGATTGTTTGCGTGGACACCACACAGATATTATTTACTTCACAGTATTTGTTCATATTGCAATATATATCGCAGGGTTAAAAAATCAGTTTTTCCTAATATCATACAGCCCTAGGCCCCGTCCCATTTCTCCCCCTTAAAACTTCCACTTGGTTTTAAGTGCCCTAAAAAGTAAATTCCACTCATCAAGGGGAAATAATTCCCCCTGAAAATGGGACACCACTCACGAAGTGAACGAAACAAACGTGCTCACGTCACACGCTGACAAGTCTACCCCGCCAAATATGAAACCACCCCTCCGCGAGATTGACAGCAGCTGGCTACTATTTACACGGAGGACAAATGCCGGTCCCAGCTGTGTTGCCTGTTGTGTTGGTTCTGTTTATTTACCTTCGGGATGCGCAGAGAAGAAATGCGGCAAACAGAAGACGCATTCGCCGTCTACTTTGCCTTTCAGTCTTGTCTCGGGTATGTTGATTTATTTAAATATTTTGATGTATTTTTTCTTCAATAGTTGGCGATTTATAACATTAACGTTAGCATTACCGCTAGCTTGACAAGGTAACATTACTGGTCCAGTTCCTCCAGCTGCGGCCGCCATTTTTGTTGTCAGAAATCAGTCGGCTCGCTGAGCTCGCAGTGCATCATGGGTAATTTCATCTTCCACTCAAAACCAAGTCCGCAACCAACCTCACTACATTTTGAGGGTTGATTTTAAGGGTAAAATCGCACTCCCACTTGCTCCCCTAGGTAATTGGACACCATACCCCTACACATGAACGTGTAAAATCTAGGGTTAGGGGAAATTTTAGGGTTAGGGGGAGAAATGGGACAGGGCCTTAGTCTGTATGTTATTAATTTGACTCATTTTTAACTTTGTAATGTTCCATTTGTTTTTATTTTTGCCAAATATATCTAAAAACCAAACTGTAGTGCAGCTGAATCAAACTGTTGTCCCCTTTGGTCCAACTTATGTAGATCTGAAACACCCAGAATTTGCAAATTCTTCCATTTCCGTTTTCACTCTGACAATGGACTGTGCTGTTCAGAGCTGGGGCTGAATCTCACACAAGGTTCTAACCAGCACATTTCAGCGTAACATAATGTTACTTTGTCATTTCAAAATATTACACTGCGATTAGGGCCGCTACACTGCCTTTCAAGTTATTTGAAAAGCTACAGTCCTGACCAGTACCAGGAAACTGGACCACATCACACCGGTCCTCAAATCCTTCCATCGTCTTCCTGTGGGTCAAAGGTTAGAATTAAAAATCTTACTCCTGGTCTATAAAGAACTAAACCACCTTGGACCCAAATACATCTTAGACCTGCTGGTTCACTATGAAACATCCAGAGCCCTGAGGTCATAGGTCATCAGGAACAGGTCATTCAGTTGTTCTGCTCCTCACCTGTGGAACAAACTACCTGAATACCTCAACTATCAGTTCATTTAAACATAATTGTTCACTGGAGTTTTTACTCAGATTCTCATTTGTTTTTAAATGTTGTTATGTCGCTATTTTAATTGTCTTTTAATGCCATCTTATCATTTTAATTTTCTGTGTTTTATGTAAAGCACCTTGAATTGTCCTGTACATGAAATGTGCTATACAAATAGATTTGACTTGCCTTTAAAGAAATGTGTACACGTTAAAACTAGCTTCAAACCGCTGTTTTTGGAGGTACAGGAAGAGGTAGAGTGAAAGTTAATGCGAGTGGGTAGTGGACAAGGAAGTGACAAAATAAAAGCATATGCATGAATGAAGCCGTGGATCGATGGTTGATCCACACAACCGAATCATTTTATTTTGGAGGCAGCTTTATATCTGCTCACAAATTTCCAAAACACAGGACACTTAACACACATGAACACACACTGTAGATGTTCCCTTAAGTGTGAACATGTACAGTGTGTGCTTTAACAGAAAATAAAGATTGTGTGACACCTATGAAGAGAAAATGTCAGTTTACGGGTCTGATGTACGTGAGTACAGGTTTGTAAGGTCATTAATATCAGTTATCTACAGGTATATTGTCATTAATATCAGTTATCTACAGGTATATTGTCATTAGTAGCAGTTATCTACAGGTATATTGTCATTAATAGCAGTTATCTACATGTATATTGTCATTAATAGCAGTTATCTACAGGTATATTGTCATTAGTAGCAGTTATCTACAGGTATATTGTCATTAATAGCAGTTATTTACAGGTATATTGTAAAGACTTCAGTTTATGTTGTGTGAATGTATGTTCCGTAGCTCGTGCTCTATTGTCTCTGTGACACAAAATAATCAAAAGAACACGGTTTTGAAATTATATTTGTGTATATTTGTATTTTTCTTCTGTAGAACAAGTCCCTGCAGTTAAATTGTCAATTTGTATTGAATCAAACTGAATAAAATTGGTTTGAATTGAATCGTTTACTAATTTTTATGAATCGCCCTGAATTGTATCGTAGTCTGTGAATCGTTTTGTGAGTTTTCACTATTCAGACCCCAAGTGAATAGTGACATAAAACATTGGGAGCACCTGTGTGACGCTCATTAGCTGACATCTGCGATATTTAATGAAGGCTATTGCACATGTGCGTAGTGTCGGGTCGTCCTGGTTAATGTTACACTGTAGAAAATTCCTGGTGAGAACCCTGTCACACCAGTTCTTCATGTTTCAAAAGTCAATGAACTTTGCAGAACCAAGAACCCCCACCATCAGGGACCGATTATTTTCACAAACAACACCAATCAAAAGTTTACAATGAGACTTCATGTCACATCTTGTTGGCCTAAAATTATAAAAGACAGACCATGAAGCCAAAAGCAACACTCTTAAAGAAACACCGTGGCCTGTCGCTGTTATTACTGGGCTGAAAGAGGCCTCTAGAAAAACAAACTGGTTCTAATATTCTTAAGTTGAACAAACTCCACTTGGTTCAGAAACAAGGAGCAGCTAAGTCTGAAGTGCAAATTAAAACAGGTAAAATAAAGACCCTAAAATCTGCACAATCAGTTAATAAAAATTTTAAAAGGACAATACGTCAAACTGAAGAGTGAAATAAATAATAAGAAGAAAAGAGCTTAAGTGCTAAGAAAAGACAAGGACAGGAAAGAAAAGAAAAGAAAAGAAAAGAAAAGAAAAGACAAGACAAGACAAGACAAGACAAGACAAGACAAGACAAGACAAGACAAGACAAGACAAGACAAGACAAAAGAAAAGACAAGGAAAGGAAAGAAAAGAAAAGAATAATAAAGACTGTTGAGAAGGTTCAGAGTTTGGAACATATAAACCCACCTTTTAGACAATTAAAACTACTGAAATCCACTAACAGAAACACAACTAACAACGAACACCCACTCCAGTGGATGGATGAGTTTGTTTGTGTGTGTGTGTGTGTATGTGTGTGTGTGTGTGTGCGTGTGTTTGAAAACACTGCTGCTCTGTCTGTTTTTTGTTTTTAAAGCTTATCCATGTCTTTTTTACTGGTCCTGCTCTCACAAACTGTTTTGTCGATACAAAATGGGGCTGTCTATCTGTATATTTTATGTATATTGTATGCATATTATATTCGTATTTTATGTTAAACAACAACCTGCCAAAGTTACTACAGGCGGAAATTAGCAGGAAATGCTAATAACATTACTAATCATGTACAAGGCCAAAAAAAAAAAAAAATTACCAAAGACAGAGAGAGAAAGAAAAACACACACACATTATACATACATATACACTTTATCATCACTAGGGTTACAGGGGTCACTGGGGGTAGAATCCAGCTACCTGTATGAGTCTCTCGCTGAACATATATAGACTCACATTCACACCTATGGACAGTTTTAGATTTAACCAGTTAACTTATCAGTGCATGTGTTTGGATGGTGGGAGGAAACTGGAGTATCTGGAGAAAACCCACACAGACACGAGGAGAACATGCAAACTCCACACAGAAAGGTCTGGTGTGGGAATAGAACCAGGGTCAGGTTGGGACACTAATTATTTAATTTCCTGTGCACTTCCTCTGCCTGAATTGATGCGTTGTTCATATTCTGCTCCTCCATATTGTTCTCCAGATGCAGCCGTGACTCATTCTCCAATTGGATATTTTGCCAAAAAATGGCCAATCCAGAGATTGTACCAGAGCAAATATCAGTGTGATAATAAAATGACCCTGTTCATCAGCCTCTGAACCATTTACAGCCAATAACAGGAAGCTCCAGCTGCACTGTCATTTCTACTAAATACTGATCCAATGTTTAAAACTGTCTAAAACACTCTGGTATGACCTTAAACACAACTGATCCAGTCTGACGTTCAAACATGCATTTATTCAATTTATGTTTGAACTTTTTATCTCCACATTAAGATTCAGGAACCAGATCAACAGATGTAAACTGTAGATAATGACTAATTATCTGAACTGAAAAGGAAGTCATTAAACGCTTCCTACCCATTAGTTTTGTACATTATAGTTGATGAAGCAAAAATGAATCCGGTGAAAATATGAACATTAACGTCATTGTGACATTGAAAGGGTTTTTCCATTTACGTTTTTATTTCTTTACATTTGATTACAGCTGATATATCGAGCTGATATTTAACCCTCTATGGGACTTATTAAGGACATTAATTGAAAAAAAATTAATGATCTTTGATTTGAAGTGTATTAAGGCCTAAAATAAATTTCTATGCTCACTTTCCAAAATTGACCTTTGACCTTTATTTTGAGGTACCATTAGCTTAGCCACGCTAGTTGCCACTAGCGGCAGCAAACCTAATTTGCTACTATAGTTGTCGAGTTACGGTCAATGTAACTTAAAGTGACGTATAGAGTCAAAGGGTGGATGTAACAAAGTGACGCTGCAATGATTCGGAGAGAAACAACCATAAAGAACCATAGAACAACAACAACAACAATAGATGGCTGCCGATTTTCGGACACACAGACACACACACACACACACTGATTACAGTAATTTCTCCTAACCAATGTTGGGCCAGATTCACACAT
This sequence comes from Siphamia tubifer, assembly GCA_020466265.1. Lineage (NCBI taxonomy): Eukaryota > Metazoa > Chordata > Actinopteri > Kurtiformes > Apogonidae > Siphamia > Siphamia tubifer. Next base: position 36,336,675 of record CM035796.1, read on the forward strand.
GTCCAACAGAAGGTGGCACTATGGGGCACTGTCAAAAATGTGAATTTTTTTGGCCAATAACTCACAAACCGTACATCAAACATTGAAAACACACATCCAGACATTCTCTGAAGGGTACTGAATCACATGGGATAGGCCACGCCCATTTCTGCCATGATTTTTTTTTTTTTTTCACGCAAAATCACAAAAACCTTGGCTTGTTATAACTGCTTGCAGTTCTATTTTTTTCTTGTATCGGCCTGTTTTTTTCCCCCATTATTTACTTACAGGCAAAGTTTAGGGCACCTCTGTGTTCTTGCAGATACTGCTGAGTGAACTGGGTGGAAGGAATATTTTCAGTTTGACACCAGGACTGAACGCTCTGTACTGCTGTTAGTGTTTAATTTAGTGAAAGAACTGACTGGAAGAACTGAGTGACTGAACAGTTTGTTTTGTTTTTATCTAAATGTAAGTTTGTTATGTCAAATGTTAACTGTTAACTGTTCTAACTTACCTTTCTCCTTTTTTACCAGTAGTTTATTTTTAGTTATTATTGTTTTTAGTTCAAGAAGTCAATAAAATCTGTCATTATCATTTGACAGAGGAAAAAAACAGTATTTGCTGCAAATATCGTCTTAAAATTTCAGTGTCCTGTATCTGTCATTGGTCAAGGCTGATGTGACAGACAGACAGACAGACAGACAGACAGACAAATTAGTATCAGCTTAGAAATATCAGCAGCCTACATCAGTCACCATTTGATGTAAAAAAAAAAAAAAAAAAAAAAAAATCCATATAATCCAATATAATCCATATGAGTGAATCAGTAATTCTAACACACACACACACACACACACACACACACTGGTCAAACACAATATAACAAATGGATAGATATCATACATAACATATGGCTTACAAATATGGGTGTCCTGTATCGGACACTGGCTAAGGCTGATGTAAAAAAGAATTATACTAAATCCATATCTGTCAACCACTAACTCACACACACACACACACACACACACACACACACACACACACACACATGCACACACATCACTATTGGCTCCAAATATCACCTTTGAAATATCTGTCATCAGCTAAGGCTGATGTGGTTATCAGGTTTAAGCTAAGCTATCTTGGGATTTTTTTTTTTTGTAACAAATACTGGACAAACTTCACATGAAAATCATCCAACATGTGGTTTTTAGGTGCATCACACTGGGACCGTTACCATGGAGATGACCATTTTTCATTCCACGAACAGTGAATCCGACTGTGGTTGGTAATGTTTGGGGGCAGACTGGCCTTTGAAACATTAGACTGAACAAACAGGGACACAGTTGGAGAAGCAGCTCAAGTATTTACTGATAACAGAGGGTTGTTGTGAATACAGCAGCGGCCTCCAGGCGTCCCCCCGTTAACGTCGCACAGCGTTGTTGAAGGGGGGCGGGGCTAAATCCTGCGTTACACCCTGCCAGTATATGCAGTTATTACACATCTGCTGCGACTCAAATTATTTATAGGTCACACAAGCAAGATATTTAGTTTGTGTCCAGGGACAAATGATAATATCATGCGGTAGAATTACTGATAAACTGATGGACGGTGAACAAAGCATCCATTCTGAGCATTAAATCGAGACAAATGACGTGGAAATACAGGAGATCGATGAGACGAAGACACGGATTGATGAACATAATTGCACGGGGAGCTTTGTAATTAGCCAAAGTAACAGGCAGGAAATCCCCACATGCTGGCACAGAGACGGGGTGGTTACAAAGGAGGGCAAAGTTTGAGCGATTGTTTTAATTCAACAGTAATATCTGAGACCAAAAAGGTTCATCCTGACACAAGATAAGCAGCCAGGGACAAACAACGTCAGTAAAAGAAAAACAGAAGTATTACTTTGATAAGGTTCTAGAACTGCAGGGAAAATGGTGATTTATAAACAGGGTATGTAGAACAGTACACAGTAAAACATAATGACTTTAGGATTAACCATAAGATATAAAGTTGATACATAAAAAAGAACTGTAAGTGAAAATACAAAGTAAAGTTGCTCATTTGTTATGTTTATTTTTGTGCTAACGATCAAATCAAATGTAGCTGTAGTTTTTATTCCAGGTAGATAATGTGAACAAAAGATGATTTGTTTTGGACTTTTTTGAAATTATGCATTTTTATATTGTTTTGAGAAAATTAAACAGTCAATTGAAAAACAATGTGGTACCGTTTAAATTGCGAGACTAACCTGACGAACCAGACTACGACATGAAACGTATGGTCTGGAGGCGGAGCTCAAGGCCAGGGGCGGGATCAATGCTTGTCTTTCAAACTGCTCTGCATCTAATTGGTCAGTGCTTACAACCAATCAGAGCACAATTTTGTTATCAGTGTGTGAACATAGAGGAGTTTCTACACACACACACACACACACACACACACACACAATACTGGTCAAACACAATATAACAAATGGATAGATATCAGCTCTGAAATTAAATGAATAGGAGCTATTTCTGTTGATATCATTATATTTGTCCAAATGGACCTTTAGTTGGACCAGGAATTAAAATGAACAATAAACTCAAATAATCAAGGGATGGAACAACAAATGTTTCTGCAGCTGTATATTTTTTTGTGCATTTTACTGTATTTTTTCCTACTTTGTTTATTAACCATTATCTCAATAATTTAATTTTTTTCCCTGTTTTTTACCAAAAAAAATAAATAAATACAATCTTCCCAAACCCATACAGAAATAGCAAATGGTAAATATAAGATACACCCAGATAAATACATAAACAAAACAACAAAGTAAGTCCACATTAGTGTTGCACCCATTGAATGGCTGCAGATCATAAACACGCCGCCCAAAGAAGTCAAACACGTAACACAAAACTACTAGGAACCATTCTCAAGCAAACACACCATGGGACAGGTGTACCTCACCCCACCATCTATGTACCATTCAAAATAGTTAATTAATAGTAGTGTAAATTAAAGACATCAGTTTATGGGTAGAGTTAACCACTCACAGTGTTACAATAAAATACATTTTATTGTATTTTAAAGTGCATTTTAGTGTATTTTTAGTGTATTTTACTCTACTGCATTTTATTGGATTTTAAATCACATTTTAATGTATTTTCAGTGTATTTTATTCTATGTTATGCATTTAAGCATATTTTGAAGCCCATTTTAGTGTATTTATCGTGCATTTCACTCTAATCTTGGTGCATTTTACTCTATTCTTGGTACATTTTAGTATATTTTAAGTGATTTGACTCTATTTTTAATCCACTTTTAGCATATTTTAAAGCAAATTTTTGTGTATTTTTAGTGAATTTTACTTTCTTTTAGGCATTTTAGTGAATTTTGAAGGATATTTTGGTCTATTTTTAGTCCATTTCACTCTATTCTTGGTACATTTTAGTATATTTTTAGTGCCTTTTAGTATATTTTTTACTGCACTTAACTCTGTTCTTAGTGTATTTTACTTCATTTTTCAACTGCATCCCTGGCAGATTTGTTTTTGCGTAGACATTTTGAATGGGTGTCATTTTGAATGGGTGTCTTTGCACATCTTTGCTCTCTTTCTTATTTTGCTTTTAAATAATATTTTGTATGTACCCTAATGTTGTGTTTTCATTATTTTCCCTACAATTTCCAATGATCACATTGATAGTCATTAAAGCAGTGATTAAATTCAAAGATTATAATATCAAAAATCAACAGAATTTAGGTTTATAGCATCTTTCCTTCCATCCCTCAGTAATGTTTTTCACTAAAACGCTTCTAGTTACACAACGGCTACGATGGCGTGGAACACCTGGTCCATTTCTGCCACAGCAGACCCTCAGACACGACATGTGTGGGTGATTTCCACATGCAGGGTTTTCCCCACCCTATTAAACCCAACAGTAATTGGTCTGAACAAAACAACCAGAGAGAGAGAGAAATATCTGCACAATATGGCCACAAACAACACACTTCCTGTCCTCAGCTGCCTTTCAGAATAAAAGCATAAAGTTGGGTCAGAAAAACTACTTTAGACCATTCATTCGAGGCTAATTTGCTTCATGTGATGCACAGTTGTCAGTAAAAGAAATGTGACTTTTCATCTCTGCTAATTACCTCAACCAAAGATGTATTCAATTTGAGTCTGTTTGTTTGTTTGTTTGTTTGTTTGTCAGCAGGATTACGGAAAAAGTTCTGAACAGGTTTTGATTAAACTTTCAGGAATGATAGATAATGGGTCAAGGAAGAACCCATTAGATTTTGAGCTATAAAGGTCAAAGGTCAAGGTCACACTAAAGGTCAACAGCTAAAACACATCAGTGGTAATATCTCAGGATATACAGTATATAGAATATAGAAACTTACTTTTTTTTTTACATTCACACCGTCTGACCTTGTGAATGTAACATGGATATGGACAGATGGGTCAACACCTATGGCTCCATCACGTCACGTGTGAATGAAAAATCAGTCTTAATTTTAAAATGATAAGATGACATTACCCCTCCACAGCATGTTCCATGATACTTTTAAAACCATTAACACCAACATTAATTAATGCAGTAGGTTTTAGGAGCTTTTTAGTTAACCCTTCTGTGGTCCTTCGGGTCAAAGAGACCCGGTGGCTCACAAATGTACCTTTTTATACGTACTGTAGGATGCCATTGCTTACTACTGAAAACAGTAATATATCCTTGGGGGGTGGGGTGATGAGTCTATGGAACTGAACTTTGGAATCTGGGTTTTTAAGACCCGATTGTAGGACACAGCCAGTGTGCCTTTTACGAAGGACCGCACAAGGGTTAAGCAGCAGAGTATCCAAATACACAGATAGTTTTATTATATGCTGAACTGTGGAGCATTTTGTGACTTTTATCAGTGAAAAGTGCTATATGTGCCCAGCTCAGTAGGTAGAGTGGGTCACCCAATGATCGAGAGGTTGGCGGTTCACATCCTGGAACCCTGACTTAGTCTCCCAGTGGGACTGACCTTAGAAACCTACTGGTGTGTGTGTGTGTGTGTGAATGGGTGAATGTGAGGCTAATGTAAAGCGCTTTGAGTACCATGAAGGTGGAAAAGAACTATGTAAGTGCAGAACATTTATATAAATTTACTTACTTAACGAAACTAAAATTAAATACGTTTTACTTCACTTACTGGCAGAATAGAATAGCATTAAATTGCATTTATGACAATGTTTTCATTCAGCGAAATCTCAAAGTACTATATAGAAAGACATATAACAAAAGAAAAGAAAAGAAAAGAAAAGAAAAGAAAAGAAAAGAAAAGAAAAGAAAAGAAAAGAAAAGAAAAGAAAAGAAAAGAAAAGAAAAGAAAAGAAAAGAAAAGAAAAGAAATAAATTGCAGTTACATCACAGTAAGAAGGTCCCTGGTTCTATTCCCACACCAGACCTTTCTGTGTGGAGTTTACATGTTCTGCTCGTGTCTGCGTGGGTTTTCTCCAGGTACTGTGGCTCCTCCCACCATCCAAACACATGCACTGATAGGTTAACTGGTTAATTGAAATTGTCCATAGGTGTGAATGTGAGAGTGATTGTTTGTCTATATATGTTCAGCCCCCAGTGACCCCTGTGACCCTAGTGGGGATAAAGTGGGTTCAGTCAGATGACGAGACGGGGTGAGAAATATTAATCACTTTTCATTCAGTGGAATCTCAAAGTAATACATAGAAAGAAATTTAAGAATAGAATAGAAATGTATAGAACAGAATTTAATCTTTATAGTAAATCTAGAATTATGGAATTACTAAAGTGTGACCCTTCACATTAATCATTCATTCCACATAAAACACTTATTGGGCCATAAAAAAAACATTTAAAAACAAAACAAAAAACATAAAATAAATAGAACAAAGGTAAACTGAACCAACTCTAAACCACACCTATCTAACTGGATTTTCTTCTTCACTTTGAACAGAAGCATGCCCTGAAATGACCTTGACCTTTGACCTAGAGTCTTCAAATGTGTCCTTTAAGGTTCTGGTGTCAATGCACATCAACAGTGATAGTACAGGAATGAAAAGGAAATACCTGACCTTTGACCTACCTCTGATCATTGTGAAAACACATTGACCTTGACCTTTGACCTGCATTCAGCAAAATTTAATGGCATCTATTCTGGACCACCTCGTACCTTTCCAGACCTCCAACAGTTTTATATATTGACTTAGAACCATTTTTTTGTCAAAAGCGTCTCAATCTCCCTATAGTAAAGTACCCTTGTAAAAACTCCTGGATCCACACAGTGACACAGATCATCCCCAAAATCTAATCACTTGTTGCTTGTTGGCACTTTCCCACAGCGCTATTATAAACTAGAATAGAAAATGAGGAGGCCACAGCGTTTATGTCCTGTATCACAGGAATGTTAATTATGGCCAAATACAGCGTCTAATATCAAGAATGGAGGAGTTTACTATTTTTTGTTTAATTCAAGACATTTTTTGCTTAATTTAAGATATTTTTTGCTTAATTCAAGAGATTTTTTGTTTAATTCAAGACATTTTTTGCTTAATTCAAGACATTTTTTGCTTATTTCAAGATATTTTTTGTTTAATTCAAGACAGTTTTTGCTTAATTTAAGACAGTTTTTGCTTAATTTAAGACATTTTTTGTTTAATTCAAGACATTTTTTGCTTAATTAAACCTCTTTTTTGCATAATTCAAGACATTTTTTGTTTAATTCAAGATATTTTTTGCTTAATTAAACCTCTTTTTTTGCATAATTCAAGACATTTTTTGTTTAATTCAAGACATTTTTTGCTTAATTAAACCTCTTTTTTGCATAATTCAAGACATTTTTAGTTTAATTCAAGATATTTTTTGCTTAATTAAACCTCTTTTTTTGCATAATTCAAGACATTTTTTGTTTAATTCAAGATAAAAACGCTGCCAATGAAACCAGTGAAAATTATCTTGATAAGATTAAAAAATAAAAACAGGAGTAGAATCTGATTTAAAAAGTTCCTCTTTAGGTGATTCTGTCTTATTTTAAGTGTCAGCCAGTATTGAGACTAGAAATGAGAAAAAAACACTTGGTAATATTTTTTTTTTTTCTCATGTTTCATATCATTCAGGTTTTTTTTCTTTTTTTGTTTTTCTCATAATCATATGAACACATGTTGTGCTGTTTTTCAGAAAAATTTTGTGCAAATATTTCCCGTTACTAAGCAAAACTAATCAATAAAACAATAATAATCAACAATATTTTATTTCTAAAAACACTGCAGCTGAATGTTGCCTAAGACTTCTTCCCAGTGCTGTAATTATTTGTCCAACAACAACTAAAAGTTCACGTTACTGCCAAATATTGTGAATGACAAAAAGCCCATTGAAAACAATAATTTGCTGTTTTTTCGTGGGGGGGGTAAATCAGAGGACATTCTCATGAGGAGCTCCACAAAGTCAGCAGTTCCACATTTTCTCACACAAACAGAATTATCTATGCAATGAAACTAAACAGTGCAGTTTTCTGGATGGAGCTTTGAAGTAAATTGCTGCCTTGTCATATCCCCCATGACATAAACAAATATGAAAAAAAAAGGGGGGGAAAAGGCAAAAATGGAAAGAAATAACAGAAATTTACTAACTGATGGTTTCACTGTGGGTTATTTTTAATCCATGAAGAGTCACTGTTATTTTTGTGATACATTGAAGAAGAATTTTTCACTATTTCTATTATTTTTTAATTAATTTATTATCATTTTTATTTATTTATTTAGCCTCTCTGAATTGTCTCATTATAACGTATTTTATTGCTTTATTGCATTTCATCATTGAGGCACTAAATATTTTATTTATATATAATATATTAATATTTCATAATATTTATTTATTTTAACCTGTCCTTCTTCCTTCTCACTAGAATGTTAGTTTGTCTCTGTTTGGTGCTAAAGCTAATTAGCTTTGCCAAGGGAGACTTCATACCATGTATGAGGCTCAACTTAGTTTAATACTGATTTTATTATGAGGATTTTATTACTTATTTTATTACTTTATTACTCTACCAAGAAATTGGCAGAGTTATGTTTTCGTAGCCTAGCCGCGCTAGACTCCCCTAGCGACAGTAAATCTTATTTGTTACCATAGATTGTCTACTTATGCTCAGTGTAACTTTGAGTTAGATTTCCCTAAAACTGGCCGATGATCACAGTCCAGAAGCCCAGATAGCCTAACCCCCCCACCCACCCCCAACAACAAAATGCATCTTAACTTTTTTTTAACTTTCAAGATGTCTTTAATAAACAATGAGTGGTAACAGTGATAGAACACATTCCCACTATACATCATGTTCTTAATCAGTGGTCACCAACCTTTTTATAACTGCGGACTGGTCAACATTTGGATTTTAGTTCGTAAAAGGGGTGGGAGTATTGAAGTTTCATTTCTTCCCATTCCTTTTTGAGTAAAAAAAATATTTTGTTGACCATTTTCAGTGATGTTTTGATGAACAGTACGGCAGAGTGAAGTGCACGAAAAAGGGAAGTCTCTGCCTTGTTGGTGTGTGAACTGAACTGAACTGAACTGAACTGAACTGAACTGAACTGAACTGAACTGAACTGAACTGAACTGAACTGAACTGAACTGAAGAGTCAATGGAGAATTGGAAGTGAGGGTAAAGCCATAGTCCAAGGTGGAGAGTTCATTCACTGTTACTGTCTGTGTTGGATAAATCACTTTCAAATTCACCGTCACTGTTAGTATCAGAGTGAACTTCTTCACAGAAGTCCTCCAACATCTTTTAGACCCTCCAAGATTTCATGATGTTGCGATTTACAACTTCAACGCAAATTCAAGCAATCCCCGTCAATTCAGTGTAATTTTAACCAATCACAGCAACTTTCCTGCAAAATGTGACCAATCATTTGCAACGTCTTCAGCCGCTCCTTCCACCTTTTCATGTTTACCTTACAGTACGAAGCAACATGTGTGAGGCCAGCAGTTTGCATTTTCCCACTAAAATGATACCAACAGGTGCATTTGGAGTTGTTGTTTTTACAAAAGAATGCAATGAAATCATGAATTTCCAGAAGGTATTTCAGACTTCCTCCTAAAGATGGCTCCTGCATCTGGAAAAGTACTGGCTAGAGATCAGTAACTCTGGACACGAAGACCTCAGGACACTTTAGTTTGTCTTTAGGGTCCGTCTACTTACTACCACCTAAGTGTGATGTTGTTTAAAACTTTAGCAGAGGTCTAAAAAAAACTGTTTCATGTCGACCAAAAAACATGCTCTAATCACTTCCATACTAACACAGTTTGGTTCAAAATGGAAAAAAATCTACATTTCTCAATGGTGTGATTTTGATGTCAACTATATGTATGTACTTCCAATTATGTAAAACAGTGGACCCCAACCACAAGCCCCCTAATAATTAATTATTTCTCTTGTATTTATTACCCAAGTCTGAACAATCTTTTATTTTGAAAAATGACCGGATTACATCTCTGTCACTTGAATGCCAAAAATGTAACCCACATGTTAGCAGAATGCAAGGGATAATGCATGGCACACGAGTTTCGATAGTAACTCGTATGCCATGTATTATCCCGCTTATTCTACGGGTTATTACAGTTTTTTACTGTCACTACTCTAACAGACTAGTGTTGTGAAATAGGCGGAGCAGACAGAAGGGGGGTGCAGAGAGATTTAGGCGGAGAAAAGAGAAAGATGGATGTACACAGTCTGGTCGGCGACCGGAGCAGGTGTTGTCCCGTTCCTGCAAATAAATACTGAAAACGAAGCTCACTGAAACCGCTCCTTGTTTTCTAAAAACCAGCATAGAGGAGTTAACTGAGGGATAAAATACTTACTTCGGCCCTGGAGATTCTGTACGAGATGAGGACGGTGATTTCCCCTGATTTCCTGACTACGGTAAGTATAACATCAGGATAGGTTAACATTGGATAAGCTAGCAGTTACAACGAAGCTAATATTTACTTTAAAAGTGGCCGAACTACCTGCGGAGTGATATGGTACAGTGAATCTGAAGTGACAAAACCCGTTGCCATGGACAGCTGGCGGTTATCGAAAAAATCCGCCCACTGACGTCATTCAAAGTGAACGGGATGTTCTAGAATAAAAGAATAAATAGAATAAAAGCAAAAAACAGATCCCTTTGGAACGTTTCTTTTTGAATCGGAAAAGATCCACTGAAGAGACAGAAGAAGAGCCTCCAACCTCCAAGAAAAGGAAAGATTTTAACAGAAAATACCAGGAGTTGGACTTGAAATGTGGTTTTATCATGACAGGTGATTCCCACACAGGATGTAGAATTTGCAGCGACCGTTATAAACAATCTACCCCCCCCCCCAGGTCCGTGGTTAAATTGTCAAACATAGACCTGTCCGCGGTTATAAAAAGGTTGGGGACCACTGATCTAAAAAATTAGGTCAAATGAATTTTACTCTGGATAATCCCTTTAAACCTTTATAGTTCACTCTGACAAATAGTCTGAAATTCAACATTTCAACCTCAGTATGTTATTGAAGATCCATTTTTAACATTTAAAAAAAAATGTTCTGTTGCAAATCAAGACCAGTGAAGTTTGCATATTCGTTTGTCTTCCAATAACACTCTGAAGTATAAAGTATTTGTGAGTGAACGATAAAGGGTTAAATATTGTTCTGTCGCTGCACAAGCATCTCTGTAAATACTGAAAAGAAATAACTGGGTTTCTTGAATCAGCGCATTCAGCGAACGACTCGCTGCTTATAAAAGGTCAAGAAGATTAGATTTCACACAAAACGATACCTGAGTTTAGATAGCTGGAGGAAAACGCGCTTCATAAGTCAAACATCTCAAATGTTTAACACAAAGCGTCCTGAAAGCCTTGGATTTCTGCCTCACAGCTGTTTGTATGTGCGCCTCCAAAACACACACCAGCTTCAGTTCATATCCACAGCCCTCCCCACCTCACAAAAAAAAAAACATTCTTATTTTTGACATTTGCACCTGAAGTTTAAGCCTTTTGCCAATGTAGCAGTGAGGTCATTTTGTTACTAAATACGCATTTATTATTATTATTATTATTATTATTATTATTATTATTATTATTATTATTATTATTATTATTATTATTATTATTATTATAATAATCAATTATATTTATATAGTGCTTTTTACGTCACTCAAAGACATTTTACATACAGTATAATAAAAGGCAACTACAATAAAAAAAATAAAGCACTTACAAATTAAACACTCCAAACAATTATTTAACAATTAAAAAATTACAACGAAATGGACAGAGTAAAAGATCGGAGTGGATCAGATGGAACAAACTGTTTGAAAAAGAAGGTTTTAGTTTGGATTTATACTATTAAAACATTCAATGTGTTACAGTGCAGGAAGAGGGGTATATACATACTGTATATATATATATATATATATATATATATATATATATTTTGTTTGTTGTTTGTCTGTGGACAACAATATAACTCAAAATGTTATGAATGGATTTGGCTGAAATTTAGGGCTACACTGGCCCTGGTTGGACTTGTGATCTGGATCGGCTCAAATCACAGTCCTGTAGAGGTTCCATCCTCGGGCAAATGCCCTGTCTTCTGGTCCATTGGAATACAAGTTTTATAATAATAGTTTGATGTTAATTGCTCGTATTTTCATTATTTTTACGCACAATGCAAGTACAATCAACCATTAAAGGTTTACATTATGAAAATATTAATAATTAGCTGTAAATGTCTGTGAATATCTTGGTAACAGGTCACTGAACTGTACTTTGATCAAAGCATGAAACAGGACAGAGAATCAAAATACTGGTTTAAATGTTTTGCTGTCAGTTCAGAGTCTCGCTGCTGTTGGGAACACACACCTATTACCAGACAGTGTCATCATCTCTGTTTCAAGTATTTATCCTTTTTTGCCGCCAGAAAATCAACAAATGCTAGTTTGGCTGAAGTGTAACGTCACATTATAATGAGTAGACCCCCCAACCCCCACACAGATACACACCACCAACCCCATTTTACACACACACCCTCTTCCAAATGTCTCCCCCCCCACCCTCCCCCACTTGAGGATGAGGAATGTTGAAGCCAAGGTGTGCTTTCCCAGGCTTCACCAGTGGGGTGCAAATATTTCATCTTCTTCCTCCAGAAACAAATAGACGGAATCAATGGATAGTTTTAATTTTCACTCTCATCCCCAACACATTCAACCATCCACTGTTTCTTTGCTCAGCACATTTCACATCCCACTGTTTTACAAACCTGCCGCAATTTGAAGCTGCCTTCAGGTTAGGGTTAAGGGGGATACTTGTTCATAACTCCACATGCCTCTCCTTCTAACCCAGAGCTCTTGCCCATTTTGCACCAACCACCACCAAAAAAGGTTGTTTGGTCAGTTACCCCAGTCCCCATGACCAGGGCCCAGCCTGGCCTGACCCGTCTGGCAGCAGCCAAGGGGCGGTTGGGTTAGAGTTAAAATTCTTTATTTGTCATTATTCATTGAACAATGAAATTTGTCCTCTGCATTTAACCCACCCTTCATGCCATTGGGGCACCTATAAGGAGCCATGTGGGTCACCCAGGGACCCATCTTCAGCTGTGGAACCAGGCTAATGGTCAGAACCACCTGGATGGAGGATTTTACCTGCACAAACATATTTTTGGGTGATGGGAGAAACTGGAGCACCTGGAGGAAACCCGTCCAGACTCCACACAGAAAGGCGGGCACGGTCCGGGAATCAAGCGCAGGCCTTCTTGCTATGAATCAAGAGCACTTGGCCACCATGTTGCCCAAGGGGGCCAAGGGGTGGACACCCATCCCGCCTCCAGCAGGTGGGTTTTGGGTCATCTGCCCCAAGGGTTCCCTTTCATTCCTCTGACAATCGGTGCTACCTTGTTGATCCTGCCAGTAACATGTTTATCTCAATGATGAAGTCATGAAAGTCTAAGCAAAGACAACTGATGACATCTACGTACAGGTGCATTTCATAACGAGGTTACCAGATCAGCTCAGAAATGATGGTAAGAAGAGCAAATGACATGTTCTACACCCACCATACATATAGACAGCCTTTTGAGAAGGTTCTGAGCCATTACAGACCTAACCAATTTTTTTTGGGCTACATACCACATCACACAGAACAATGACTAACACCCCATTCAACATCCTATAAAATGTTCCAAACAAAGGTGTTAATATCTAATATCTTTTATGAAGCCAATCAAACACTGAAGGTGTGAATATAGTGTGAAAACAATTGGATCACCAGTATAGAGGTGAGAAAATGTTCCAATATTATACAATTATGACGGCTATGTTTTATAATGATAAACCTCTACAGGTTTGGGACCGGCCCAGATCAGAATCCTTTAGGGAAAAAAACAGGCTTTATTTCCACAGAGAGCACATGAACCAGTTTGATCTGCCATTTTTTCCAGTTTGTGCAGCAGCTACTGTGACGCCGGCTTCTCTTGTAGATGCTAATGCTAATGCTACTTCAGATTCGCTGCCAGGGACGGGTTTAACCCCACGTGGGTGAAACTAAAATCCATCTGATGTCAGATGGACCAGCTTTTTCTGGGTCCCTGGTTCCTCTTGTTGTTTTGTGTGAATGCAGTATGCAGCCAGTGGAGGTGATGAACCACTGTCAAAGGAGCATGTGTGGATAATTCAGGGTGACTCATCAGATTCCAAAGGAGCGTGGAAAAGTGGTTTTCAGTGGAATGACACCTTTTCGGATTTATTGAACTGTTTTTATTTTTTATTGAACTGTTTTTATTTTTTAAATTCTGATTTAATGATTGATTATTATGTCCGATAGCGAGCTTCTGCATCGAAATTTCACTGTATGTGCACTGTGTTGGTAACTCGGAGTGACCCATCAGATTCAAAAAGGAGGGTGGAAAAGTGGAATGACACCTTTAAAGAGAGAATAGAATAACAACATATCTGAGCCAGAATCTGGGCCTTGACATATATATATATATATTTGACATTAAATATAATGCTAAGAAGAGTGTGGTTATGGTCTGTAGAAATAAGGATGGAGCTGGGAGAAGCTAATGCCACAAAATACTTAGACCACATCCTAACTGATACACTGGAGGATGATGCTGACATGAGCAGACAGAGGAGAGTGTTATATGTCCAAGCAAATGTGTTGGTTAGAAAATTCCATCAGTGCACTACAGATGTTAAAGTGAACTTTAGAACTTTAGAACTTCCTGCTCCACTCTTTACACTGCTCCACTCTCTTTACACTGCTCCACTCTGGATTAGATACAAGAAGGAGACCTTGATCAAGCTGAAAGTTGCGAACAATGATTGTCTCAGGATTCTCTTAAAGAAATCAAGAAATACTAGAGCTAGTGGGTTGTTCTGTAAACAATGTTTACACATTCATGGCACTGATGAGACATCTCACGTTTCAATTTATGGTATGAGTCCCTTCATTAGCTTCTCTGCTCTTTTTAAAATGTATTTAATGTTTGTATGTATATGAATGTGAATTTTATATTTTTTCATATCGCAATATATATATATATATATATATATATATATATACAAACTGTTTGTTGTTTGTCTGTGTACAATAATATAACTCAAAATGTTATGAATGGATTTGGCTGTTGCTATTTTTTTTTACCCTGGTATATACATGTATATATATATATATATATATATATATATATATATATATATATATATTGCGATATGAAAAAATACTCAGGAGTGGCGCGAAAAAAACAGTCAAACAGATGAGTGGTCGACAGACAACAAACATTTCAGTATCATCCTTCTTAAATAAAATGACTTGGGAAAAATAGATAAATACAAATTTTAATAAAAATGCTCAAACAATATATTGTGCAGCTCCAATGAAATTTGTAGAAAATCTTGATACTGGCACAAGGAACAAGTGATAAAAGTTTGTTGGTGATCAGTGGTAGGGTGGGGGGGGGGGTTCATCGGTAGGTGAGGGTCGAGCAGCACTTACAGAAGTGAAAGTGAAACCTCACACTCATTGGAGGAGGGGAGTGATCTGCCTTGGTGGAGTCTGCGCTCTCAGAGTGTTTTTCTAGTTGTTCATTATTTATTACTTCTTTGTTCTACTATTAATTTTGAATGTGTTTTGCTTTTTTTCCCACTACTGTTTATATATTACTGTTCTGAATATTTCCCTGTACTATTTCTATTATGCGTATATTCAGTATTAGGCTGCTTTTAGAACCTCAATTTCCTGAGGGTTTTTGCCCAAGAAATCAATGAAGATCTGTCTAATTTAATCTAATCTAATCTAAGTTTACAGAGGAGGCTTTTAACCCTTTAATGCACATATCATTAGAAAAGTGAATGTGATTATTTCCCCTAGAATACACTTAAAGATGCGTTAAGTCTGAGGAACACCAGGCATGAAAGGGTTAAAGTTATTTGTCCTTTCTCATCCTTTTTTTTTCTTCAAGACCTCCAGCAAATGTCACAGTGTGGAGATAATCAGTCAAACCATAATCACAGAAACCTTAAACTTTGTCTTATATTCCTTCATTCTGCTTATTTGAAGATGAGTGTGTTACCTTTGTCCTGCAAAGACACTCCGAATTCACAATCTACAGCACAATTTGACCTTAAGATTTTATACAAGTTAACCCTTAGGAGTCTGAGTCTACGTTAGCCCTGTTTGAATACTTTTCATTTTGTCTTCATATCTCTCATCAAATCTTGACTTATTTGTTGTATTTTTTTCCAGCACATTCTCAACCTATGTGACTGTACAGGTTTTTGTTTGTTCTTCTTTTGACATGTTTTAACACTAAACCTAAAATCAAACAAAAACCATGACATACAAGTAGGATTTTTTTTTTATGATTTTTCACCAAAAACATTTCAAATGAACCAGCAATAATTGTACATTTAGAAAATAATAAGGTTATATATACTAATATTTAAATGAAATGCAAGCATTTTTTGAGAGGGGGGGGGGGCTATGTTATACTATTTTCAAAAACAATCTGGTATCACAGTATGATGGAATAAACATGTTCAATCCATTTTCACAACCCGAAAAACAATATACTATTACAACTAAATAATATACTATTACAACTAAATAATATACTATTACAACTATATAATATACTATTACAACTAAATAATATACTATTACAACTAAATAATATACTATTACAACTATATAATATACTATTACAACTAAATAATATACTATTACAACTAAATAATATACTATTACAACTATATAATATATTATTGCAACTAAATATACTATTACAACTAAATAATAGACTACTACAACTATATAATATACTATATTCCAACTATAGAATGTACTATTATAAGTATGAATAGAATAGAATAGAATAGAATAGAATAGAATAGAATAGAATAGAATAGAATAGAATAGAATAGAAGTACTTTATTGATCCCACAATTGGGAAATTGCTTATTGCAGCTACATCTAAACAATCAGGTGTTATAACATTTCACATAAATCACTTATGTTCTGTAAAACACTCTCTACCTGAACCAAACATGACACTGTCAGTGTTTTATATTGTTTCCTAACTTTGCTTTTCCATTTGCTTTCAGCAGGGTTGACTGGACAGTGTTAGTTTAACGTGTTCACTGTCCACACTAATGTAAATGCAGTTCCAGTGAAGCTCTGTCATCTTTTGCTGTACAAATACTTAGAAATGATTGTCTATTCTGTTAAACCTGCTACAGTAAAGGTCTGATAATGGTTTAATGATGTGTGAAGGGAAAAAAAAAAAGATTTACTGGTGTAGAATTTACACAAATATAAATGGATTATATCTGTTTTCCTTTATTTACCAGTTGTTTATTCAACTTGTTGCTGATGTAGCTGAGGTTGAAATAATATAATATAATATAATTACAGCTGTCAAAATAAATGCTTTAATGTGGATTAATCCATCATCGTGATAAATCTGATTAAAAACTTGAAGACATTTAACCCATTATCTGCAGCAGAATGACTCAGAACGTCTCTAACGTCTCACGTTTCAACCAGTTTGTCTCATTAGTTAGTGTTAAACAAACACAAATGCACTAACGATGTCCCCATAAGGACGTCCCCATACAACTGTTTGACTGGTGGTAGTAGTAGTAGCTGTACTAGTGCTGGTTAGTTGACACTGTAAACCTGAATAAGTTAGCAGAACTCCAAAATTTTAAGGCAATTGATTGCCTCCATTGATAAAACTTAACAAATACAAGTTTCCAGACCTTAAAATGTAGACACTTATTAAAGTATACTTATATTAAAACATTACTTATTATTCTCAGGAGACTAAGTCAGGGTTCAGTGTCTTTGCCCAACGACATGTGGTCAGTCAGAGCCGGGACGCGACCTCTGACCCTTCAGTCATTGGACGACCCGCTCTACCGACTGAACCACAGCCGCCCCCTGAATAAAGTTACTGTGTTTTGTGATTGTAATTTTTTTGGTATAATAAATATTGGTGGTTATTAGGAGTGATCAGAAATTGTATGTCATCATCTACTACATCAGTTAAGTTTATTTTTTTACAATCATCCTTATTTGAAACAATAGAAATAACACAACAATATCATTCTCAGTATTTAATGACTTAATTCCACTCAGTTGAACCTCATATGTTTTTAAGTTATATTCACTTATATCCACAATAGTTCCCCTTAATAAAAAAAAAATATTAGTTGGAAGTACTTAAAAACAAGTACATGTTACAGTAACTGAATACATTTGAATTAGTAGTACTATTACTAAAACTTTGAGTATTCACAACTGAATATATTTAATTATTCTGAACATTCAGGTTTACAGTGTGGCAGCTGTGGTAGTGAATGAGGGGAATCGTAGCTAAACAGATGAGTGATAAAAATATTGGTGGCCTGTATTGATCACTGGCTAAGACTGATATTAAAAAAAAAAATAAATTCATACTGGTCAATCACTAAATCAGACTGAAAAACATGAGATCCATCATCATTGCCTAAAACAAATCCGGATCTACTTAAAAGAAGCCTGACCTTTGACCCTTGTTAGTCCTACACCTGATGTTCTTCTACCATTTGAGAATAAATGGCGCAACATTAGCATTATTAGCTTTCCCGAGTGAATGAGGGGGAAACCAGATGGAGTGAGTGAGTGAGTGAGTGAGTGAGTGAGTGAGTGAGTGAGTGAGTGAGTGAGTGAGTGAGTGAGTGAGTGAGTGAGTGAGTGAGTGAGTGACAGACAAACATCATCTGTATCAGTATCTGTATCAATCATCATCTAAGGCTGATGTATAAAAAAAGAAAATAAAAAATCAGTATCAGCTCCAAAAAAATCCATATCGGTCGACCAATAATCTCAAGATTCATGTGTAACAAGTATTCAGACAATGCCCTTATTTTGTGCCAATCTCCAGTTTCTATGACAACCTATTCTTGAATGAGAGCCAATAATGTGATTTTGACTTTTCTGCTAAATGCGACCTTGACCTTTGACCTTTGACCTTTTGCAATATTGATAATTTTGTTATATGTATATATCCGCCAGTATGTGTAATATTATGATAATATATCCAGTATTAATTAAGTTATAGCGTGATATGTCTATGCTTGACACACACAAACAGTGTTACAGAAGTTAATTTTGTGACATGTCACCTTTGACCTCTAGAGATCTCAAAAACTATTTGTAATGGGTGATAACACCAATATTGAGAATTGTAGAAATTTTCATTCCGCATCGTTTGGTACCAATCTGAAAATTCTGTGACACTCCATTGTTAAGTTATAACCTCTAATGTGATTTTGACCTTTTAGTTAATTGTGATCTTGACCTTTGACCTTTACTCAAATGGATGACTGCATCTGATGTGCATTCGCTAAATGTATATGCCAATGTTGGGTGAAATTAATGACTATGAAACCTTTGAATATTATATGAAAATATACATATACTTCCCCTATTCTTAACATATGTCATAGCTGACCGTCAGTCATGTTCATGTTCATCTTCAGTTGCCCCCCCCACCCCACCCCCCCACCCCACTGCAGATGACATTAAAGTAAATTAAACTAATGGCTGCCGGTAATGATGTAACTTAATCTAAAGTCTTAAACCATGCTTTGGAAATGATCATCATTAAAGCAAAGTTTGATCATCTGAAATAGGATTAAACAGAAAACAGATTCACAAATGAACAACAAAACAAGTGTTAGTGAGGTGTTGGAAATGTTAAGTCCTCTAAAGCTTCAGTCAATGGTCTATGACTGATTCTACTGTTTAGCCATAAAGACACAGAAACTGCAGGAATATTTGTCCAACCTCACATCATGTTGGAGATTTTCGTATTTTCCATGAAATATTTATTTTCATCAATCTTTGCTAAAATATGTGTATTTGAAACATTCAACAGTTATTCTTTCAGTTATTTTTCAGTTCAAAATTTGTAATTGTAGCCACTTTGGAAAAATGGATATTTCCTCAAATTTCCTCACTGTAAAACACATAAACATAACTATTAGAAAAAAATTATCTACAAATAACGTCAACTTTGAACTGCAACGTGCACACACATTGGTCTGTTGGTAAATGGTGTGTTTTACTCCACACCTACCAAATGCAGACGAACATATTTTTCATACAAAACAATTAAGGTGTGGGGGGGGGGGGGGGTCAACACTTTTCACAGCTTTTTTTACCTGTTAAATAAACAGTAAAAATTAGTGTTTTAGTCCAAATGACTGGATGTTATCTTTACAAAGAGCCCATACTTTTATCTGTACTCCAAACTGTTAAAGAACACCTGGAGTTGTAATTTGGAGAGGGATTTTTCAGGTGTTTTAAGCAACAACAAAAAAACATCCCAGAATTCTAAGAGGTTGGTTGAAAACAATATGATATGATCTTGGTCCAGACCCAGAGATAAGCTGAACAGAGCAGATAAGCTCAGAATGAGGGATCATGATGATCATCTTCTCATGTCCATCTGCAGATGGCTTTAGGATTATGTTTGCCCGAGTCTCTGCAACCTTTGTCCCCTGTCTGAAATCACAATAACACAGTGCTCTAATGGTGCTTCCATTGTTCACAGTGGGATGTCTGTTTACAATTTAGACAGTATGTACTTTACAGGGTCATAATGCACTGGAGTAATAGTCAGCTGCAGCACACACTGTTCCACTGTCATGTTTGAGTTACATTTGATGCATTTATCTCAACACTAAGTGGATTACAAGGTGTTTGGAGCATGCACCATCAAGTAACAGAAAACATCCAAAGTAAAAAAGCAACACTGAGGTACTCAAAGTTCACATCACCCGACACGCATCTGCTCTGCCTCAACATCCTGTTTCACAAGACGATGCTGCAACATCAGCAAGGGAAGCCCGATGTGTCGCTGCAGTTACATTTCGCAGCTGCAAACCCCTTCCGGACCTCCCATAACTTCACGTTTCACGAACACGAGAAGAAGACCCATGCCGAACTCTATATGAAAAAACTCCCATTTAGACGCACGCTTTGTTTCGCCGCCTCCGTGCGCAACAAAGAGGCTGTCCACAACATTACCTAAGTCGCAAGGACTCGCTTTTCCATTCGGCGTGTAAATAAACAACATCTGAGTTGTACGAGTGAACCAGAGTATGTTGGTTTTTCAATTAGAGTCGCTGCGCGCAGGCTGTTACGCGTTATCACAGCGTTATTGACAGTTGAGACTTGGGGACATATTCACAACAATAAAGGCGGGGATTTCACAACATCAAGTAAGTTTGTTGGTAATATCTCCAAGCCGAATTTTTCAGAGATTCCTTCTGGTGTTAGGCAACTCTTTAAAATGTACTACCCTGCATAATAGCTATGAGTAATTGGACACGAATCGTTAAATTGCACGTTTTTTAAGAGGAGTTCCGTATTTTTCCTCTGAACACTGCGCGTTTTTACTGAGATCCTGTTTACATGAAGATGATTCAAGTATTGATCGGCGTCCATGAGGAAGGGGAGTGCGGGTTTGTAGCACCCACCCCCGGGCATCTTTCTGCTGGTTATCCCTGGGGGAAGGAGCTGTCAATGCGCCATCTCCATCCTTACCTTCCCGTGCCTTCAGCAGCACCGTGTTAGCCACGATGTTTTCCAGCTCCATGTTGATGCTGTCCGGGCTTTAGAGCAGCAGATGGCCGAACTCCGGTCCCCGCCGGGGGCTTCAGTCCCAGTGGATCCTCCTCCCAAACACCTCCGTCACCTCCTCCCACCGGCCCGCAGCAGCAGCAGCAGCAGAGCCCAGGAGGAACAACCCAAGCCTCAGTTTGTGCCTCCGTGCACTCTCGTCCGGTGACAGTCCGCACCCCTCCTCTCCGCCGTCTCTCCACCTCTTCCTCCTCCTCCCTGCGTGCAAAGAGGAGGACCATGCACAGACGTCTCACTCTGAAATAAAATGTATGATGATTTATTAGAAGGGGGGGGGGAAAGGTGAACCGACAGACATCTCACTCTCACAAAAAAATGTGTGATGAATTTATTTATTTCTTTATTTATTATTTATTTCCAACATGTAAAGAAACATGTAAAACAAAACAATGCAAAATAACATAAAAACAAAATAACATTTAAATGAACAGAATCCATCTTCAAGTATATACAGGTCTGAATTTAGTACAAAAAGGAATAGGACGAAGTACAATCTTTTTTTTAATAACAAGCAGACATCTCATTGTGTCAGAAAAGGTGTGGTTTATAAAAAGAAACAAACAAACAAACGGTTGAACTGACAGACAGAAACAGACATCTCACTTGTGTGATGATTTATTTATAAAAAAAAAAAAAAAAGAAAGCTGGACCGACAGATGAACAGACAAACCTCTCACTGACAGGCAATGTGATTTATAAAACAAGAAACAGCTGAGCTGACAAACAGACGTCTCACTCTGACAGAAAATTTGATGATTTATTGAAGAAGAAAGAAAACAGCTGAACCGACAAAACAGATGTCTGACTCTAACAGAAAATGTGTGATATATATATACATTTTTATATTTTTTTAAAGTTTAAAACAGTTGAACAGACAGACAGCTCACACTAATAGAAAATCTAGAAAAACTGACCTGACAAACAGACATATCATTGTGATAGAAAGTGTGATTTACATAAAAACAACTAAGCTGATATATGAATGTCTCACTCTGACAGAAAATGTGTGACCATTTTTTTTTTTAAATTGAGCTGACAGACATCTCACTGTGAAATAAAATGTGATATATAAAATAATCCTAATAATAATCATCATCATCATCATAATGCAATTTAAAATATAACAGGATATACAAATATTTGTAAAAGAGGATTATCAGATAAACAAACAGATGTTTCACTCTGAAAAATTCCCACACTCTTTCATAAAGTGACTTACAAATACTGAAAATAAAACTTATCTCTATCAAATAATCCAAACCCTCTTGGTGTATTTTTATTCCAGTATTCATATTTATAATATTTATGACAAAATGAGTTTTTCTTTTGAGATAAGGATTTATTTTTACATTCTCAACTAAACAATAACATAACGCACAACTCTGATAATGATAATAACAATAATAATAACAATAACAATAATAATTATAATAATAATAATAATCACAATCATAATCATAATCATAATCATAATCATAATCATAATCATAATCATAATCATAATCATAATCATAACCATAATCATAATCATAATCATAATAACAAAAACTAATTTAAAATAGAAGAGGAAATCTTTAAACAAAAACTTAATAAATATCAGGCAAAAATTATTTGTAAATATGAGAATCATCAGTAATGACCTTTGACTGATTCCATTGATTACCAAGTCCCAGTTACACTTTATTTCTCAAAAACAAAATTGCATTATCAAAATCATTTCATGACAAAACATTTAATTCAAACTTATCATTAAAAGTGTATGACGGGACAGTGACGGGAATCATTTTCCCATCACTTGGGCGTTGCCTATGGTAACATAATTAAAATTATTCATTACAGGATCCAAAGTTGTAATTAAGTTGTTTCTCAACGTGTCATTTTATGATAAATAACAAAGAGTATAAAAAAGAAACCAAGATGCTCCCAACAGCCAATAGGAATCCAGTCCATAAATTAAATCATTATATTAACTGAAGTTGTTGGTGGTTGTTTTTCCTGCTGATATTCTCACACATCCACAATAATAACTGCCAAACTTTCACTATTTATTTTTCTATTTGTTGTTGTTTTGAACAAGGGCGTAATAATGATGTTGACATTAATGGGGACATAATTTGACCCCCCCGCCACACACTGTAAACCTGAACGTTCAGAATAATTAAATATATTCAGTTGTGAATACTCCAAGTTTCAGTAATAGTACTACTAACTCAAATGTATTCAGTTGCTGTAACATATTCTTCTTTTTAAGTACTTCCAACTAATATTTTTTTATTAAGGGGAACTATTGTGGATATAAGTGAATATAACTTAAAAACATATGAGGTTCAACTGAGTGGAATTAAGTCATTAAATGCTGAGAATGATATTGTTCTGTTATTTCTATTGTTTCAAATAAAGATGATTGAAAAAAATAAACTTAACTGATGTAGTACATGATGAAATATAATTTCAAATCACTCCAAATAACCACCAATATTTATCACATAAAAATAATTACAATCACAAAACACAGTCCTTTTATTCTGTGGTTCAGTTGGTAGAGCGGGTCGTCCAATGACTGAAGGGTTAGAGGTTCACATCCTGGCTCTGACTGTCCACATGTCCTTGAGCAAAAACACTGAACCCTGACTTCATCTCCCAGTAGGTCTGATAGAACCTTAGAATACTAAATTAATAAGTAATGTTTTAATTTAAGTATACTTTAAAAAGCATCTACATTTTAAGTTCTGGAAACTTGTATTTTTTAAGTTTCATCAACTTAAAAATAAATGAGTTCTGCTAACTTATTCAGGTTACAGTGCATCATAAATGTAGCATACACAGGGTTTTTGTATTAATTAGATTTTTGCTGTCCCCACCAATGACATGGCGTCTTAGAGAGGTGGAACTGAGGAGGGGAAAAATGAACCTTTGTATCCCGAATGTCATGTAATTCCCATTTAAAATTGTTATGGACATTTTAGAAACATCCAAATTTTACGCCCATGGATTTGAGGTTTAGTAAATACATTGAACGTAAGGGGGTGGGTGGGGGTGGGCATTAACTCATAATAGACATCTCCCTCTCAAAATGTGAGACTATTGGTTTGACCAATCAAGATTGCCCGAGGTCAAAGGTCATGATGCCACTTTGAAGCAAATGTCATGTTTCCTATCTGTCAATAATAGTAAATAAGTCTCTATCTCCACTGATTTTTCCATTATAGTCCATTTTAGTTTTGGGGCGTATTGACCCAGTGACCTCTGACCTCTTGGGTCAACGATAGGTCAACATCTATACACACAAGATGCAGAATTGAAAGGCCAGCATTGTGGTTTTCATTGGAAGTCTTTCAGATGAATAGTTCAAAAGTTGTATCCAAAATTTTATTGTGACCTTTATTCTGACCTTGAACTTTGACCTTGAGTCTTCAGATTTGTCCTTCAAGGTTCTGATGTCAATGTACATCAACAGCGAGAGCAAAAAAGATGCTATATGTAAAACTAAGTATACAGGAATGAAAAGGAATGATTTGCCCTTTCTCTGAGGCCAAACAGAATAATATATGTGGTTCCCATCACATGGATAGGAAAAATTGGGTAGGTAGGTCGGTCATCCATATTTTATTTTATTTACAATTTTATATACCCGTCTTCTAAAAAGAAGCTCCAAAAATTAAGATTTAATATCAGTTATTCTTTCCAGCAGTTAGAAAATCAACACATTGCTTCAGATTTGCCATGTACATGTATATTTACAGAATGTTTTAAGAGAGCATAAATGAATTTTAGATGATTGAAATACAATAAAATCTGATTTGACATCAACATTTTGTCTTTTATTGATTTTTTTTCAACAAAAATACAGTTTAACTACAAATGTAAATTCTATCCACATCTAAATATTATTTCAATGAAATAAAGGCCCCAATATTGAAGGCTTTAGTGGACATATACAGCTATCTATTTACTGTTGAAGTTATTTCCTCTTGCCATACTGCTGTTTTGTTACTGGCTTCTTGTCATTCCTCTCACAATCTTGACAGAGCGGGAGTACAGTTTTAAATTTCTTTTTTAGCTCTGGAAGAGGATTTGTATTTGGTTCCCCACACCAGGCACACAAGTCTTTGTGACCAAGAGATGCTCCATAAAGATATGAAACCATCTTCCCAATTAATAAAGAAACGGTGGTGTTTTTGAAACAAACGAAGTGTGAAGTGAGTGGGAAATTAACAGAATTAATAAACTGGACAAAATATTAGGAATAGGATATTAGGATTCAGCAAACTTTCCTATTTTTAGTTATTTATTTTGTAAATGTACTGGTTGATAGATTCATGAAGACTGTAAGGTTACGAGGTTTAATTTTACTGTTGGGTTTTAGTTCATTTTTTCATACTTAGTTCAACCAGATAAACTGAATAAACTGTAAAAATATTAGGAAATACATCTTTTTCAGCTCCCTTCACCATTCATTTTTATTCATTTATGTATTTTTTGTTTTACAACTGTATTGGTTTATAGATTCATGAAGGCTCGGTGGTTGCAAGGTTTAATTTTACTGTTTTTTTATGCTTAATTCAAACAGATGAGTTAATAAACTGAACAAAATAATAGGAACATGTCTTTGTCAGCCTCATTCAGTGTCCATTTTTATTAATAAATGTCCATTAATGTTACTTTTTTTTTTTCTATTTTGCTTTGCAAGTCTCTGAACGTATGAAGATTATTACAGTCATTTAAACACGTTCAGTTGCTTATTGTAGTTGTTTTGTTGTTGTTGTTGTTATAAAATATTGCTGTAAAGTGGTGCTGGATGGAGTCATTTATCAGTGTATTATTGTCTGCTGTGCATTACGCCCCACCCGCCACATCCTTGATTAGATTACGCTCCAAACCTGTGGAAACTGGTCCACCAAAGACCAGAATGTTAAGAATCCTGATCTAATTTGGTGGAAAAGGCTTTTGTTCCATAGTATGTCAAAAAGTAATCATCAGCAGTCAGTAGAATTAACCCTGAAAGACCCTAACAGCCACCGCCAACCAAAACCAACTACTCATCTAAACAGTTTAAGGACTTCTGAAACAATAATTCTACCAATACGTTGAAATAACTGGTGTAAAATGAATCCTTGACCTTGGACAAACCTGTTAAGTTTGCATATATTTCCTTCTGGGGCTGGCAAATATATTTTATCCCTAGGCCACACTGCACATAACACAGACACATGTTTATAACATTGAACATATTGTTGCTTTTAACCCTTTAAACTTCCAGTCATTTTTGTCTACATCTAACCTAAATGTTTTAGTAAAAGTAAATTGAATGCTGTTCTTGAACCATTAGAAGTACATCCATGGGGCTGGTCTCTTTTTTTATACCTGACACCCTATTTTTTTCCCCCAGTACAGTCAGAATCACTCTCACTGTTACTGGCACTGAGTATTTTAGGTTGGAACACAAAATACATTTTTATCTTTGTTTCTCCTCAATAAAACACCTGAATAAAAATATGTCTGCACAGGTGAGAGTTGAAAACCACTATAGGACCACAGCAGTAGGTCTGACCTAGTTCACATGAACATTTTACAGTAATATTACAACAAATGAGTATTTGACACATTTTTATGAGAGGATATGTCCTGGTCTTGTCCAACAATGTCACACTTTTTTTCTACATTTAAAATTAGGCTGAAAACATTCCTGTTTGAGAAAGCCTATGGTCATTTTAGTTAAAAATTATGTGACTCATACATCATGGATACATGATGTATGAGTCACAGTTCAGTCTAGGCTGCCGTAGGAGTTAGAATGCTGGGGGAAGTACAGACACTGAGTTCTTTCTTCTCTTTCTCTCTCTCACACCTGTTTCTGTCATTTTTATAACCTATCTTTCATACCAAGTCTGTTCATGACTAGTCACCTGGTGTCCCCTTTCCCCCCTCCCCCCCTGGGGGGAGTGGTGGCTCTCCTGACAGTGTCTGCACGGGAGCCATGGATGACAGGATCTGCAGTGTCTCGCCTGTGCCGACCTGTGACCCCGGAGCACCGCCCCTGCCTGTCTGGACCAGCCCCCCCCTCCTTCATTTATAAATGGACAATCATCTATAGCCTGTCCATCCATGGGAGTGGATCTGTCCTTCAATGTGGTTCTCTTCTTTTTCCCACTGGGTTTTGAAGTTTTTTCTTGCCGAGAAGGAGGGTGTAAGGACAGGGGATGCTTGGGACTTTTCATGTATCTCTGTAGTTGATTGTGTTTTTGTAAAGCCCTGTGAGACGACTTTGTTGTGATTTAGGGCTTTATAAATAAAACTGACTTGAAAAATGTAATTGAACTTTTGGACACACTTGAATAAAAAGGCGACTATTCTTGAATGATTCAGTGTACGATTATCGATGAGGACTCTATGGAAAGATTACACTGGGCCATCCTATGACAAACTCAGATTCACTATGATACTTATTGCTGTATAAACATGTAATAACACATTTTGGCATTTTTTTGTGTGCATATTTTGCAAAAAATATATGGATATTTATGAATGTTTTGGACAATATGTGGACTACATATATTTTTTGGTTTGGATGTTTTTGTTGGAATATTGTTCCTCTGTGGATAATTATGGGAGATAAAAGTTAAGTCATGTCACTTCCTGTTTGATTTTCAT
Organism: Siphamia tubifer; assembly: GCA_020466265.1. NCBI lineage: Eukaryota > Metazoa > Chordata > Actinopteri > Kurtiformes > Apogonidae > Siphamia > Siphamia tubifer. Next base: position 36,364,516 of record CM035796.1, read on the forward strand.
TTGAACAATGTTTGAACAAATGACTCATTTTTAGCTGCTGTGGTTAATTAATCTGAAAGTGGTTTATATCAGTTGATCCATGAGAATCTCTGTTGTCAAAATATATTATGAGATGTTGAACCCACAGGTTCTCGTGGTTCTGTTTACAATATGAACAACTACTTGGGCCCACATGTGGGTTTGTTACTTATTGCTGTTTATCATTGTTTTTATTGTTATTTTATTTTTAATATGATGGGTTTTTTTAGGGACATGAACAGAACAAGACTTTCATTGTGTATTCTAACTATTGGTTCTGCTGTGCATGTGACAATAAAACTTTTGAACCTTGAACCTTCTTTCTTGAGTATGTTTGTTCATGCAAAATGAGCAAACACACTGATTATTTCATCATAATTAATTGAAATTAATGAACAGCAGCCCTTTGATTAATCTGATTACATTCTAACAATTTGACAGCAACATTTTTTTTTTTACTGCTATTATTTTACTGGTCTGACCCATTTGAGATCATATTAACCCATAAAGACCCAAACATCTGATGATCTAAACTGTAATAACTTTCTGATCCATTCACCCAATCAGTACATATAAATAATTTGTATAAAATGTCATTTGTTATCATTTCATAATTATCCAATTTTTATCCATTTGGATCTTCAGAAGCTCCATAGTTACCATGGAAGCATAGCCTAGCCGTGCTAAATGCCCCTAGTGGCAGCATATCTAATTTGCTTACATAGTCGTATAGTTATGCTCAATGTAACTTTTGGCTAGCCTCGTAAACTAGTCCACCTCTAGTGGCAAAAAAGGTTTTTACTTGAATCGACGCTCCATGGAGCCTCAGCCAGAACTGGTAAAATTTTACCGGTCCAATCACAACTCTCCATTTGTGTAGCGAGATTGTAGGGCGGGGCTTAGGACAATGACGACAAGGTTGAAGAAGTTCAAACTTATATACAGTCTATGGTCGGAAAAGCAGCATGTAAACGAACCCAGTTGGATATTTTTCCTCCACTTTTAGCGGTGTGTTAACCTTTATTAGCCTAGCCTATAGGATGTTAAAACAACGATATAGACGCTAGTTTAGACTTGTTTTAGTTGCTCTGTATAGGTCACATTGTTCGTGATTGGTCTATTACATGCAGAGCAGTTTGAAAGACAGCCGTTGATCCCACCCGTACGCTTAAGCTCAGTCTATGGATCGTCTCCAGACTATAAAGTCATATCAGTCAGGCTGGCCAAGCTAACTTTTGGCTAGATTTCCCTGAAACTGGCCAACGAATCATGGTGAAGTATAGAGTCAGAGGGCGGGCGTAACAAAGTGACGCTGCAACGATTCAGAGAGAAAACACCGGAAACAACCATCGAAGAAGAACAACAACGATAGATGGCTGCCAACTGGGTGGTGATTTCCTTTTATCAAAGATGAGTGAAGAATGTGAGAAAACGTCAGCAATCTTTAAATTATTTTTACAGAAGTGACAACAGTTGTTAAGCTCTATGATCCACCATTTTGTTTAGTTATTTGCAACTTTCTCCAGCATTTAACTATCATCCTAAAGATTACGCTGATTGGTTGTAGTACCATCCTATTGCATACAGAGGGATTTGAAAGACGACCTTTTAGCCCCGCCTCCCCTGACTATAAAGCACCACTAGACCCATACATGTAATGAATGGGGATAGCGCGGCTAGGCTAATGGAAACACTGTTATCTTCTACAACATTAATTCATCAGTTCACTGGTTTTATGTTCAGTTAATTATATATTTGCTGAAAACATCACTTTCATGTCAGATTTCTGTTTTTGATATAATAACCCTCAACTTTAATCTGACCTTTTATGAACATCAGTGCATTTTATATACGGGAATATATAATTCTGACTGGAATCTGACAACTTCTGTTCTCACCTTTACTCATCACTGTCCAGGAAAAATAACCCACAGATGGAATATTCAGGGGCTCCTTCTGTTGTCTCATCTCTGTAAAAAGGAGAGAAAAAGAACAAGATCAGGTTTTTATTTTGCATAATGAAATAAAGTACATTCTCAAAAGAGCCACTAATGCAGGGACATCAATTTCATTTTAATTCAGGGGCCAATTTTAGCTTAACCAGAGGTGGTAAAAGTACTCACTTGAGTAGAAGTACAGCTACTTGTGTGAAAAAATACTCTGGTAAAAGTAGAAGTACTGGTTGAACTGCTTTACTTAAGTAATTTTTTTTTTTTTTTTAAGTACAACTTCTCAATTGTGATAAAGTAAAAAAGTAAAACTGCATTTATTTAACCAGGAAATTTGGGAAAGTTTCAGAAGTATCCAAAAATAAAGCCATTAAAAGTGAGTTACTGTGTAGATAATGTGGTAGATCAGGTCATAGATCTCGGTTTTGTGGATGTCGGCAGGAAATTTAAGAAACATGTGTGTGTTTGTGGGGGAGATAAAAAGTCATCATTATGATATTTTTAAACATATCATAAATATGAGATTAAAAACTGCATAATTATGAGATACAAGTAAAAAAACTGTGAGAAAAGTGATAAATATGAGATAAGAAATGCATAAGTATGAGAAAAAGAGTTGAAATTATGAGATAAAATGTCAAAATTGAGATAAAAAAAGTTACAAATATTCGCTCAGAAATGCATGACTGTCAGTCAAAATTGTGATATAAAGTCAAAATTACAGCATAAAAAGTCACAATCATGAGTTAAAAGTCATAGTTATGATATATAAAGTTATAATTTGTCTCCTCCACTGATTTTTCTTTGAAGTTAATTATTTTTCATACTGTCACATCTGTTTAGTTTGAAAAAAGGAATGAGTCTATTGTGACAATGTAAGGAGTATAAAATGAAGATATTTGTGCAAAAATGTAGGGAGTAAAAGTAAAAAGTTTAAAAAAACAAACAAAAAACCTACAGTACAGTAACAAAGTACTTTTACTTAGTTACTTCCCACCTCTGAGGTCAACCCATCAAGACTCTGTGTGACTCTTGTGTTATTTAGACGTTTTGTGTAGTGCTCAGTTTTCTATTGTAGTCTCTTTAGTTCACTGTATGATTATAACCATAGATACTGTTTTCATGTCGCTGTTGTGTGTAAATGAAAAAAAAAATCTAGAGATATAAACCAATGTGAAACTCATGTGATGTTCTTTTGGACTCACCCTGACATCTAGAGGAAATAAGCTGCAGTTACAAACGCTTTTTTTACCTTTTGACTCAGACTCAGATTCAGTATTTGAAAAAAAATCTATAAACAGCAGCCAAGACGTGTTATAATATAATACAAAATATAATGTTCATATTTTACATAAGAGACAGATAAAATGTTGTCATGCTTCTTTTGTCCTATTTAGTTACAGTTAATAATTACAATTTACATTGATAACATTGACAACATTGATACGTTGAAAACGCTTTTATTTACATTGGGGGAAAAAAAGACTGACTCATCTATCTATCTATCTATCTATCTATCTATCTATCTATCTATCTATCTATCTATCTATCTATCTATCTATCTATCTATCTATCTATCTATCTATCTATCTATCTATCTATATAAAATAATAATCCAATTTTATATCTGTTGTTTGTTGAATGAAATTTAGTCAAATAGCTGGAAATGCACTAATAATATAGTAATCACATTATTATATTGAATGTAAATAATGTATTTGTAATAAGGGAAGGTGTTATAAGCTTGCTTGCTTCAGCCTACACCTTTTCAGTCAGTCTTTGTTTTGACTGTGCCTTATTCTCTGTCCTTTTTTCTCTTATTTGTAGGTCAATTTCTGTTGTTTAATTTATCTTTTTTCTTTTAATTGACCAAAATAAATCTAATCAAATCAAAATTTATAAAATAAAAAATACGCAAATAATTATAGAATTATAAAAGACAAATATTTGCACTATTTGAGAAAGACATCGGTCCATTAAAGGAAGCCTTTCCTTATAAGTAAAAGGAAGTGGTGGGGGTGAAGCAATTCTCAAAAAAAAAAAAAGTGATCACGTGAAGAGTCACGTGACCGGAAGAACACAAACCACGTTGTCCCTCAAACTTCCTGTTTCCACACGTTTTTACACACACATTTGTCTGCCTGGCGAAGACAGACTAAAACACAAACATGCCGAAAGCTAAGCAATCGAGTAAGAGAAAGAAGTTCGACTACAACAAGGATCGAAAGAAACTGAAGAAGAAGGCGTTAAAGAAAAGCAAACCGCGAATTGAAAAGTAAGTGATGAACAAGCTGAATGTTAGCCTGCTAAGCTAACTGAGCTAACACATGTTGACAACAAACACGAGCAATTTGTAGTTAGTTGTTTGTCTTTTAAATAAAAATACAGTAACGTACACATTCCTTATATATGTGCATTCATTAGTAGGTACAGATAATGTCCTTCAGTAAAAGATCTAAGAAACTATGTCAATACTTCATTACATGTAAAAGTATTTAATGAAACTCGTCTTATTCTAACTTAATATAAGGTTTTTAGCCAAATGTATTGAAAGTGTGAAGTCAACTTCATCATTGTGCAGTAAAATGTAATGTGTGAAATATGTCCTAATTTTCCTCTTTAGTTCACAGATCCGAAATGCTTGGAATGATCGTAAGTCGATGGCAAAGAACCTGCGGGACATGGGTCTGACTTTTGATCCAAACGTTAGTCTGCCCATAGGAAAACAGCAAGTGAGTCACAAATCTGTTTCAATTTACCGAAGATCATCATGCAACACCCAACTCCAGTCACTAGGAAGCTTTCAGATCTACAATAATGACGGAACTGTCAGATATATAACCTGTAGCAGTCAATAAACCATACAGTACTGTGTTCAAAATCCAGTTGACATTCAAAGAAGTATCTAGGCTAGACATCTAAAATGGAAAAAAAAACATTGTACATTTCATGTACAGGACAATTCAAGTTGCTTTGCATACAACATATAAGAAAATTAAAATGTGAAAGATGCATTAAATGACAATTAAAATAGAGACATATAAACATTTAACAGCTAATGAGAATCTTAAGTAAAAGCTCCAGAGAACAATCATGTTTTCAGGCCTGATTTAAATGAAGTGACAGTTTTTCTCAGACCTTAGGTATTCAGGTAGTTTGTTCCACAGATGAGGAGCAGAATAACTGAAGGATGCTTCACTTTGTTTGGTCCTGATTTTTGGAACACACAGTGTAGCAGAGCTTTTATTTTATTTGCAAACAAAATATTTCAACACAGAGTTGCAGCAGTTAATTGTGTAACTAAATAATAAGTGATCGACTAATATGGATTTTTGGTTCCAATAACAACTTTTTTTTCCCAAATTTCCATCAGCCTTAGCTTGTGACCAATACATAGATTTGCGTGATATCGTCATCCGAGACACTTAACCTAGTTACGCCGGACACCATTTTAGGAGGGGTAAAGATTTGCGTAGATACCACTGACAAACATGCAAACGCCACATCCCCGGTTTCACAAAAAAACAAATCTTCAACATTGTCCCACGACTATATAATGAGTTTCGAAAGACAAGCATATGACCAGAAACTATCCATGCTCAGATTGGAATGCTGTCCATGTCAATTACCATATGGTTCCTGGAAAAATGATCCAACTCAGTGGTCTGACCTGGAGTGGCCAGATGTGTATGAATACTTTATAGACACTCCTGGTGTGTTCACCAAAGAAAAGATGAGATCATACAAAAGTTTAGAAACATACAGGGTCTTTGAGGTGAGTGAGAATGTATTCTAATCCCACCATTGATGTTTTTTTCTGGATGTGATATGGTCTAAAAATGAAATAAAATGAAAAACAAAACAAACAGTTCTAGCTCTGATCTGCCATCACTGCACTGGTCATGTTGGTCCTTTTATTTTCAGTCTCTCTACTCTATCATTCAGCCATTGTGTATTTTTTAAAGTCTATTATAAGTAAGCTTGTATCCACTTGCATCACTTCTCTCCTTCTTCCGTCAGAATTCTGAAGAATGATATATTTTTCTCTTGCCAGGCATGTGTGCTGCATTCATACACAACGCAGGATTTAGGCATATTGACGGCAAATGGTCAGATTTCAATTAATTTTTGGGGGGTGTATCGGGTTTGCAGTCCAAGCTTGTCACTGGTGTCCACGCAAATGTTTACCCCTCCTAAAATCGCGGCCCGCGTAACTAGGTAAAGTGTCCCACGTGTATATATTAAAGCCAATATCTGTAGTCGATTTGATGTTTTGTCAAACGATAACAAATGCCAGGAAATCCTCTTTAGCTAGAAAACAAAAATGGTCACAGTTAATATAATAAATATTACTACAGCAAAACAATCTTTGTTTTTTCAGTGTGGACAGTGATATCTTCAAGAACACAAATGCACATGTCAGTTAATCATGGCACGCAACATGCCCGTACTAATACAAGAAAAAATTTAAATACTGACCTGATATCATGGTCTACCATTACAAATGAAACATTAAAAATGTATTGGGGCTTAGAAATGTTAATACAATAACAATGTTTCTGTGACAGACACCTCTGGTTTTTTTATCTTGTGTTCTCGGCCTTTGTAACAGACACTGATCCAGCTGTATCAGCCAGGAAAATTCATTACATTTATTTGCAGAATCCAATACACTTTAAGAGGCCTTTGTCAAAATACGCCTAGTCTCGTCTTGTCATCTGAACTCAGTTCATCATCGCTAGGGGTCATGGGGGTCACTGGGGGCCTAATCCAGCTACAATGGAGTACACCCTGTATGAGTTGCCACTTCATCGCAGGTCTGAACCACAATCAAAGTACTTTTTCTTAATCTGATACCTTCAGTTGGTTGCCAGTACACATCAGCAAGTCTGGTTTTTGCTTTTCTGAATGTTAGTGCAATCATCATTAGTGAACGACAGATATGGATTTTTTTTGGAGGCAGGTACCGATTATTAATTTATTTTTTGTTTACATCAGACTTATCAAATGACCGATACAGCCTGCTAATATTTCTAAGATGATATTTGGAGCAGATACAGTTTTTTGTTGTTTGTCAATGATAACAAATGTCAGAAAACATTTATTGAACTAAAAAAAGAAATAAAACACCTTAAAACACGAGGAAAACCCTGATGATACACTTGTTCTTTTGTGTAAATTTGCAATGTTTTATTTACTAATCAATTCAAGTGCTTTTTTTTCCCTCCAGTAAAAATCATCATTTATTTCATAAACATACACAATCTGGACCCATTTTCTTCTTCCACAGTCCTTGAAACATCTACAAATACTGGACTTTTATACAGAAAATGGCTAGAAGATGATCTACATATTAACATAACAAAGAAAATAAACAACAGATGCTGTTTTAATTATGAATGACCTGAAGGTCTTTCACTGAATTTTTTATAATGAACAGAACAATAAGTAGAAGCAGAAGTTTTATTATATTCTCAGAAGCCTGTGGCTCTGTTGTTTTTGTTGGTCAGATTTCTAACCCTTAAAGACCCGTATTACTTTTGTGGAAATTACAAAAATAAAATTTTCTCCCCCCATTTAACCTTTTCTTAAGTGTTTTATCACCATTTATTATAATTTTTTCTTCTGAATTTAACATTTGTAAAGTGACAAACCTACCAAAGAATATGTGAAAAAAATCTCGCATCATACCAATAAGTGATGAAATCTACAAATTGTTATCTTTGTTTTCGTGCAAAAAATCACATAAACTTGTGAAAATGTTACAAAGTATCTTGTAACAATAAAATGTGAATTACCCGAACAAATACGAACAACCTGAAATGTCTCTAGCGCAATTTTAACAACTGCCAAGGTCAAAATCACATTATTGGCTCTAATTAAAAAACAGTTTGCCATAGAAACCTGAGATTGACACCAAATAGCGGTGAGATTTTCTTTTTCCCCTTTACTTTTTCCATCCTTTTCACCCCCCACTCCCCCCTTTTTCCCATCTTTTTCCTTCGCCTGTCAGTAAATCATGGCAGGGGAATGAAATGCACATACCATCCAAAGCAACAGACTGATGCAAGAAAGAAATGTCAGTATCGGCCTGATATATGGGTGTATCATTAGTCAACAGGTGTTAAACACTTTGCTGTTCTGGTCTTTATGTAGAACCAGAAGGGGGCGCCAGAGTGTAAAACATGATCTGAATCTAAACCTGGACAAATCACCATTAATTATTATTAAACTCTTGTTCTTGTTAATCTGTTATTGGATGTGGTTGTTGCATTGTAATCACCTTTTAACACACAAACTTTGCAAATATATCTGTTTTTTTTTTTTTAATAATTCAGATGTGTAAGTCTCTTTTCTATGCCTTTAATATGTTTTAAACACCGGAGCTGCTCTGCGGAGTACACAGCTTTTACAGCTTCAACCCTCAGGTTAATTAAACTCTTGGCTCCTGCCTCTTGTGTCTCGTGGCATCACAGTTTAATTTCGTCGTAGCTTGCAACAACAACAAAAAAAGCCAGAGGATTCATTTTCAGCTTGTACCGCTCAAGTTTGTTGTCTCCTGAAATGAATGAAGGAAACGACAGAGCAGAAGATGGATGATGTGTGTGAATTTTCAAATGCACATGTTTATCAGGAAGAGGTGTGCTTCAATTTGAAATAATAAAATAAGAACCAACGACAAACAAAGATGCTCTATACAGAAGGGATAAAACTATGTGAAGATGAGATAAATAAGAATAACAGTATAAAAAGTATATATATAGTATATTAATTGCATATAATATAATATCATAACATAATATCAGAGGTAGGAGCCTTTATGTGATCGCTGTAAATGCAATCCAGCATCACATACCCATATGTTCTGGTCCTGCATGGAGCTAGCACAGTATTGATCATCAATCTTTGACATAATATCAGGATATGTGGGACAGCTAGTCACACCTCATCCTTTGATTGGGATATTTGGGGTGGTACCTGATCATTTGGGTTTAACGAGGGCACAGTTATATAGTATTGCTTTCCGAAAACTCGCAGTCAGACGGCTGATTCTAATGAAATGGTAAAACGGTAGATCACCAACAGTAACCCATTGGATGAAGGATGTTCTCTACGTCCTCAGGTTGGAAAAATTAAGACGTTCTCTGAAGCGTACAGCAAAAACAACCTCCACCAAGACTTGGGAACTTTTCTTGACTATTTACAGACACACACTACACTTACTGTAGATTGAGGTAGAGCATGCAATTTGTCATTAACATATTGTGTTGTGGCCTTCGTGGTGCCCCCCTCCACCGTTTGTTTTGGTAGTTTGTTTGGTCTTCTTTTTAATGTTATTGTTTTATATCCTGTACGTGTGGTGTTGTCTGAAGTTCATCATCATGATACCCTCCTAGGTTTGATAATTGTTCTTTTATTATTTTATTGGGGGTTTTGGCATTTGCAATTATGTGGAAGTTATTGCAATTATTGTCAAAATGTGTGTTCCAAATGTATTGTCTGATCTGAATTGAAATAAAAAGAATGTTTAACAAAAAAAAAAAAATAAATATATATATATATATATATATATATATATATATATATATATATATATATATCTCAGAGGTAGAATGGTTAACCCTTGTGCGGTCCTTCGTAAATGGCACACTGGCTGTGTCCTCCAATTGGGTCTTAAAGAGCCAGATTCCAAAGTTCAGTTCCATAGACTCATCACCCCACCCCCCAAGGATATTTTACTGTTTTCAGTAGTAAGCAATGGCACCATACAGTACGTATAAAAAGGTACATTTTTTTTAGCCACCGGGTCACTGTGACCCGAAGGACCGCACAAGGGTTAAGTGGTGTCAACAGTATTGTTATTGTACTGCTTTAGAGTGGTGAATGTTGTATAGTCTGACAGCAGTCAGAAGGAATGTTCCTTTTTACACCGTGGGTGTAACAGTCTGCTGCTGAAGGAGTTGCTTAGGGCATGTGTCATTAATAAGTAAGGAGTTTGTTTAATTGATGAAAAAATTATTTGCATATTGTTACAAAGGAATGTGAGCACGATGGGGAAAGAAGAAATGGTTTGAAAGTTTTCTGAATTGTTTTTAATGTGATGATCAGGGTGGGCTTAAAAAACACTGCTTCTGCCCAATACTTTTGTTGGTTATAAATCAATTTTAATCTTGTTAAATGTGCAGTTTATTTATTTAGTTTTTATGTGGACGACCAAAGGTGCAGTGGTTAGCACTCACAGATAGAAGGTCCCTGGTTCGATTCCCACACTAGACCTTTCTGTGTGGAGTTTGCATGTTCTCCTCGTGGCTGTGTGGGTTTTCTTCAGGTACTCCAGTTTCCTCCCACCATCCAAACACATGCACTGATAGGTTAATTGGTTAATCTAAATTGTCCATAGGTGTGAATGTGAGAGTGATTGTTTGTCTATATATGTTCAGCCCTGAGATGAACTGGAGACTCATACAGGGTGTACCCCGTGTGAGGATAAAGCGGGTTCAGATGACAAGAGACGAGAAAACCAAATAAAGTCCATTAATTAATTGATTCATAGTTGAGTTTTGGTCCACGAATTCTATTGTTTTTCAGTGTATGTTTAATTGAATTTTTTTCCCCCCCTCACATCTTCAGTTCTTCGGTGGAAACAGAAAGACCAAAGCTGCCATCGTGACCAAGCCATACGTCCTCAACCGTGAGTGATCTTTTTTCATTAACCCGCCCCCGAAGGGGAGAGAGAGGGTGTGTCTTTGTGTGTCCATTTGTTTGTAAGCAAGTTTATGCAAAAACTACCGGACTGATTTCCATGAAATTTTCAGGAAAGGTGCGAAGTGGTCCAGAATAGATCCCATTATATTGTGGTAAATGGAGGTCAAAGGTCAAGGTCACTAAAAATGTGTTTCCACAATGATAAGAGAACGGGTAAAATGGTGCAAGGGGGCATGGTTTGTTTTACTGGGCACCACTTGTTTGTTTCTTTTTTTATTTTAGAGAGGTAGTGGTATTCATTTGTAAGCAGGTTTGCACAAAAACTACTGGACCAATTTCCGTAAAATTTTTAGAAAAAATCCAGAATAGGTCCAGAATAGATCCCTTAAAATTTTGGTGAAAGTAGGTCTAAGGTCACACAAACGATTTTGACTTTTTTTATAATACCTGATTTATGATAAAATGTGAATAACGGCTGATTAATGAACATGTCAAAAATGAAATCACTCTTGAATTTCAATGCATTGATTCTAATTGGGGTCACGTTTAATCCCACTCATGGAAGAATGTATTGGTAGGTCGTCCATCCAATCTTAATCACTATGTAATTATGTTGCAGTATATATAAAATTGAATTGAATATACATCATTATTAATAATAGAAAAACCAATGTGCTTCTGGATCTCACTGAGACACTAGATTGGACTGAAATGCCCGATAAAGTGTTGACCATGAACTGCCACAGATTTTTGTCACCTGCTTTGACACAGTTCTTAAGCTGGTGTTCTATCCGTTAGAGCTCCCCCGTCAAAGTAAGCACCCCATTGTTGACCATAAATCAAAGTTTATTTATATATCACTTTACAACAACATAAAAGACCAAAGTGCTTCACATCTGAAACAGAAGTAAATAACAGGATAAAACAACTCAAATGTCATTTAAAAATGTAAAAGACAATAAAACAACACTTTCACTTGGGGTACGATTTTGGTACATTTGTCGTTCGCACCGTTGCACCTTTATGTCATACAATGTGGATTTCTTTAAGCTATGGGGTTGGCAAGTCATTGCGTCACCATGTCACGTCCTTCTGTGTAAACATCGAAACAATGTGGACAAAGACTATTCTGTTGATGAAAAAGTGAGGAAAATGATCATGATCAATACCATATATTCCGCTACCTGACGTTAATGTAAGGTGCTAGCTATTTTCTGCTAAACATACATACTGGATAGTCTCACAAGTTGGTCAGCAAAGTAAATGACAAAGTTTAATTTATGTCGTAACAGGGTTGATTCAGGATAAAGCCCTTAAGATACTTTCTGGTTTTATTTTGAAGCCTTTTATCGGGTTAAAGTGACTGGGAAGCCACTGGGAAGCGAGTTTGTTTAGGGACACAGCTGACAGATCAGCTGACGGGCGACTGGCAAAATACGAAGTAGCTGTGAAAAATGTGACTGGTTCCTTAGCTGTAAACATCGTTGACGGACTACCCGACGTTAACGTTACCTCGGAAAACAAGAATTTAGAATCTGAATTTATTTTTGTGCCGGTGACTATTGTTGGCACAAACACTGGGCCCACCTTAGCCGCACTTCCAAGGAATTAATTGAGTGGGATATAAAAGTCTGATCAACTTACTTTAAACTGCAGATGAATCCTCGTGGTCTCGTCTTTTCAACGATGTATCCCTTACCTTCATAAGCTTCGCAGGCGTTTCACAGCCCAGCAGTAAATATTGGCTGTAATCATTGCAGCTGGGGTTTGGAACCGTGACGTCACACTTGCCGACTCTATTATTCAACAGGTAGCATCGCTCAATGTGATGCCATAGTTAAACCTTGGACAATAAATCTCCTAAACAAATGCATGTTGTTGCGGTTTGTTGGTTTTCAGTTTGAGTAGTGACACTTTCCAAAACAGTTCAACATTGTTCAATTATGTGACTCTATTAAACTGTCAAAATATTGGCCGGCCGACACATTGGTCTATCATTAATGTGCAGCCCTGATCTGTAATGGATTTCAGTTGAGAAGTAACTTCCTCAACACGGTTTATTTCTGTGAAGAGGCAGCTTCTACCAAAGAGGGAGAGTTCACATAAGAATATGAAGGTGTTCTGTAAATGGCTTTTTTTTTAGATATGAAGAGGAAGGCGCGCTTTGTCTTTTCAAAGTTTTTCAGCATGAAGTAGGCGTGAGTGATGTGTATTCATACCCTGAGTGGCTGCCTCTCCCTTTTTCTTTCTTCCTTTATTTATTTATTTTTTTTACATAAGAACAGAGTAAATGGATAAAAAAATGAAAGTGTAACCGTACACAACGAACTCTTGACATGAGTGGATGGGTGAACAGTAAAAACTCTTTGACTGTATTTTGACATTTTTCTGCCGTGAATCATGTCGTCCTGACTTCTGAAGAAATGATTTGGTATTCTCCAGCTGGACGGTCAATGAAATGATTCTAATTAGACCCCTCAGATTGAAAGCAGGGTTTCACTTCTGTAAGTGTGTGATTTTTATGCACAGGCATTTTCAGCTGTCACGTCTGCTCTGAATAACTGTAATTGCTTCCGTGGACCAGCTGTGGCTTTAAAGATGTCAAAAACAATAGAACAGCTCAATGCGGAGTTTGGATTACTAGCGGAATATGCCGATTGATTCTAAAATGTACAAATGTCAGGTTTTACACCTTTCAAATCAAATGAAACGCAGGGGGAAAAAAACAACTGTTCACCCTAAAGAGCTAGTACTACTACTACACTCAAGAGGCAATGAAAACACAATAGCAGCCTGGATTAAATATTTTTTTGACTGAAAGTTATTTTTTTATTGTAATAATTTCAGGGTGCAGCGTGTCCACGGGGTATTAAAAAGTGATCAGTTAAGAACGCTAAATTTAATGGCCATTAAAAGTATTAAATTTGGTCTAAAAGGTATTATGTTTTTAAAAAAAAATAACCATTTGGTTGTTAAAAGCCTAATGAATCACTTCTAAAAATAAAATCTGCAGTGAAGTGTCATTTGTTTACGCCGCCACGACTTAACTTTCTTTTTATCCTTCAAGGGTCTGACGTCAATGCACATGTAATGAAAAGGAAATTCATGGAAATTGGTCCAGTAGTTTTTACGTAAAGATGCTGAGACAACAAAACACCAAAAACAACTTTTTCTGTGAAATGTTTTCTGTTCAGTTAATGATACAAGTGTCTCTATCCACTGTCATTATAATAAAGTTTGTTATATCAGAACTGAAACAAAACTGCACAACTGAGGATATAAACTGAGACTTCTCTGAAACTCCAGTTAAGTTTTTAGCTCGATTACTGCCAATAGCTCGACGCAGATGTGCATGTAAACATACTGAGTGATCCAAGTCCATGGGTTTTACTGGCCAATCAGTGTTGTAGAAGATGACCGTGTTTCCACGGTAACTACACAGCCTCTGAACATCCAAATGAGTCATATCTGGTGACCATGAAAAGACGACAAACTGCATTATACACCAGTTATTGTCATGTATAGTTAGGACGAATGAATCGACAGGTATGAAATATTTTAGATGAGATGCTTGTGTTTGGTGGTGAGGGTTTATGGGTAAAATAAAAATAACCGTGCTGAAATACAAGGCAGAAGGACGGGAAACAGAGCTGAGTTTTGTAGTTTTCAGCCTTTGTTTCTGTCGTTGTTGCAGAGCTGGAGGAGGAAGCCAGTCGACCAGAGAAGGACACCAAGACATTATCGTCCGATCTGATCGAGTACGCACAGTACATGATCCGAGCACACAAAGATAACTTCAAGGTGAGAGCTTTTCCACAGTAACAGAGACCATTGTTCATTCATTTTGTACATACAGAGATGAAAGACCTGCCGCGTGTGATCCAAGTGTCACCGGTTCTGGCCTTTATCTATTATCTCACTTTTACATTGAAAACTTTCAACCAATCAGAGGACTTAACATCCTTGTTTGTTTTGTTATTGGTGATACATTATGTATTTCCCTATTTTTTTCTTTTTTTTAAGTGAAAGTCTTGAACATTGACCATAACAAGGTCATTCAACATGTGTCCTACATGAAAATAGTCTTATCACTATAAATATTCCATTGAACAGGACTATCTCTAGTGTGGTGTGGAGCAGATTTTACCCCAGGCATGTCCAAACTATTACACCAAGGGCCAGTGTGGCTGCAGGGTTTTGTTCACACCAAGCAGCAGAACACCAAACTGGACTCAATTAATCAAAGGATCTCAGTCTTCAGAGTCGTTTGGTCAAACTGTGAACTCTTGGTTGGTTGGAACAAAAACCTGCAGCCACACCGGGCCTTTGTGCAGTAGTTTGGACATACCCGTTATAGCCACGTCCACATTGTGCAGGTATAGTCAGTAACTCCTTGGCTTTCAGCAGAGGAAACATGCAAAGTGAAACTGTATCCACCTCCAAACCCTGGATCACAGGACAACACCTTCCAAATGTATATATTTAATGAGAAATCATTGTTGCATTGAGTTTAATGCAGTTGGAAAAGTTCGGCTCATGCATCTCAATGGGACAGCGACTGTTGACCTGTGAGCGTTGGCGACACTGGTCTACAGTTTTTCCAGAAAATATCTGCTTCAGGTATTAAATGTGCTAAGATGAATCAGAAAATAAATTACTTTAGTGCTGGTTAGTTCATATTTTAATATATATGATGTGTTATTCCACATATATGCTGGTTCATGTACTTGTATACAATGGATTAGTTAATATTCCCCTAGAAAGAACCTGTAAAGTCAATGGATCATAATGTGCAGACAGTGATCTGGTAGATCTGAGACCAATGTTCATTTGTTTCATTTAAAACCTATTCACTTTATTCACAAAGCTTCTTCTTTATAGTCTACACTACAATGCAAAGGAGTTTGTGCAGTGGAATGACTGAGGCAGGCGTTTTTTTTTTGTTTTTGTTTTTTTTTCTTGAACACACTGCAGAAAATTATGACCAGATGGTTGATGCAACCATCTGTCAAATGGTCATCTGTTAACATCCCTTGTCACGATACGTATTGTGATACAAGTGCCTCCTGATACATGGTATTCCATGCGATACATATCCCAACATTTTAGGCTTAGATTTTTTTAACAGATTTAACTGTTTTTAAACATTTTAAAGAAAACAGACATGTCTATATCCAAATGTTTAAAAAAAAATTTTTGCTGTTGAGCAACAATTACACTGTAGTGCATGTAAATCACTGCATTCACAAGGATGTAGTTCAGAAATGAAGCTGCCTTTGAAAAACAGAAACTTAAAACATGATCTTAACAAGTCTGTAGTGCAAAATAAAGACGTCTTTTGATAAACTTAAGTAATTGTTTGTTTCATGTGAAATATCAATACTGACGTGAAGAGGCCTGCGACAATGTATCGATATTTTGAACGCACCCTTAAACGCAATATAGTCCACGGTAAGTGCAATCTCACATTGTCTTCAAATGGTGCATCACTAATGTCAAAAGTGCAGCTGTTTGTAAATGTCCTGCACTGGTATAGTTTCCACCTTCAATGCTTCACATTCACCCATTCACACACACTCATACACCAGTAGTTTTTCTAAGGTTCTGTCAGTCCTACTGGGAGCCTAAGTCAGGGTTCAGTGTCATGCCCAAGGACATGTGGACAGCCAGAGCCGGAACGTGAACCGCCAACCTCTCAGTCATTGGGCGACCCACTCTACCAACTGATTCACATGGTATCATTCACATGGTAAAAGTGTCCAGTTACTCCAGCACTCGAGCTTCACATCCACTGTGTTTTCAAAGCGTCTAAGTGAACTAAACAAATGGCCTCTTTCATCACATAAACAGTGTGCATCACCAGTTCACGGCGCTCCGTTTTTATCAGCAAGGTTTGAAAACACTAAATGCGAGCCGGGTAAAAATCATTCTCCGAGGTTACTTTCAAGGGGACTGGAAACACTGCATCACTGGGGCGACTATTCTCCCATGGAGCAAAGCGCTGAATTCTTTTTATCTGGCATCGCCCATTGATAACGCGTCCCATGTTTGGTTTCAATTAAGCTGCTTCGTTCAAGGACAAATGGTTTTCCAGCACCGCCGTATTCTGCTGTTAAGTCCGGGTTGAAAGGACGTGGTGGTGCGCGGCTGTGTTTTTGTTTTGTCACTGCTCTGTGAAGTGAGGGGCAGAAGTTTTAAATTGCTGGAGCTTTTATCAAAAAAAAAAAAAAGGAGCCTCATTGAAATGGATTGTTTTCACTCGCTGCTTTAAACAGAACTGAGTCATCGCCTGGACGACTGCCAGTTCACAGACATTCAATAGGAGAAGATTCTGCGCGCGTCAACGCAACACGAATATCTGCAACTTGAAAACCTTTCCCAGGTTGACTCCTCCGAAAGGCTGAGTCAGTCACCTGCATATAATGGCCTCCGTTAATTATAGAACCGCCCTCTGGAAAGTATTTCTATACCAATTTTCGTGATGAAAACAACACGACAGTTGCCGTGAGCGTGACTCCATCAGCACGTATGACTCTGGTGTAAAAACAGCACATGCATGATGAGGTTTATGATTCATATGGAGACACATCCAGGCCCAAAGTTCTGCTCATTTAACCTTTTACCATTTTGCTTAAACCACTTGAAAAATCCCTCTCCAAATTAAAACTCCAACTGTTCTTTAACTGTTTGGATTACAGATAAAAGAATGGGCTCTTTGTAAAGGTAACACTAGAGCTGCACTATATATTTGTACATGGGCACAATAGTTACAATGCAAGTCCTGCAATCATTTTTATTTTTTTATGTATTATCTTTTTTATTATTATGTGTATATATTTAAGTTTATTTTTTAATTTAATTAAAATGTTGAAATGAATTAATTAATTTATTTTTATTCTTTTATTTATTTATTGATATTTTTTTATTTGTCTTTTTTAATTATTTATTCATTTATTATTTAATTTATCTTTTAATTGAATTTTTAAAAAGTTATTTAAACATTTTTATTTATTTTGTTTATTTTTCATTATTAATTGTATTTATTTTGGTTACAAGATACTGAAACATATTTTCTGTGTTGACCACTAGTGTTGGCATCAGCGTTGGCACCACACAGTTATTTACTAGTATTTTTTTTATATAGTAATATATATCATATAAAAAAAATCACAATTAAATTTTTTTTTCAAATATCATCCAATACTAGGTAACACCCTCTAATTTGGACTAAAATGCTCACTTTTGCTGTTTATGTGTTTAACAGCTAAAAAGCTGTAAACTTAGAAACACAAATAAATGTTTTTTGACTCTTTTTTTTTTTTTTTCCTTCGCTTTAACTTTGTTTGTTTGTGTCAGCCAGGGTGTATTTGTCTATATTTTGTATGTATGGACTGAAACACACCATTTACTAAGAGACCAATGTCTGTACACTTCAGTGTTCAATACTTGTATTGATCAGAAAAGTTTAGCGTTTTGCAGATTGACAAAATTCAAAATTTTGGTCAAATGGTCAAAATTCCCCCGGTGGTGGAAACTAAAGGTTAAAGGCAGCATTTGGGACGAGTCTGAAATACAGTAGAATGGAAATGGATATGATTGAATCTGTTCAAGTCTGTGGAAAACTATAAATACTTTCTAGAGATTTTTTAATATATGTTCGAGCTGCACAATATATTATTTAACATCACAATGTATGTGTGCGCAATAGTCAGATCACAGGTCCTGCAATTATTTTTATTGTATTATTTTAATTTATTTGTGTGTGTGTGTGTGTTGGGGGGGGTTATTTTTAATTATTAAATTAAATTGAGTAAATTATTTCAGCTATAAGAGGGATGATACTGAAACAAGTAGTCTTTCATATCGCAATGTATATCGCAGGGTTAAAGAAAAATTTAATAAAAAAATTTTTTCTAGTATTGTGCAGCCCTGTAATATATAAATGTTTTGATTTACCACAATAGTGTATTGTATTGAAATTAAATGAAAATACCTGAAGTTGTGGACTTTTCTCAGCATTTTTAAGGCGAGATTAATTACACGAATTTATTACAAATCATAATTAATCTATAAAAAATTTTAATCTCTTGAAAGTACTAGTTTTGCCAGCGGTGGTGAAAACGATACCACTGTAAACAGTGGTGGAGGTATAATCAGTCACCATAAATGGTTCTCACTAGTGGCTTTTCAAGTCCCAAAGTTCTGCCAACGGTGCATTTTATCACCACTGATAAGACGATGAGTCCAGAGGTGCGTTAACTGAACATCTACCTCAGTCTTTGTCTGTAATCCATTAACTGTCCACCATGCGTCTGCAGTCACATATCGGATCCACGTGAAGGAAATGAGGCTTAACTGATGCCGGAAGGATTTAATGGAGGACAAAAGGACGACCACATGTTGGTTCAACACGCATGTTGTTTCTAAAATGTCAGAACGCGTCCTGAAACTAGGGGTGTGTATTGTTAAAAAAAATAAATAAAAAATCTGGTGACACGATGAAAATCCTAATACTCGGATCACGACACAATATCACAACATAAAACAAAGACTACATAGCATTTTAAACACCTATCCTTTGTTGTATTTTACTTTTTTTTATTTTAATACTTATAATTTTATATGTTAAAATGGTTTTATTCTTGATTTCTTGTGTGCTGCTTTTTCTTTATGCTGCTGGAACCATAATTTCCCTGAGGGAGTCTTCCCAAAAGATCCATAAAGTTCTATCTAATCTAATCATCATACTGTTAATAATTCAACTTGGTTTGTTGTTTGTTTCCTTTTTGGTTTTAAACAATTATTTCCTGGAAGAACTGAATTAGACCAACTTAACACAATTTCACCTGATCAAATGTTTTTTCTTTGGTTCTTTGTTTGTTTGGGGTTTTTTTTGCATGTGATTTTATAAATGTTTTTTACTTTTGCACTGCACTTCCCACTAATCTTTCTCCTGTGCTCATACGCAGTTCCACAGGGTAGCACCAAGTGGCATTTGCCCCAGTCAATATCTTATTCTGCCACCCCATTTTATTTTCAATAGTATTTCAATTAAAATAACCATTTTTTATCATCATTATTTAATGTTGTGATTTAGTGACCAACATTCACTTCATCTCATTCCTGTCTATTTATGCCCCCCCTCTAAAATTTCTAAATGGTTTCACCCTACCCCCCTGACCGGTCTGTGACCCCAGACACCACTCCGACCATTCGATGTATGAAGACACAGCCAACGATAAACAATTTAAAGGTTAAAGCGAGAGGCAGACCGGGGTTTCCTGGTCCACCCCCATGTGTATTTGTTTACTGTGTGATACCGGTAAGCTAACATAGGCTACTGTACACAGAGCTATTAAGTCACATGCTTTTCAGTCTTAATGTAAAGTTCTCTGCTGCAGCGTTCTTATTATTGAACCGGGAGGAATCAAGCACATTAATATTTTAGATCACTCGTACATTACGTTACGTTACGTTACAGGAGCCAGTTCCACACTGTTAGACCATTCATCCCAATTGGACGCTTCAATTTCACGTCAGGTTTTGTACACATCTTGCAAACATCTCGCAACAAGCTCTTTAGAGTGGCAGGAAACCACATTGCAGGATTATGGCATAAACACTACAGCTCATGTTTTGTAACTTTGCTGAGGTTTGCAGTCGACATCCGACATTATAACATTGTTTGTATGAAGAAAAACACGGATCGGCATAATAGGTCTCCTTTACTAAAATGGTGTTGATAAATAAAATATAAACACAAAAGAGAAACAAAAATTTATTTCTGGCACATCTATATTTGAATAAATACTGAAAAATATCCGTACAGTATTTTGAAATATCGGTACAGTATTATGAAATGACGTGACATAGTACAGAGGTGACATTTTCTTCCAGCCCTTTCTGCAACCCCACCTAAAGCAGGAAGCATTCATTCAAAACTTTATTTCCAAACATTTTTCATCAGTGGCAGTCAGCGTTTCAGGGCAGATCTGTCTCATTTCTGAAGCCGTATGCGAAGGCTGAGTCATAATTCCCACTGTTTTTTCTCGCTGTTGTTTTGGAGCCGTGGGGAGTATGTCATCTGTTGTCGACGATGTTGGCTCTTATCGATAAACAGTCCAGCAGGAAGCCCACATTTGTTTAAAGTGTCGTTTTCCCTCCTGCCAGCGACACGTTTACAAGAACGGCAACATTCTTTAGCCACTCCATCTCAGATCAGTGGAAGTGGCTCCGATGCTAAAACCACAGATTTCTGATGCAACGGCTGTTGCTTCCTTCTGGAAGAGTTTGACGGATGTTACAACACTGAACCTGTCGAAGGTGGTCAGCTGTTCTTTTTCCACATTCACTCCAGCATCTCGGCCCAGGGTTAGTTTGTTCAGACTTAAGCCTGGAAGTGATTATTATAAGATGGTGGAAAAAAGAAGAAAATTATATCCAGGAGGTGCTTAGAGGATAGTAACCAACTGATAGGGATTTTTTGGGGGTGATACCAAATGCATTTTTTTTTCTTTTTTTATCAGCTGATCAAAACATGCCCCTGAAATGTCTAAGGTACTACTACACGTTGCATATTGCGTAGCATCTGCTCACTTTGATTTCATTATGGCAGGCATAATAATCTTCTTGTCAGCCTTTTTTCTTGTTACAGTTGTACATAATGTCCTGTCTTGTTTTACGTGGTTAGTTTAGCAGCACTAGGAAAGTAGCCTTAAGCCACTGCACAGTATTTGTTTATTTGGTTTTTTTCACCAACTTAGCTAGGATTTTTGTCTGTTGCGCATCTGCACTTTGTGTAAACGCATAGGAGAGTGAGAAACGTAATTTTGATACCTTTGTATGTCAAGCACGTGAAGAATTGGCAATAAAACTGACTGACTTTGACAGTCGGCCAGTATGTTCTTGTTGGAAAGAGTCCCAAATGGACTTCTAAATCAGTGTTTCCCAACTCTGGTCCTTGAGGAACACTATCCTGTATGTTTTAGATGCCTATCATCCAGCTCTGCAGAAGACTGATAATGACCGTCAGGTGTGTTCAAAGAGATAGAAACAGTCCAGGGCAACCTCCGCCATTGGCTCCAAACATGTAGAAAATGCCACCATTTGCGGGTCGTTTATACCCCCCCCCCCCCCCCCCCAGACTAACCAAAGTTTTGACTAAAATATCAGTTGAATATTAAATGACTGTTAACTTTTCTTTTTTTTTTAAACCACTATATATGCAACTTTTTTTATTGATGTGAATAATATTGTGCCCGTGGGTGTTTCATCTACTGTTTAAAAGACTCCATAGTTTCCACACTGTGAGCTTTCCTTCCACATTGAACAGTGCGGCTTTGTGATTTTTCTTTGCAAATTGACTTTCAGTGCAGCTCAAGCCACATGATTTGTGGTTATGGGAAAGGCCAGACTGGGAACGTGCAGTGAAGACGGAGGCCATGTGTTTGAGAAGATCTGGGAAAAACCATAGTGACGTTTTCAGCCAAAGGGCGAATGATGTGTCCCAGATGAAGTGATTCGCTAGGCTATATTGATTTTCTCTTGGTGTCTTATTCTTAATTTTAATGCATACAATCTAGGGTTTCCCTGGTCTGATATTAATATTGGAAACTGTTCCGTTATATCAGCTATAAAACGATAAAATATCAGATACATTACAATAAGTAGTACTGCACCAGTACTAGTATAACTGAACTAGCCGATAGTACTACAGCTGAACTAACCAGTACTAGCACGTTTACTATATTTTTCTCTGCAGTTTTTGTTTTTGTGTATTTTGTGGAAAAATTGTCAAAAGTTGAATGATAATCATATGATTAATCAAAATGAATCTGATTAAGAATTTTAACCATTTAATAATGGTTAGTATTCATCTAATAAATCCATAAATGTGTTTTGTTTTCCTTGTGCAGGCGATGGCCAGAGATGAGAAGAACTACTATCAGGACACACCCAAACAAATCAAGAGAAAAATCAACGAGTACAAACGCTGTCATCCAGAGCATTACAACAACTTCATCAACTCACTGACGTCCCCAGAGCCCATGGTTCAGTAGAAACTGACTGGACTGGACTAGTTTGGTCTGGTCTGGACTGGTCTGGGCTAAACTGGACTGATTTGGTCTGGTCTGGACTGGTCTGATCTGGTCTGGACTAAACTGGACTGATTTGGTCTGGTCTGGACTGGTTTGGTTTGGTTTGGTCTAGTGTGGACTGGACTGATCTGGTCTGGACTGAACCCCATCACGTTTATTGTCAGAGTGAAGACAGGGTCTTCCTGCTGAACTGAAGGATTCACACCAAAGCCCAGAAAGTGAGGAGGTGAAAACTTTCCACGTCTCCTTTTTGGATTTCCTCTCTCCATTGTGAACCTGAATGTTTTACTCAAGTCCTGGTCTGTTTTGTTTGAGGATTATCATCCTGATCTCGCTGCTACGTGTTCTACGGTCTCAAACTCATTTTGTTTCAGGGGCCACATTCAGCCCAGTTTGATCTTCAGTAAAATAAGAGCATAATAACCTATGAATAATGGACCAGAACTTCATGTAAAAGACAAACATTTGAAGTTGTCACTATTCCTCAGCATAATGTAATATTATTTTTTCTAGGTAGAAAAAATTAAAATGTTAAACTTACCAAGTGTATTTTAAGATAAGATGTTCCTTTATTAGTCCCATTAGGGGAGATTCCAGGTTTACAGCAGCAACATTATATCACAGTACATACATACACACACACACACACACACATATATATATATATATATATATATATATATATATATATATATATATATATATAACTAAACATAATTGCAATGATTTTAACCCATAAATTATGACCACTTATATTGTTTGCTTTTTTTTAGTGCGAAAAACCCCATTAAAATATGAAATGCTTAATTTTATAAGCTTTGCAAACTTAAAAACATGGGGATAACCTAAAAAACTGGAATTTCTTAAGAGAAAGGAGTGTGATTTAAGAAAAACATATTGTGCCTGAACATATCATTTGTTCATGTGCATTATGGATCAGATCTACAAAGATACAGAAAATAAATAGAATTGTGCTTAATTTTCTTTAGGCATTTCATATTTGTTCAGGTTATTCACATTTTATTGTTACAGGATAGTTTGGAAATATTAAGATTTTCATAATTTAATGTTATATTTTGCAGTAAAAGACAAAAATCTGACATTGTCATTTATAGGTATAATATGATAGTATTATTTTCCACATGAAACAGAGAAACTAAATATTGAGTCATTATATTTATAGGTTATCCTGGATTAAAATTTTGGTCAATTCAAGCAAAAATATAGGGTATTTTTTGTTACATTTTTTTTTTTACACATTTTGGATTCAATCAGACACATCAAAGAACTCAGCTTTATATAAAAAAAATTGTAGTTGTCAATTTTTTAGGCATAATATAATATTTATTTCGAATCAAACCAAGAACAACATCTAGAGTCATTGTTTTTGTAGGTTATTCTATTATTTGGCTGTAGATTGTGTTGGTCTGTATGTGGAACCTGGACTGAAATGAGTTCCATGGTCTTCATCCCAGGGCCGGATCAGAACCTTTGGTGGGGCTACATTTGGCCCCAGGGCACCCCTGACACCCATGTTATAAATGCTCAAATGCAACCAAGTCACTTTCTATCGAGGATTATCTGGATGAAAAGAAAATGGAGCACATACACCCCCTTGGATTTCCACAGTCATCTGGACATAGACTGGAGCAGAAATGTCTCAAATGTGATATTTTCTAAAACCACTTGGTTTCCACAGCAGCGCTGCTCCGGTTCTCAGTTCATCCGCTCACATTTTCAGGTGCATCAATGCGTCAAGTCAATTTTGTTAATGGGTATTTAACAGTTTTTTAATTCATATGAACATGTTGATTATTGTAAACATGACGATGATGGTTACTTCATTATTAAATATTGTACTGACTAAAGATGTGTATTTGGTTCTAAATATTTTCTTAAACGCATTGTTTTCAAAATGTAAAATAAAGACTGAGTATCTTATAAGTGAATATTCAATGAATCATTTACTTGTTACTGTTATTACCCGTGTGCTTGCATGCAATGCAAAGCACCGGAGTATATTGTTTGTTGTATTTATTATTATTATTCTCACTGACTTCTTCTGACTTATACAAAAAACCTTCCAAAAAAGCCTGCACCGCTGTAAATAAACCAAAAATTTTGACGCTAAAGTGTGTGGACTGGTCCCGAAAGATGTGCTATCAGGATTGACATTGCGATGCACGGATTTCGTATAAAATGCAAAAAACTAGTCAAATCTGAAATGAATTGGGCCATGTTTACGTGGCTGTAACTTCCAACTGATACATAGTAAGTAGTGTTTTGCCGTAAATCGTAAAAAGTTTATCACATTGCCCCAGAGATTACATGTGTGGTCTCATAATTCTGATATGTCGTACAGATTTCGCATTATTATGCCAAATAAAACCCCATTCATTCTTAATTGGGCCAACAAAAAAAAAGGCCTTTTTTGCCAACGCTATTGCTTCACCATACTTTGTCGCACAGACTTTATTTAAACCTTAAAACGCAGGCATTTTTTTCCTCTCTATGGGATGTGATTTTCATGAGGGTGAGATTTACAGTTCTCAATAGAAAACTCATAAAATCCACCCTGAAAAGACCAAAGTCTGACTTTTTATCAGTGGGTGATGTCAAGAAAGAAAAAATTAACCTGAAAAATATCTCAATAACTCGTCCTCATGGCAAAACCATAAATATCTTTGCTATAAATGTTGCAACCTGTTTGGGATGATGTCAGGGATTTCTGACAATTGACTTCCATTGTAAAAATTATTTGTCTCATGTTGAGGTCAGCATACACCATGGGGGGGGCGGTGTAAATTTTTTGGTTGGTCTATTTTTCAGCAACTTTACTCAAAAACTATTGGACCAATTTTCAGCAAACGTGAGAGGTGTGTTCAGTTGCTGATATTTTTGGCTGAAAATGTCACATTTTTGTCACTTTTTCTCACCTGTGATATAATCACCTTGGAATTTACTGACATTTTTATGGACATCTAAATTAAAAATATGAAATGACATATAGGGAAATAGATAATTTATACTGAAAAATACAAGACGTGTTCAGTTATTGATATTTTTGCTGAAAATGTCACATTTTCTTAATTTTTCTCTGCTGTGATATAATCATCTTTGCATTTACTGACTTTACGAACATCTAAATAAAAAAATAAGAAATTGAATATACGAAAATAGATAATTTATAGTGAAAAATGCAAGATACCAAGCATAATATTGTAATAAATGGTGATAAACTGCTTAAGAAAAGTTAAATTAAAAGAAAAATTTACACAAAAGTAGCACTGGGTCTTTATGGGCTAAAATAAAACTTTATTTTTTATTTTTATTTATTTTTTTTTTTTTTACCCTGCACCCTGAAGGGAAAAGGGATATTGTGTTTGAGTTGGTTTGTTTGTCTGTGTCTGTTTGTACACAGGTTTATGCAAAAACAATGAAAGGTTTGAGGTGGTCCATTCCACTTTGGCGAATGTAGGTCAAAGATCACAGTCATGTGATCAAATGTGTTTTTACAGTGATAACAGTTTGGATAAATCAGGTCAAATGTGGGCGGGGGAGGGTTGTTGTGCTGGACACCACTTGTTTTACTCGCTGTTATCTGGTCAAAGTCTGTCTCTGTTCGACACAATCCACAGAAAATTCCCTTTAAAGTCCCTTTACTCCATGTCATGTGACCCCAGTGTGTTGTCACCATCGTGTGTTTTCTGTTTCATTATATCCTGCAGAGTGACGACCAAACAGTACTATGTCCTACAGGAACCTCGTCAATCATTTACAGCCTCGTATCACTGAACAACTCCAAATTTCTGTTTAGTCACATGTTTGATAACGGATAAAAACATGGTCAGCACGTTGGGAAGGGAGATAAACCTGAGGAATATTTGAGCAGGGAGGGCACACTGTAGGTATGTGAACCGTTACTGAGCTTTGAGCAGGTGTGTTCAACACTGGAATGTCAAAAATCCACCCACTGTTGAACAATAACACACGAAACCTTTCAGTAGTTAGAGATAAACACGGAGAGTCATGATGGAGCTGCAAACAAGTGTGATCACACACCTGTGAGACATGTTTCACACCTTGTACGAGCTAAGTTTTGTATTTTTCTTTTTGTATTTCCAGTCCTTGCACTGCAAATAACAGAAGTAGTCACTCAAAAATATTAATCAAACCACACACACCTGTCCCAAATGTCACATGACCTAATGTAGTTTAACACAGATTCTCACACATCAGAAGATATAAACCACTGTCAGATAAAATATCCACAGCAGGTACACTCACCCATTGGTTCAAAATACAAATATCAAACAGCTGATCTGATAATTATCCACAGTGGAACCATATTCTAACCATAGTCCAACAAAAAACATCCAAAACAAACTAAATAATTGTCCAAATTTAGTCCAAAACATCAATAAATATCCACAAATATTTGATCTATTGCATCATTTAACAGGACCTGCCTCTAATATCCCAGTTTTCATCTTAATATTTTCATTTATAATATAAATCAAACACCAACTGTATGTTATTAAAATGGTTCAAGAACAACATTTAATTGACTTTATTAAGAAATTTTGGTGAAATTGAGCAGAAGTTTAAAGGGTTAACAGGATTATCCAGAGTCAAAATCATTTTAGCTCAGTTATTTTATATGATTGAGACTACATACATATAGTTGACATCAAAATCACACCATTTGAACCTACATTGAGAAATTAAAATTTTGGAGTCAAACTGTGTTAGCATGGAAGTGATACTATTTTTAGACCTCTACTAAAGTTCTAAACAACATCACACTTATGTGGTAGTAAGTAGAGGGTCCCTAAAGGCAAACTGAAGTGTCCTGAGGTCTTCATGTCCTCAGATAGTGTGTCCAGAGTTACTTATGTCAAGCCTTTTCAACAATATCAATCGTTAATTCTGGCATGACGGAGAGATTGATGGTCCAAACTGTTAGCATGTTAGCAACCCAAACGTTCACTGCTCACAAGCTAATGATTGACAACATATGGAAGTGTGTACTTCCATTTAACTTCTGTACCCCTCAAACATAAAAATGGCCACCAAGTGAATAAGGAGAATGCTCAGAGCGGCAAAGTTAGAAAGAGAAATAAAATAAATTGAATATCTTTGTTGTTGTATGTCATAATGGAGGGAGACGTTGCACTGTAATCAACCATAGTACTGGAAAATCACCCTCCAAATTTTGGATCATTTGGTGCAGTTGTGCAGGTGTTAGGTGTTCCACAAACAAACAGGACACACTATAGACAGAGATTTGATTAATTATAGATAGATAGATGAGATATTTGGAATAGAAATTAGTAAAATACCCATGGTACATTGCATAAATCTAAATCTTACCAATTGTATTTTCTTAATTTTCAGACAGTCCTATTTTTTTTTCTTAATCTTATAATAAGTTGATTTTCACTTGTTTTTTTTCTATTGCAATCCTAAAGTGTTAGTCATAGTTTGAGTTATTATTTTACCACGGGCGGGGAACTATGATTAATGTTTAGATCAGGTGTGGATGAAACGTGTCTCCAAATACTTTGTCCTGCTGGTAACAACAGATGACATATTCTGAGTCACATAACATGACTAATGTTAGTTTGTAACAAAACAGGATACTTGACTCTGAGGCATGAATAAGTTCTGCAGTGGTTTGATAGTGATGAACTAACCTCTGTCAAAGTTTTTTTTTATTATTATTATTATTTAAACTGTGTTTATTAAACCAAAAGTATTTCAGATGTTTTCTCAGTAATGTAATTTTTTCCACACAAAAACAATTAAAAAAATATAAAAACAATATAGTCTTCCCAAACTCAAACATAAATAACAAACAAAAACAAACAAAAGCCTACCCACACACATCAGTCAGCAAATGGTAAATATAAGATACATCCAAATTTGATACATGAACAAAACCAGAAAGTAAGTTCCAACGTTCCAATGTCTATCAGTTTATAGTTAGGGTTAAACACCAAGGTCAAAGTTTATAGTGAATTGTGAAACATTGATTTTAAAGCTTATTTCAAAGTAGAATTTCTCAAAAATTCTGTAAAAAATGTATTATGAAATTTATACCAGTGATAGAAGAGATCAATTTGAAGAATATGATGTGATAGGGATGAACTAATCTATGAAAGAATTCTGTCAGTGAAAGGTCAAAGTTCATTGTAAAGTGTGAAATATTAATGTTGGTGCTGAATTCATGATAGTGATGAAGTTTTGTGCGTATACAAATGACAACTATATATATATATACATATATATATATATATATATATATATATATATATATATATACATATATACATATTCGTGATGCACCGATCAGATGCAACTATGGGGGTGAAGGTGGCCCACGGCTCCAGCGGAGAGCTTTACAGCGCCACACGCTGCACCTTCTCTCAAATGGACGCAAGGCCTTGGAAGGGATGGGACCCCTTTTCCCACGGCGCGCCAATCGTGTCATGTCACCAGTGTGGGGAACGGCCCATGTAGCTACAACAGGCATCAGGGTTCAGCTGTGATGTCGGCAACCCACCTGGCCCATCTTGAAACACAACAGTCTAATGCATATGCGAGTCAGAGGGTCTCCCAGAAACCCCACAGAGCAATGAAAGGGGTGGACGGTGCGATGCTGAGGTGGGATCCCAGCCCCACGGGCCTGGGCGTACATGGGCAGCACAATCAGTGGAACCTGACAGACACAATGGTGATGTTCAAAACTGGGGGTGGGTCTCTTAGCATCATTAAAAACGCACAGTTATCATAACTTTGTATGGTTTGTTTGGTTCAGCTTTTGTTTCTGTTTGAGAAAGGAGAGATACAGACCTAACCTGTGTTGTTTTCCTGCTCACATGAATCACGTGGCTGTTTTGAGCACATTTGCGATATCGGACATAATGTTGTTTTTCACGGGTGCCGTAATTTTTGAGTGTAAATGTGAGGTGTGGCTGACACTCTATTTAAAGGGAACCCAAATAAACACAAAATGTCATTGCTTCAAAGATCATGGTGCGACTTAGGACACAGGAGACAGAACAGGCACTGGGTATGGTGCTGGCACAGACAAGAGGTGTAAGACATCCGAGGGTGAGCGCAAGTGTGATTCGATGCCATCTTCATGTGAGGAACCTGCATGCTTATATCCCTTATAGCAGGGGTTCTCAAACTTTTTTGGCCCAGGTCCCCCTTGGAGGGGTGAAATTTTTCTATGTCCCCCCTCATCCTCACAATACTGAAAATGATAAAAAACCACTTCAACAATGATTATTATGAAACAATGATAACCTTTTTAATAGTGCTTTTGTGCAAACCAGCGAAATTTTCAGGTATTATAATATAAACGAGCACTTCAGAAACAAAAATTTTAAATAATTTTTAAATAATAAACGGAACAAAAGACACACAAAACCGTGTGTGTGTGTGTGTGTGTGTGACAGACAGACAGATAGAGACTTAATGAGAGGGATGGGCTTGTCAAACTCAATATAACTATCAATGTACTTTCTCTTTTTAGGGTTAGGGCGTTTGTTTTTGTCATTTTCATTTTCATTTCCTTCACCACTTCTTAAGGAACTCGGCGGACACAAAAATCGATCCATGTTCGCTGCAGGGTGGCTAAAAATAGCCTGTGACTCGCTTCGTCTCAATTTAGTCAAGCTAGCGTCAAACAGCGCTGTTACTTCCGCTCGCTACAAAATAAAACTTCCGCATTTCAAAATAAAACAACAAAAAAATAAATAAAATAAAACAAAACTAAAACAAAACCGTGAATAATTTCGCGTACCCCCTGGACATGCACCACGTCCCCCTAGAACCGTGGCCTTATAGGACCTCTTTTGACAGACTTCGCACGTCAAAACCGCCAACGATGGGCCCAGCAGCACCAGACATGGTGTTTGGTCGACTGGACCCGGGGACAGTCCAGATTTTTGCATTGATCAACCAGACGTTGGCGTGTCTGGCGCAGATGTGGAGAACATTACGCAAATGCATGTGTTAGGCCAGGAAATTGCTGGGGTGGCGCTAGTGTCATGGTGTGGGGAGGCATTACCGCTGTAGCACGAATGCCCCTAGTGGTCGTTGATGGTACTGAGGGCACAGGGGTACGTGCAGAACATCATCCGTCCTGCAGTTCCTTGCTGCTCATAATGATGTAACAATGTTTCAGCTGGACAACGCATGACCACATTCGACACGTCTGACTCAGGACTTTCTGCGTCAAAATCACATCAATGCGATGGAGTGACCACCATACTCACCTGACTTGTCTCCCATAGAACATTTGTGGGATCAGATGAAGACGGTTGTCAGTCAACGTCAGCAGAACCCGTGTGAACTGATCCATGTTATGCAAGAGCAGTGGGACTAAGAGACAGTTTCTTCCCCAGAGATGTCAAAGCTATAACCCCCCCCACACACACACCCCCACCCCCTGCAGGACAATAGACTGAATCACTGTACACTGCACTTTGCCATCCATGCAACCGCACCTTAGTGTATATATGCACAATGTATATATATATATATATATATACACACACAGACATGTATATTTTCTCCTCCTATTCCACTGTATTTGCACATAATTCTATGTATTTCATTTTTATTTTATTTTATCTAATTCTATTCTGTTTTTATTGCATGCCAGTTGGTTTATCTTGTTTGCTATTTTGTTATCTTTTACACTGAAAATTTCACTGACATGCAAATGCTCAGTGACAATAAAAACATCTTGAATCTTGGACGTATTCTTCAGATGTGGATCAGCAGATTGGTGGCATCTATGCAACGTCAATGTGTGGCTTGTTCAGATGCCAGAGGAGGATACACGTGCTATTGACGGTTTCCTCGGTATTGACTATGTTGACAGTGTGGTTGGTCTGACAGTGTTCGGGTTTTGTTGGTTGGTTGGATTGGTCTTTTGTTGTTTTTTTTTTCATGTCTTTAATGTGTGGATTTCACCACAAATATAATAAAGTTGATACAGTAAAGCAACTCCTGCTCCTGTGCGTTTTAATTATGCTAAGTATATATATAAAAAAAAAAAAGTTCCACTCGCCCCACGTGGGCGGTGTCTCCTTCAGGCTCGGGTCCTCTACCAGAGGTCTGGGAGCCTGAGGGTTCTGCGCAGGATCTTAGCTGTTCCTAGCAATGCGCTCTTTTATACAGAGATCTCTGATGTTGTTCCTTGTATCTGCTGGAGCCATTCTCCCAGCTTGGGGGTCACTGCCCCTAGTGCTCCCATCACTACTGGTACCACTGTTGCCTTCACACTCCACATTTTCTCTAACTCCTCTTTCAGCCCTTGGTATTTCTCAAGCTTCTCATTTTCTTTCTTTCTGATGTTGCTATCACTGGGGACTGCTACATCTATCACCACCACTGTCTTCTCATGTTTATCCACCACCACTATGTCAGGCTGATTGGCCATCACCATCTTGTCAGTCTGGATCTGGAAGTCCCACAGGATCTTGGCCTGTTTGTTCTCTGTCACCTTTGGGGGGTTCACCCATCTTGATCCTGGGACATCCAGTCCATACTCTTTACAGATGTTCCTGTACAGTATGCCCGCTACCTGGTTATGCCTCTCCATGTATGCCTTGCCTGCCAGCATCTTACACCCTGCTGTG
Source organism: Siphamia tubifer (assembly GCA_020466265.1). Lineage (NCBI taxonomy): Eukaryota > Metazoa > Chordata > Actinopteri > Kurtiformes > Apogonidae > Siphamia > Siphamia tubifer. The sequence goes on from CM035796.1 coordinate 36,396,946, forward strand.
ATGTGCTGGACTGTTTCAGGGGCTTCTCTACACAGCCTACACCTGGGGTCCTGTCTGATGTGGTAGACCCCAGCCTCTATTGCTCTGGTGTTCAGGGCTTGTTCTTGTGCAGCCATGAGTAGCGCCTCTGTGCTGTCCTTTAGTCCAGCCTTTTCCAGCCACTGGTATGTCTTTTCCATATCATCCACTTCCTCAATTTGTCGATGGTACACGCCATGCAAGGGTTTGTCCTTCCATGATAGCCCCTCTGGTTCCTCGACCTTACTGGGCTTTTGTTGCCTGAGGCATTCACTTAGCAGTTGGTCATTGGGGGCCATTTTCTTGATGTATTCCTGGAGGTTCGCCGTTTCCTCCTGGACAGTAGTTCTGACACTTACTAGTCCTCGGCCCCCTTCCTTTCGCTTAGTGTACAGCCTTAGGACACTGGACTTGGGGTGGAACCCTCCATGCATGGTAAGGAGTTTCCTTGTCTTGATATCAGTGGCTTGTATCTCTTCCAGTGGCCAGGATATTATCCCAGCTGGGTATCTGATTACTGGCAGGGCATAGGTGTTAATGGCCTGGATCTTATTTTTGCCGTTCAGCTGACTTTTCAGGACCTGTCTTACCCTCTGTAGGTATTTGGCTGTGGCTGACTTCCGAGCTGCCTCCTCATGATTACCATTTGTCTGTGGGATCCCTAGGTATTTGTAACTTTCCTGCACATCTGTGATATTCCCTTCAGGTAGGTCAACCCCTTCAGTTGTGATCACCTTTCCTCTTCTAGATATCATCCGCCCACATTTATCTAGTCCGAATGACATCCCAATGTCTTTGCTGTAGATCCGGGTGAGGTGAATTAGGGAATCAATGTCACGCTCATTCTTGGCATACAGCTTGATGTCATCCATGTAGAGGAGGTGGTTGATGGATGTTCCACTTCAGAACTGGTATCTGAAGCCACTCTTTGAGATGATCTGGCTGAGGGGGTTTAGGCCTATGCAGAACAGCAGGGGGGACAGAGCATCTCCTTGGTAAATGCCGCATCTGATGTTCACCTGTGCAATTGGCTTTGAGTTGGCCTCCAGAGTTGTCTTCCACAGCCTCATTGAGTTCTGGATGAACTCTCTTAGTGTCCTGTTGATGTTATACAGTTTTAATATATATATATATATATATATATATATATATATATATATATATATATATATATATATATATATATATATATATATATATATAAAGCAGCACTTACTTGGGTGTTAGGAGGATAGAGATTAAAAATTAATATTTAATCATGATCAATCCAAATAAACCCAAAGTGATTAATCTGATTAAAATTTTAATCATTTGACAGGTCTAATTAAAACAAATAAAATGTTTCTTTTAACTTGTTTTTCAGAGGGGCATGTTTTTCCAGTGTGGCATTTACCATAACATGTGCTGAACAGGTTTGACATTCGCTCACGTGTTATGTAACATCATGAATCATTCCGTTTGGATTTACCGCAGCCTTCCACACTTTCATTCATGACCGTTTGTGATTCAGACATGGGAGATGTTTCCCACTGAGTGACTCACACCGCCTCCTGCTTTTATCAACCTCAAGTAGTTAGTGATAGTGTGCAGTGAAAACATGATCTGTGCTCTCAGACACTCTCTCACTTTCATCTTCCACCTGTTTTGTTAGTTTGCTCCACAAAAACACATCAGGTGTTTGTAAAAAAAACCCTACTTTATCTCTTAGTGTTTGTTTTCAGCTGCTCCATCGACGGTCACACAGGAAAGAACTCTCTATAATAATTTATATCTATTTTTGGTCATTTCCACATGTAATTTTGTGATTTTTCTTTTTTTTTATAGCATTGATCATTAATATTTTCAGTGTTGTTCATGATAAAGGCCATATTGGACCCTTTGTTGGGCTGGATTTAGGAATTTCTCCATCATAGTTTGACAAACTATGGGTGGACAGTCTAGTTATTTATTATGTTTTATTGTTGGGTTAGGGTTTTTTCGGGGGGGGGGTTAAGAATTGTTTTAACTTATATATTTTTTATCATAGTATTTTGTAGATTTTATTTTATGTTTTTGTATTTTCATCTCAGTACTCTTAGCTTTTATTAAATTTAGGTTTTATTAGGTTTTTATCTTATTTTTTTAATCTTTTATTGGATTTTATTGTTTTTATTGTCATAGTTTTAGCTTTTATTTTGTTTTTCTTGGTATTTTTAGCTGTTATATTTTCATCAGACTATTTTGTAGATTTGATTTGATTTTATTGTGTTTTTATCTTAGTATTTTTGGGGATTATATCTATCTATTTTGTAGCTTTCCTTTGGTTTTATTGTATTTTTATTTTAGTACTTTTAGCATTTATTATGTTCTATTGTGTTTTTAGCTTAAGTTTTTGAGCTTTTATATTTTATTGTGTTTTTATCTTAGTATTCTTAGCATTTTTTATGTTTTATTGTGTTTCTCTTAGCCTTTGGAACTTTTATGATGTTTATTTTATTGTATAGCATTTTGGAACCATTGTGGTCGTTTAAATTTTTGCTCTATAACTAAAAATGGATTGGACAGGATAGTTTGAAAAACAAGGGTCATTCCCAAACAGCATCTTCTTAGGGTCCCCACAAAAGGTAGAAACAGCCCTTCTCATCTCAAACACTGCTTGTGCTGACGTTTTCACATTTATAGAGCAGATGTTAAATAAATAAATCCTACTGATGATTTTAATGAGACGATGGGACTTAATGTCTTGTAAAACAGGTTGTGACTTTATTACCTGATGATAAAATAAATGTATATATACACGAAAAGACCACAGTTTTACAATACTTCACATGGTTTTTGTTAATTTCATTATAACATTGGTTGTAAAACTTAACCCATAAAGACCCGAAGAAACAGACGAACAAAACCATCTACTGATCTAAACTGTTTAATACCTGTTCATTCATTCATTCTATCAATACATGTAAATAATTAGTTAAAAATACAGTTATTTGTCTTTTAATGAACATCAGATATGATCCATAGGGACGTTCAGAGGCTCCGTAGTTACCATGGAAACGAGGAGTGGGAGAAATTTTTAGTTTTACGATTTTTAATTAAATTTTTTGGTCAAAAAGCGTTTTTTTCCCCATATTTAAATAATTAATTTTAAGCTGGATGGAAAAAAAGACTGTAGTCACTCAGATGTATAATATGCGTCATGGAATACAGCTAGTTTATTGTCGTATTAGCTTAGAAACAACACAGGAGGTGGTGAGTTCAGGAACATCGTAACATCTCTGGTGCGTTCAAAGCACGGGATATCTGAAAACTTAAAGAAAATGAGTTGTTCCTTAATAAATATAGTTAAACAATCAAAAACAATTAAAGTGTGTGGGTTTTCTAACAGAAAGGAAGAGTAGAGCTGGACATGTACACTTTAAAGTTCACTTTATTATGAAGTATTTTCATTTAAAGTTTCCTATTTGGTAGATAAAATGACCAAGAGGTTGGTGGTTCACGTCCCGGCTCTGGCTGTCCACGTGTTGAAGTGTCCTTGGGCAAAGACACTGAACCCTGACACTGAACCTCTGACAGAACCTTAGAAACCCACTGGTGTATGAGTGTGAATGTGAAACTAATGTAAAGCTCTTTGAGCACCATGAAGCTGGAAAAGAACTACATTTACCAGTTTATGTCCCAAAGTCTGGTTCAAATATATTACTGCTGAATAAATCTGAACTGACTCACATACGATGTGCATTTTTTGGGGGGAAATATGGCTCCTGGTATGATCTGTAGGCATCATCATTCAGCTTTTTCATTTGGTCTGGTGTTAAAAAGGTAAGTGAAAAATCGGGAATATCAACGAATCATAATTTAAATCGATTCGGCACCCAAAAGAATCGTAAAAGAATCGAATTGGCATAAAAGCATATCGTCCCAGCCCTGGTGGAAACACTGTCATTTTCTACAACATTGATTCAGCCGTAAAACCCATAGAGTTGGATCAACGACGGTGAATTGACACAATTATTTAATCGTCAGTTATGTCTATATTTTACTAAAAATGTCACTTTTTCTTTAGTTTTCTCTGTTTTTGACATAATAACCCTGACGTTTTAATCAAAGCTTTAATGAACATCTACATGATCTGTGAATTAAATATAGGAAAATACCTGATGTTCACTGAAAAATACACAAATAACTCAAATTAAAAAAAAAAAAAAAAGTTTGATATAGAGCACAAAATAGGACAACGAAGTAACGCTGGGTCTTTATAGGTTAAATAATTATTTTTGGGAACAGACATGGTAAAATAGATCTTCATAAAATATATTCTAGTTTACACATTGACTACTTGCTGTTTAAGAAACTGCAAATGATTTAAAAGAGGCAACGTACGATGGCATAAAGACATGCAAAAGTCTTAAGACTCAACCAGCATCTGCATTTGGGCTGCACATCAGGGTCTCAAGTGTGGTTTCCATGGTAACCCCACATGTCTTTGCCTGTATCATAATCAGAATATCTCACATAAATATCGTGGGATAAATAGTTTGAAAAATTAATTATCTTTCATGTCATTTGCACTACTTAAATAGATTTTTTTATAAATATATTAGTTTGTAATACTTTTTATTTTTTAATGTAAATAACTGCCTTTTACTGATACTTGTTTTTTTTTTATTGATATTTGTTGTCTTTATGTAAGTTCTTTCACTGAGCCTGAGAACAGTACCTCAATTTGATTATACTTGGTACAATGACAATTAATATGTTTACATGCACATCTAAGTCTTTGGTAATGTTTGTTCATTTTACTGAAAATTTGGTTGTTTTTTTTTAATTTATTTATTATTTTGGTCATTTTAGGCCATCTTTAACACTGTCCAATAACACTGGTCTACAAGTTCAATACTTCCGGAATAAAACTTTACAATATATATATATATATATATATATATATATATATATATATATATATATATATATATATATATATATATATATTTTTTTTTTTTTTTTTTTTTAATTTATTTATTTTCGAAAGTATCTTCTTCAGACATTAAATGTGTTAAATCATACATACTTTAATCAGGTGAATCATAAAACAAATGATGAAACAAATAGTGCTGGTTAGTTCATGGTTTTAATATATATGATGGTGTGTTATTCCACATATATGCTGGTTTATGTACATGTATACAATGGACTAGTAAATATTCCACTCGAAAAAACCTGTAAAGTTAATGGATCATAATGTGCAGACAGTGTTTGAAGTAGATCTGACACCAATATTCCTTTGAACTGAAACCTATTTCGTTGTTCATTCTAATAATTTCACATTTTAACCACAGACTTATCTTGGAAACTTGATCCAACCAGTATTTAAGACTTGAGTTTTATTTTTCAGTAATACACATTGGGGAACATTTCATTAGTTTTATTCCAGAAGTATTTTACTTGTAGACCAGTGTAATTAGATATTATTTGCATTAATATCACTGTTATATTAATGTCAAGGCTTATACATTTTTAATAGTGATCAACCCATATGGATTTTCAGCCTTAGCCAATGGCTGGAGCCAATACAGATTTTTTTTTTCTTTGTCAAATGATAAATGTCAGAAAATCCGGAAGCATTTTATTTGTAGACCAGTGATATGGGCAAACACATGTGGGGTAACCATGGAGACTGTAGACAAACCCTACCTATATGGAGTCCAAATCTGACCCTTCTGGGGCCCACATGGAAATGCCTGCAGGGAAAAGGCATCAACATAAAGAATAAAAACAACAAATCGGTCGTACGCTGTAAAACCGTCGCTGTACGACCGTCGGTTTAGCTCTTGGTTGCAGTGAAAACATTTCTCCACAAGTACAATACGTTCAGAAGAACACAACTATACAAACATTACAAAATTGTGCGTGGTAAGCATACAGTTACACAAACAGCATTCATCTTATTCCAGTTGGAGGGTTTGTATTTTTACATTCAAGGACAATAATTTGGTTCTTTTACAATGAGGTCAGATGGAGATGGAGTCATGAAGCACGTCTGGTCTTTACCACACTGGTAAAATTAAAAAAAATTAAAAAATATTTGTTCTCATTTCTAGTCCAAATATCTCATCACACTTAACATAAGGCTTTCAAAGTCCACATTTGTTCTGCTGTTCTACAAAGTAAAGGCAGTAACTGCACAGACACCAAACTGAGAAAAATCACCTTACAGTTCTGTTGTTGTTCAGCACCAGTAGTTGTACGTAGATTATTGGACATATTGGCAGTTATTGTTACTGCATATTAACTAGTTCTACAAAAACCAGTGTACCTTATTCATGTATGGTTTCATTCTGTTAGTGCTTAGTGACTGGGAATTTGGACTTTATCTCATAATTTTGACTTTTTATCTCATAATTTTGACTTTATCTCATAATTTTGACTTTTTATCTCATAATTTTGACTTTTTATCTCATAATTTTGGCTTTTTATCTCATAATTTTGACTTTTTATATCATAATTTTGACTTTTTATCTCATGATTTTGACTTTTTATCTCATAATTTTGACTTTTTTTTATGACAATTTTGACTTTTTATCTCATAATTTTGACTTTTTATCTCATAATTTTGACTTTTTATCTCATAATTTTGGCTTTTTATCTCATAATTTTGACTTTTTATCTCATAATTTTGACTTTTTATCTCATAATTTTGACTTTTTATCTCATAATTTTGGCTTTTTATCTCATAATTTTGACTTTTTATCTCATAATTTTGACTTTTTATCTCATAATTTTGGCTTTTTATCTCATAATTTTTACTTTTTATCTCATGATTTTGACTTTGTATCTCATGATTTTGACTTTTTATCTCATAATTTTGACTTTTTTTTATGACAATTTTGACTTTTTATCTCATAATTTTGACTTTTTATCTCATAATTTTGACTTTTTATCTCATAATTTTGGCTTTTTATCTCATAATTTTGACTTTTTATATCATAATTTTGACTTTTTATCTCATGATTTTGACTTTTTATCTCATGATTTTGACTTTTTATCTCATAATTTTGACTTTTTTTTATGACAATTTTGACTTTTTATCTCATAATTTTGACTTTTTATCTCATAATTTTGACTTTTTATCTCATAATTTTGGCTTTTTATCTCATAATTTTGACTTTTTATCTCATAATTTTGACTTTTTATCTCATAATTTTGACTTTTTATCTCATAATTTTGGCTTTTTATCTCATAATTTTGACTTTTTATCTCATAATTTTGACTTTTTATCTCATAATTTTGGCTTTTTATCTCATAACTTTTACTTTTTATCTCATGATTTTGACTTTGTATCTCATGATTTTGACTTTTTATCTCATAATTTTGCCTTTTTTTTATGACAATTTTGACTTTTTATCTCATAATTTTTACTTTTTATCTCATAATTTTGGCTTTTTATCTCATAATTTTTACTTTTTATCTCATGATTTTGACTTCACTTAATGCGCCTTATATATGAAAAACCTTCATGAAAACCATTCATTGACAGTTCACCTTATAGTGCAGAAAATACAAAAATTCCATCATCTGTTTCAGTCTAATACAGTGATTGACTGTAAACTATTGGATCAGGTCCTAAATGGACATTGGTAAGAAAACAGTAATGGTCTTTACTGCCTTTTTGCTTTGTTTTACTAGTACGTTTTGCAGTTACTGTACAAACACTCACCAATTTTCTCCAAAACAACAGACATTTGAGATGAGATATTTTATTACATGACAAAGAATGATTTGAATGTTGCAAAAAAACACAATAACTCATGTTTGCCATCTGGGGAAGAGTGGGTCAGACAAGTAAAATAAAAGTATAACAACAAAGAAATGACAACATTTTTGTGTTTTTTTGCTGAAAAAAATCCACATTAAATTATGAAAATATTTACTTTTAGAAACTGTTCAATCAAAGAACATGTGCCTAACCTAAAAAAAACCCAGACATTTCTGAAGGAAAATAAGTGTAATTTTAACAATACAGATCTACAAAGACACTAAAGTCTTAGTAACATTTCAGGTTTTTTAGTTGAATTAAGCAAATGTTTTTTTGTTTTTTTCTGCTAATAGAACAAATGAAAATTATCTTGGTAAAATTTCTTTAAAAGATTCAGATTTTCCAGATCTAATGTTTAAAAATCAGTTCTTATATTTCAATTCCAAGTTCCTCTTTAGATGATTCTGTTTTAAAGTATGATGTATGATCTTTAAGGGTGATTAAATATTTGGACCGAAATTAGAAAAATAATCTTGGTGAGATTTAGATTTTTTCAGTGTAAAATCAAGGCTAACATTATAAAAGCACTTAAACCTAGAAAAAGAACAAAAAAAAAAAATCCCAGACTGAAATTTAACTAAAGTTTTAAAACTCAAACATTATTCCTTCACCAATCTTACCAACATAATTTGTGACAAATTAGTAAGGGATAATCGCGTTGGGGTGTTGTTCCGCCTCAAAGGGGAATATTTTTCGATAGTAACTCGTGGGGAATACATTATCCCGCTTATTCTACGGGTTATTACAGCTTATTAGTGCTACTACTCTAACAGACTGGATAAAATAGCCATTACAACGTAGTGAATATTTACTTTCAAAGTGGCCGAACGACCTGTGGAGTGATATGGTAACGTGAATCTGAAGTGACACAACCTGTTGCCATTGGCAGCGGGTGTTAACGGCACAGTGGGTAGTTATCGAAAAAAATCTGCTTGCTGAAGGCTGGGAGCATCAAATCAAAGTGAATGGGAGCTGTTGTAACGTTCTAGAGAGCCGTAGAATAAAATGTATTAACTCTTTGTGTTTGTATCATTAGGGATTAGGATTAGCATTTTGTGACCCTTTAATCTCTACCATTTGATTGAGCATGTTTACAAAAAAATTACATGAACACCAAAGTATTTCTGAAACACGATGAGGATCATTTATGTAAAATAGACTCTGTAAAAGTTAATAAAATGAAAAGAAATCAAACTTGCCTGTAATTTTGTGTCATCATAGCAGAGGTGATGTTCTTCTTCCTTTGGTGGTATATATACTAGTATGACATGAATATATCATTGATTGCCCAAGAGGTTTGGTGTCAAAGGACTTAAATTTAGATTAGATATCAGGGTTCAAAGTTACCTCTACCAAACGGTTGAGGTGACCAACAAAGGGTTAATGCATTGTTTGTACACAAGTCATCATAAACAAATCATTTGTTAAGAAACCATTAACAAATAGCTGTAAAATTAGATTATTTTTAGGTTTGTTTAACAGTTGTAACAGTTGTTAATAATCTTTTTTTACATGTATCTTTGGAAAACACTATGAACCTTTACAGGACATTTACAAATAGGTAATTAATGGTTAATACATAATGAATTGTGTAGGTATTATAAAGTGTTACCGAAAAATACACATGGTTAGATTTAGATTTTTGCAGTGTTGAAGTCCGTTTCTATTCGATCAGTTTGCTTTTTTTGCAGATTGTGTGGCTGCCAGAACCTTAGGTGCTGACTAGAGACCCCTGATGGATGCAGACTCAGACAGAACACGGAACATTCTGCCAAAACCTGCCTCAGCACCGACCATGCCAAACATAGACTCTGAACCTGCGCCAAAAACTCCAGTAAATCAATCTTTATTTTTCTGTGATGAAGTCTCAGCAAGAACAAAGTCATGTACTAAAAATAGAAATGTCAGTAGAGACGTGTGTAAGCATTTTTTTTTTACATAAACAAGCATTTTTTTAATTTAAATGAAACAAAAAAAATACACATGACCTTCATTTACAAAAGTATAACACTGAAAAAAATCTAACTCTGACCAAATGTATTTGTTTCATTTCTAGTCCAAATATCTGATCACACTTAAAATCAGACAGAATCACCTAAAGAGGAACTTTTCAGTCACAAATAAGAACTGATTTATAGACAATAGATCTGGAAAATATGATTTAAGAAATACGACCAAGATCAGTTTCACTTGTATCATTGGCAGAATGTTTTTTACTTGAAGTGAGAAAAAAATATTCAATTGGAAAAAAAAAAACTCAGCTTGAATTAAAAAACATCTGCCAATGGAACAAGTGGAAATTATCTCAGTCAGATTTCTTAAATTACATTTTCCAGATCTATTGTCTGTAAATCTGTTGTTATATCTCACCAAAAATCTATGCATGGTGATCTGTCACTATACTAGAGACAATTTTGGTTACCATGGTGATCTGTCACTATACTAGACACAGTTTAGGTTACCATGGTGATCTGTCACTATACTAGAGACAATTTTGGTTACCATGGTGATCTGTCACTATACTAGACACAGTTTAGGTTACCATGGTGATCTGTCACTATACTAGACACAGTTTAGGTTACCATGGTGATCTGTCACTATACTAGACACAGTTTAGGTTACCATGGTGATCTGTCACTATACTAGACACATAGTTTAGGTTACCATGGTGATCTGTCACTATACTAGACACAGTTTAGGTTACCATGGTGATCTGTCACTATACTAGACACATAGTTTAGGTTACCATGGTGATCTGTCATTATACTAGACACAGTTTAGGTTACCATGGTGATCTGTCACTATACTAGACACATAGTTCAGTTTGCCATGGTGATCTGTGACCAAACTAGACACAGTTTAGGTTACCATGGTGACCTGTCACTAAACTAGACAAGTAGACAACTAGACTTCAAGTTTGGAAAATGTACAAGCATTTGACTGGGAAAGAAAAGTGACATGTTTATGTTTTTGCATTCAGGTCTCAGATGTCTAATGTAAACAGGCTCATTACAGCCACTGATATTGTTCAAATGTTGTTACCAAAAAGGAACTTTACTGTCATAATTGCACATTTCCTATTTTTATTTAATAAATATTCTCACAGGGAGCAGTCGTGTTAGATTAGATTAGATTAGATTAGATAGTACTTTACTGATCCCTTGGGAAAGCTCCGTATTGTTGAAGCTAAAAAATTTTAAATTTGCACAACAAATTATTCCAAGAAAATCAACATGTATTGTTAGAGTATTGATATTTCTTTCAATAAAAGTGAGAACTGCACCACTGTTATAATGTTATGTTGTTGTTCAGGGGGTGTTCTGTCAAAATGGCCATCCTGTCACATTGGGCTACCAAGTGTTTCTGAGCATGAACATGACCACCAAGCATTTTCACAGAGAAAAATCCTGTCAATTCAGTCCCCAACCAGATGTGCAATTCACTTGGACACTGGATGTAAGTAATACTTTGAAAGTATAATTATTTTATCATGCCTTTGACCAGTAAACATATAAGCAATCACATGTGTACGATAGATTGGGTATTGACGTTAGTAAATTGTAAGTAAGTTTTGTATGATATGAACGTTATGCACATGAGTCTGGGTGTTATTGTTCACGATAGTTCAACGGACGCTAACAATAACCTCCCTTTTTTGAGTCACTAAATCTAAATATAATATTAGAAATAATATTGGTATTAATGGTAGCATTATATGATATCAATAGTAATGTTTCCAAATGCAAAGTAACATATTTTGACGGAATAATGTGAATTTGTAGAGATTATTGTCCATTTTTGGCTGCTGGTGGCTCATTTTGACGGGGGTGAACATTTTGACAGAACAGACGGGTATAGAGATTATTTGTTCTCCAAAGGGGGGACCCAACAGAAAAAGGTTGAGAACCACTGGATTAAACAATAAAAGAAAAACATGTAAAGTGAGGAAAAACAGCTTCTGTTTCACAACTTCAGAAAGGCAGATGGCTTATTTTTATGAGATGAGTGTGTTACTGCAACTAGTGCACTATTATTGGCACTAAACACATAACCTAAGGGAGACACACACACACACACACACACACACACACACACACACACACGCACACACTGGTTTCCATGGATCATGAGGACCAAGTTTCTAATCATTAGTTGTAGGTGAAATAGCCATTAGGTAGTGAGTTTAAACACATCCTTTTTTTTTCCAAATAAAACAAAATAAAATAAAATATTACATAAAATAAAGATAACTTTAAAAAATAATAATGAATAAAATGAAAATATAATAATAATAATAATAATAAAATAATAGAAAAAAATGAATAAATAAAATAAAAAACATTAAAATAAATAAATAAAATAAAAAGTAAACACATTTTCAAACCTTTGAAAAATACATGTTTGGCTTTGCACCCATTCCCCTCATGCTTTATGGGGACTTAAAAAAAAATTTATGTTTATAGGGCCACATCCTTTGCATAAATCAGCATATTTCGCATAGATTTATATTTTACCACTGGGCACCTACATTTATATTTAATCCTCATGGGGACCTAACATTTTGGTCCCTGAAGGTGTGACTAAACATACCAATGTCCCCATAAAGACAGAAATACAAGCACATATGCACATATACATACAATGCTAAAAATACTCTCAAGCGGTTCTGGAGAAAGTCTTGGACAAATGTAGAAACTTCCCCCCTCCACAACCTGAGGGAGAGAAGAAAAAAAATAACACACTGCTTTTAAAAATGTCAAGGGGTCCCTTCGAATTCCCTCAGATCTCAGTGAAGCGTCTGTGCAGAAGTCAGCCAGTATCCTCCTAAAACCCCGGCTCATTAATTCACTGCTCTGATGTTGCTCTTGTCTCCTGGGACGCCAACCTGCCAAGCATTAATATGATCTGTTCTCCTCTGCTGACATGTCTAAAAAGGAAAACGCAGGCGCAGGCAGCTACGAACCGCACATATTTCAATTAACATTTTATATATACATGATCATTTACACGTTTTCAGCTCAAATCAACCGCCGTCACGCGTCCACGTTGAAGTCTGAGTCGTCGCCAGGAGGTGAACGTAGTCACAACCTTCACTCATCTGTCCCACCTTCTCCTTCTGTCCTCCTTTCGTTGCACACCTCCTTTAATGAGCAAGAAAGTGGATAATGAGTAGGAGGAGGAGGTGGTCTGGGAATTAATTTTTTTTAAACATTGACAAAGATGGAGAGCGGCAAATTGTGCAAGAGGTGAAGACGAAAACCACGATGACAGAAAAGGAGGAAGAGGAGGAAGAAGAAGAAGAGGTGCGTGATCTCTACACCTCCCCTGCTGTTCCCTTTCCTCTGCCTCCGCTTCGTGGAGGAGCGTAGGATTTAGACAAGCTGGAGGAGGAGGTCTTGGAAGGTCTCCAGGCCGCAGCAGGAGCTCCTCAGGGCGGCGTCCGAGGCCAGCTGGGCAGCCAGCAGGAACACCTTTCGGTCTTCGGTCACGGAACCCAGAGATAAAGCTTCATGGAGTTCGGAGATAGTCACGGCATTGGGTTTATCCTGTGAAAAAAAGAGGCGGAAGTAGGTTTGACTTAGTTTGGTGGGAAAACTATACTCACTGGAGAAAAAAAAATGGCAAAAAAAAAACCAAGTAAAAAAAATTTATCACATGACATTTGGCAGAAGCTTTTATCCAAAGCAACTGACAATAGAGGACATAATATACAGCCTGTAGCACTAGCAGTTACAAGGTCGACAGGAAATATACAGAACAATAAGTACAAATGCTATCTGGGGTTAGTTTCTTTTTTTTTTTCCTGTAGATATTTATTAGAAAGCGGAGAAGCATCAGTGCAGTCAATATTCATGAAAGAGGAGAGTCTTCATGTGTTTCTCAAAGGTTGACAGAGTTGATGTTAGTCTTGTGGATTCTGGGAATGTCTTCCACCATTGAGGGACTAATACAAAGGACAGTTTTGCCTGGGATTTGCCTTAAAGCGAACAGAAGGAACCGCTAGTTGGACTAGAACACATATTATGCCAAGTTTTCACTCTATGGTATCGGACCAATTTGATTCGACTTGACTCAGATGCTAGTGCTGCGGCATATTGTAATTGTAATTTTGATTTTTCGTAACCCTGTGATAAACAGTATATCACAATATGAAAGAAAATACTCACGACATAATAGCTGTGTGGTGCTGATGTAAATGGTCAAACATTTCTTTTTGGCACCAAGTCTTCAGTTTTTGTTGATCATTAGATTAATGGTGTCATTCCACTGAAACCCACTTTTCCACGCTCCTTTTGGAATCTGATGGGTCACCCCGAGTTACCAACACATGCTGCCTTTGAAAGTGGTTTGTCACCTCCACTGGCTGCATACTGCATTCACAGAAAAACCCATCTGACATCAGATGGACTATAGCGTCACCCACATGAGGTTAAACCCGTCCCCCATTGCAGTGAATCAGAAGTATGGAAAACGGGTAGACCAGCAGCTTGTAACGCTGGTCTTAACGCGTCAGACGTTCCAGAAAAATCCTCTGGCATATGTCTGAAATGTCTTCACTTGGTAGGGAGACACTAGAGTACTGTGGACACTATTAGGGAATGACAAAAAGATGAAGAGGAACCCAGTGTCCAACAGATAACAGAGACATCCGCTGTGGCACAGACACTCAAGCTGACAGACACAACGCCACCCAGTCATGGGAAGTCCCACCCAGTGACACTTATTGGCTCCTTACTTTTTCAGAAAACCTGAACTACACGATACTCAGATGGTTGCGTGAGTCTAGCGTGGAGTTTGGTGAAATGCAGCCAGATGACATGAGCCAGGTTTAACAGCCCAGGCTTATGTATTACTATCGTCTGGAACCTCAGCAGAGAAGATACCAAAAATACAGGACCAGGTACCATGGGACTGTAATGGAAATGTATTGTGTCTTAACATTTGTATTATTACTTTGTCTTTCTAATTCACCTCTGAGAGTGTTAACTGTTGATTGTGCTTTAATCCAGGACTGGTTTAAACTAGTCAGCAACAGTTTCATGTTCAGTTGTATTTGTATAAGGTGGTCTGATTATCATCCCGACCAGAATTCCTGTGTTTTTCTTTTATTGCCAGTCATATCTGTATAAGTACCTGTGTCTGTACTTGGTCTGGCAGAGATTTCTCCACATAAATGCACCTGTGTTGAACAGAACTTATTATAATGATTATTCTAAAGATCATTCTGATTCCAGCTTCGTCCTTAATTGAACTGAAATAATTCTGTAACAGAACCGGGTCCTTTTTCGTGATGGAAAAGACTAACCAAATGAGTGGAATTGGACAGAGTGTCATTAGTTCCAGTGTTGTACCTGAACGAGTTCATTGAACGATCGTTCACGAACTATATCATATTTTTGACGAACGTGAACGACTCGTTCACTTTTGCCAAATGAACGGGAAGTTGTGAACGCGGTTATTCTGGCATTTATTGAACTGCGCTCTTATGTAGTTCACATTTCGTTCTTATCACGTTGTAATTATTGAGTCCTATAGGGAATAAAATGGGATCAAAACACAGCATTATCATACATGTAATTTTTGTATCATTCTGAACAAATTTTGGCAACAGAGAGAGAGAGGGGTGCAGAGAGTTTTTGGGAGCGGAGAAAAAGAGTTAAATGTGTGTCCGGCGACCGGAGCAGGTGTTGTCCCGTTCTTGGAAATAAACATTGAAAACGAAGCTCACTGAAACCACTCCTTGTGTTCTAAGAACCTGCAGAGGGAAGTTAACCCTGGGGTAAGGTACTTACTTCAGCCCTGGAGATCCTGTCCGAGAGGAGGACGGCATTTTCCCCTGATTTCCTGACTACGGTCAGGATAACGTCAGGAATGGTTAATAATAACTCGCTGCACTGGCTTCCTATCAAATTCAGAATCCAATACAAGATACTGTTGTTTACATACAAAGCCCCCTGTTACATCCAGGACCTCATTCACCAACACAACCCACGCCACGCCCTGAGATCCTCTGACCTGGCTCTCCTGTCAGTACCCCGGACCCGGTTAAAAACAAAGGGGGACAGATCATTTGAGGCGATGGCCCCAAAGCTGTGGAATGAACTCCCCCTAAGTATGAGAATGGCTCCGACAACAGACATTTTTAAGACTCAACTTAAAACGCACTTAAAACGCACTTATTTAAACTTATTTAAACTACTAATTGTTAGCCTCTCTCCTCTATCTCTTTCTATTTTATATTTGTGTATGTTGTTTTTATTGCCTGGTTTGTAAAGCACTCTGTGTACCTGTACTGAGAAGGGTGCTATATAAATAAAATTTTACTTACTTACTTACTTACAATAATAACACAAAAAAAAGAATGAAAAAGTTCATTTTGGGATCCATGAACTTGTAGTTCATAATTTGGAAGAATGAACGATGAACTCAACTAATTCATATTGAGTAACTTGAACTAAACTTTGAACTAGTTCCTAATCAAGGTGAACTTTCCCAACACTGATTAGTTCCATCAAAAGGGTTTCAGATGCAGGAGCTCAAAAGGCATCAGGTGTACACATAGGGCTAAAATGAACTTGGATAATACTTGGCAGTGTGTCATTAAAAGTGACTAGATCGTGATTCAAAGTGGTGAGTGGAAGGACTGTATTTAACACTGCACTCCTACACAAACTGTTCAGCCCGTGCTTGAGTCTACGTGTCCGCCTCGTTTTTTTTTTTTTTTATACCGTGGAGTGTTTTCCAGCTCACCGGTTCTGCTGGAAACATCCTTTGTGCAGAGAAGAAAGAACTGGTGGGTGAAGATCCACGAATCCTGCTCCTAATGAGGCCCCTGCTCTGTTCTGTTCTGTTCACGCACTGGAAAAAATCCCAGTCTAAAAAAAACCCCTAATACCTTATATTTTTGTTTAACTCCTTAATGCCTGAATTTAAATATAGGTATATCAAGAAAAAGCAGTTATGTCAAAATTAACACATTAATGCAGATGAATTCAGCATCATATTTAATCTCATTAAACATTTCAACACAATATATATTTTTGCATATGTTTTGGATATTTTAATCAATTTTTGGGTTTTTTCCCCCCCTATATTTTAGAAGAGTTTTTGAAAATATGTTGTAGATTTTTTTAAATCACTTTTTCCTTGTAGGATTTTTCTTTGGTGTCAAATTTAGTGGATTTTTAGCAGGTATTGTATAGAATTTTTTTCTCCACATTTTTTTTTCTTTCTTTCTGTATTTTGTGTCAAATTTAAGTACAATAAAAACAACATCAAATAACCCAAGATAAAACAGTCGACTGACATAAAGTGTTCATAAAGTCAAAATTAACTCAACATAATTCAAAGACGGATTATGATTATATTTTCAGGATTTGTTGGGAGTGTCACAAGGAACAAATGACTCAATTTTGGTGATGATCCGGAAGAGATCCTGGATACTGGATCACTCTGAAATGTATTCTCCATTTACCGCAATGTAAAATTTCAAAGTGATCCAGAATCCAGGATCTTTTCTGGATCACCACTAAAATGTAATCTTGTCCAGATCTCCCCATTACCAACAGAACCTGTAAATATCATCAAGATCCATCCATAACTTTTTGAGTTATGTTGCTAAATAACAGACAGACAAACATAACCTACTTGTCGAACCTCTCTTCAATCAAAGGGGGGGGGGTCTGCCTTGGCGGAGGTTTGTGCTTTTCTAGTTCTTATTGTAATAATAAACTTATTTCCAATCTTATATCTGTATTTGTCCAGCTGTCCATCAGTAACACAGGTGCAAAGTGTCATAAAAACACCCTGGATACTGGAGGGACAATTCAAGCAAAAAAATAAAAAATTCTGTCAATGGAAGAAGTGAAAATTATCTTGGTAAGATTTGTTGAAATAACATTTTCCACTTCTTTTATGTGACTGAGTGGTTCTGTTTTATTTTAAGTGTGATGAGATATTTAGATGACACTTGGTAAGATTTGGGTTTTTTCCAGTGTGCTCCTCCACTCCAAGTGTTTTCACTGACCTCATTATCCTGGTGCCAGAATAAACTACACAGTATTTTTGAAGCATTTGTGAATTGGACAAACTTTAATGATCCACAGGGACATTACTGGGTCACAATAGCTCAGTTAGTTCATCGAAGGATTCTCCTGCAGTGAACCCACCCCCCTAACCCTAACCCTAACCCCCCCAAATCACCTAGCACCTCTAAAACCAAGTAAAAAACAAACAAACAATAATATATATTTGCTCAAATGAAGCAAAAAAATAACAATTATATGCCAATGGAACAAAGGGAAATTATCTTTAAAAATTAATAAAACACTGTCGGTCGACTGTTCTGTCGGGGGGGTTGACAGGTTCTCTGTAAATTGCTTCTTCATGAGAACCATGTCCTGTAGAGAACCAAAATGACTGTATTTTAAAGTTTAAATGAAGTCTGTGTGTGACAGGATGATGAAGCAGATGTGTTGATAATAAAGGCCATTTTTTGTCGGTTAAGAATGAATGTGATTTTTCTTCACATTCCTGTGTGACCATCACTTACATTTCTACTCCACAGAGATAAAAACTCCTTAAACTCATTGTGTTAAGGATAGATTTCTCAGAATTTCATTGCACATCATCTGGAGAATATCACCTTCAAACTGTTGTGGAAAAGTCACCTCAATATTCTACTACCTTCAGTTTGAGATCCATCTGTCTGTCCATCCACCCACCCACCCATCCATCCATCCAACCACCCATCCACCCACCCACCGATCCACCCACCCACCGATCCACCCACCCACCCATCCACCCATCCACCCATCCACCCATCCACCCACCCACCCATCCATCCATCCATCCATCCATCCATCCATCCATCCATCCACCCATTCCATCCATCCATCCACCCATTCATCCATCCATCCATCCAACCACCCACCCACCCATCCATCCATCCAACCACCCACCCACCCATCCATCCATCCATCCATCCATCCATCCATCCATCCATCCAACCACCCACCCATCCATCCATCCATCCATCCATCCATCCATCCATCCATCCATCCAACCACCCACCCATCCATCCATCCATCCATCCATCCATCCATCCATCCATCCATCCACCCATTCATCCATCCATCCATCCATCCAACCACCCACCCATCAACCCACCCACCCATCCAGCCACCCCTTCTTTTCTTACAGTTCTTTTGATTCAAGTTGTTTGGTTGAAACTGTTTAAGGTGTTGAATAAACATGATAATTGCATAAATATTCATATTATTGCATACATTTTGGATATATCACATTTGTTGGTGTTATTTTTTCTGTATTTTAGTTTGAATAGTTTGAATTTTTCATCACTTTTTTGTTAGTTTTTTGTGTAAATGTTGGTGGATTTTAGCTAGTTTATATATATTTATATAATAATATTCATATAATGATATTTTATTAAATTTTTTAAATGTTTTTTTTCTGTATTTTGGGGGGGTTGAATATATTTCTCATGTTTTATCAGATTATTTTTGGTTTTTTTCTGTGTTGTAGAAACATTTTTGAATATGTTTTGAATATGTCATCACTTCTTTTATGTTACTTTATTTTTTGGTGAGTTTTAGTGGATTTTAGCATGTTTTGTATATTTTTTCTTTGCATTGTTTGTGTTTTTAGTGTATTTTTGCAGTTTGTGGTTAACTGAAATGAATCCATAGCAACCCTGTGATGAAACTGATAGTAATCATTTGACAGCCCTAATAATAAGTCATAATAATAAACATGATGAACAATAGTCCCCTGTCCCATGCATTACCTACAAACACACAGGGAATAAATGTCACATTTATTCAACAACTTCAACAAAACCACTTGAAACAAAGCAACTGTTCCATTTAATTGTGTTAAATTTGTAATCAGATGATGATGGATGAATCTGTGCTAATGCAGTAATTTTGACAGCCCTAATATTTTCGCTTCACCTCCGGCTCCAGTGAGTCATGTCTTCTATTTGCTCATCGTCAGAAGTTGAGAGGATGAGCGCCGCAGCTGTGACAGCCGATGTGACAAACTTTCAGGTCATGTATAATTACAGGAGCTCTACTCAGGGTGAAGAAATATGAGCTGACAAGGAAATGTGTTTATTTCTGGAGTCTGATGGATCATCATGGCTCAATAATTGAAGTGATGGAATAATGAGTAACTGCTGCTTCCTCTGGGTCACTGGAGCTCACAGGTGTGTTTAACCTCTTCCATTCTGGGCTTAAAAAGCCTGAATTAAAACCTCTTCAAATTAAAACTGCAGCTGTTTTTCAACTGTTTGGAGTACAAATATGGACTCTTCGTTAAGGTAACACCCTGGAGTTTGGACTAAAACAGTCACTTTTACTGTTTATTTAACAGGCAAAAAGCTGGAGACTTAGAAACACTAATAAATGTTGATCACCCCCATCCCCCCCTCGCTGTAATTTTGTGTGTGAAAACCAGGCTGAATTTGTCTGTATTTAGTAGATATGGACTGAAACACACCATCACACCAATGTCTGTGACCTATAGAGTTCTAAGTTGAAAACTTTATGTGTAATAATGCCAGTTTTAAAGCAACTTTTTCTATGGTTATTTTCATGTGTTTTACAGAGATGAAATTTGGGGGAATTATCAATTTTTCCAAAGTATCTACATTTGGAAATTTTCGCAAAAGAACCAATAACTGTTGAATAATTCAAATACAATAAATTATCAAAATAAATATTTCACATACATAATTACCATTATTAATATTAAAATGAAGCCCTAACAAGTATTGTGTTAAAAAAAATCCCATTGTCATATATCCTGGTGTTCAGTATAGACTGAAACACATCATTTACCAACAGACAGATGAGACATTTATCTGTAAAAAGGTCAGTTTTAGAGCATTTTTTCCTATTGTTATGTTTATGCATTATACACAGGCCAAATTTTTCCAAAGTGGCTACAATTACATTATAATTGGGGGGCGGCCATGGCTCAGTTGGTAGTGTGGATTGTCCAATTACTGAAGGGTTGGTGGTTCAAATCCCACTCTAGCCTAGTCAGTCTGTTGTGTCCTTGAGCAAAAACATTTCACCCTCCTTGCCTCCAGTGTCACTCACACTGGTGTATGAGTGTTTAGTGGTGGAATGTCAGCCACTCTTCTGTCAGTCTGTCCCAGGACAACTGTGTAGTTTACCACCACCAGAGGCAGCATGTGAGAGTGAATGAATAATGGGTCACTAGTGTAAAACTAGTGACCCACTCAAAAATTACATTTTTCCTATCCAATTTTAAGGGGAAAAATTAATAACTGTTGAATGTTGAAATATACATATGAAAATAAATATTTCATGGAAAATGTGAAAAATCTACATAAATATGAGGTTGGACAAATATTCCTGCAGTTTCTGTGTTTTTGTGGGTTTGATGTGTGTTTTGGACTTAAATACTTTACTGGGTTATGTTCACTGGAGTGTTGCCATGGAAACCACACCACAATTGTCCAGATCGATAGATGGTTGATCAGATGACAACCTTCAAAATAAAATAAGCCACATTTCTCCTTATTGTCTTCTGTGTAAAACATCCTTTTGAGAATATTTTTGAGATATTTTTGAGAAAAATGAGTTTATTCACTTTTATTTAATGTGTGACAAGTGCAGGTGATTTAATGTAGGAGCTGAATATATAGGTGTTATTAAAATAATATCATCTACATGGCATGAATGGGAGGTAAGGGTGGGAAGAGGTTTATGCATTTTGTGCATGTAGTTTTATAGTACATGTAATATAATTTTGATTGTCTGTTGTCAGAAATGTTACTGTCTGATTTAATGTGCTGCAACATTTGCACATAAATCCATCATCAAAGTGAATTCTTGACAGAAAGTAGCAGAAACTGGGACAGATCACATTAAAGGCAGCGTAAAAACTCTTCCCAAACACTAACTATAAATGGTTTCAAGGCAAAAATGCTCCAATTATTCATCCATTGTTTTAATCCCACAAGTGATATGTGATAAGGATTCAGAACCAGGTAGAAAACTCTGATATCAACCCATAAAGACCTAGTACTACTTCTGTGTTAGTTCCCAAATGTACATTTCTCTGTATTTAACATTTATTAAGTGACTCATCACTATTAATTATTAAATAATAATAAAATAATAAGAAAGGGGAGAGGGGTATTTCTTTTGTCTGTCTGTCTATTTGTTTGTCAGCAGATTTATGCAAAAACTACTGAAAAAAATCCCATAAAATTTTCAGGAAAGATATGAGTTGGTCTAGAATAGATCCCAGTTCACCCAAATTTTGGTGAATGTAGGTCAAAGGTCAAGGTCACCCAAAAAGTGTTTTCACATTAATCACAGATCACAAATCAGGAATTACCTTATCATTCCTGTATACAAAGTTTTCACAATGATCAAAGTAGGAATGGGCGATATACAACATATCATACTTTATGAGGGTTTTTTTTCCACGGTAGAAATTTTTGCCACACCATTCTACCGTCCACCCTGCAGTCTGAGCTGTGTGTATGAGCACCCCCCCCTCCTCCCTAATGTGGACATTCAGGCCATGGACACTCAGCGATCAGACTTGGACTGGACTCTAGGACTCCTGAAAATGTAACTTTAATCTTGTTGAAATATTTTGTAATACTGTAACTGATTGTAAACTATGATTGTGATATTAAAATAATGAAAAGACAATGAGAAGACTCAAAGAGGTATATCTTAACCAACCACTATTAGGCCTAAATATAATTGAATTAAATATGTCTACTTAATTATATATATATATATATATATATATATATATATATATATATATATATATATATATATATATATATATATATATATATATATATATAAAGTATTAGTTAATTAATTTTTGTCAATACATGTGTTTTCCATGGAAACCATTATTCGAGATGAATAATGGTTTATTTGAATTAGTTTATTCAGAATAAATAATTCTGAATTAAAAAGACATAGCCATTGTGACACTACTGATGAAAGCTACAGGAAGTCACTGAAAAGAGTGAAGCAAATAAACAAACAACTACCCCTGTCTTGAAAAATAATATGGTGTTAAAGATGACCTTTAACAGAGAACTGATTATATATGTTCATATTAGGGCTGTCAAATGATTAAAATTTTTAATCAGATTAATCACAAGGTTGCTTTGGATTAATTTTGATTAATCATGATTAAATATTAATTTTTAATCTAATTAATTGCATTTAATTTTTAATGAGCATACAGACTCAAAACAGAAGTGAATATATCAGCAGTGAATGTGTTTGTCCAAGCTGAAAGACTTAAAGCCTTAACCAAAGTGTCAGCAGAGTCCTTGAAAAACATATGCTTCACTTTAATGTGGTGTTTTAAACTGGAAGCGTTCGGATGAAAAGAAAACTCTGTTAAAACATGTTTTTTGGTTGATGCTTCTGTTTTGGGCTGAGTGGGTGAAGGGGTTGTATTAAAATTTCTCACAAAAATACAGTAAGAAATAAATAATGTAATTGTAAATAATCTTCAAGACATGCTAAAATCCACTAAAATTGACCAAAAAAATTTACACAAAAAAGTAACGAATAATCCAAAACATATTCAAAAACTCTGATAAAATACAGAAAAAAAAATGTCACCAAAAAATGTGAGAAAATATCCAGAACATATGCAAAAACATCTATGCAATTAACCTGTTTATTCAACACCTTCGACAGTTTCAACAAAAGAACTTGGAAAAAAAAACATCTGTTCCATTTAATTGCATTAACATTTTTAATCATATTAATCATACTGATGTATTAATCTGCATTAATGCATTAGTTTTCACAGCCCTAGTTCACGTAGAACATGATCTACCTGTTTGTTTCCCAGGACGACCAATGGCAGTGTTGGCTCCACCCTCAGGAGGCGGTGCAGTTCGGCTTTAGCCAATGGGAGGCGTCTTCTGTCGGACGAGTCCACAACGTACACTAACACGTGAGTCCTCCTCAGGTAGTCGGACCAGTAACGCCGAAGGTCCTCCCCACCGCCAACTGCAGGACAGAAATACAACAGTTTCGACTTAATCCAACACACACTGAGGTCACTGCAGGGTCACATTCACTTCAGACTCAAAACTGATAGAAGCCGCATTTAATGTAGAATTGTCCATTAAAGTGTCATGTGAATGTTTTTTTTATCCTTAAATTTAGACTTAGGGCATATTCACATAGTAAAGTCCGCACCAAGGTTCGGACCGGAACCTTTTTTTTGCCTTTTCACACTGTACTTATAATCCGGACTTTATTTACAGTCTTCATTCACAATGTATTGAATCAAGTGGACCAACGGACTTTAGAACGTCATGTCGTCAATGCATGTACAGCGTGCGTCTCTCTATACTCGACCCTGATTGGTTAGTAGATGAGCGCGCTACACTGTTGCAGGAAATGCTCCCAGATAATGGACCCAGTTACTAGTTTCATCATTTTTGCCCTATTTTGGCAATGTTGCCAACTCTCGTACCAGTGTTCCCACCAGCGGCTTGTCTCCAATTCAGTCTTTATAGTATCATCCGACCAAATTTCAATGAAATACCTGGTTTCCTCGTCTCCCCATGTATTGCTGCGACTCATGCTTGGACGTTGACTAGATTCCGCGCATGTGACTGTGACGTAATTGGTCCGATAGTCCAGACTTTCCTAAACAGACGTTTCACACTGTGCACCAGCGAACCTTGGTCCGGACTGAGACTACCTCCTCAGCTCGGACCAAAGACTCGGTCTTTAGTCCGGACCAAGGTTCGGGGGAGGTTTCACACTTGTCAATAAGGTTCGAACTTTCCTGGAAAGTCCGAAAGTCCGGATTTTCTGAGTGTTATGTGAATGGGCTCTTAATATTGTTTAGTAATTAATTTTATAACACCTGTGTGAAAATGACCATGATTCAAAAACCCTATCATCTTAAAGTTACGTTAAAATGTGCTGATTTTACAGGAAATTAAATTATTCCTTTAATTAATATCCCTTAATGGCGAATGCGCTGAATTCTATGTTATGGGTATATGAAGGATTTGTGAGTGAGATATAGTGAGAACATTTTAAGAGTCAAGATGGTGAATTATTGTGTTTGTGTTGATTGTGTGACCTCCAGCCTATCAGGACATTGTGTTCATCATTTTCCTAGTAGAAAAAGTAAGAACTTTGGGGCTTGGGTGAGTTTTATGCAGATGAAGACAGTGGACTTCATAGCTGCATCTGTCATCATTCACTTGTCCATTTGTGGATGTCATTTTACTCCAGAGTGTTATCATCCTGGGGATGTGATCGAGTACAAGATGGTTTGATGTAGGCTACTAGCATTAGATAAGACATTTACCATGTTTTCTTTTCACTGTCATGGCTGCCGAGACAGGCTATCACCATAGTAACAGATGTTCAAAGTAGTAATGAGGGTTGTTACAGCATAGTATGAACAATATAGACTGTTAAGTTATTGAGCATATGAAGACTTTAAACATGTTCTGTTGAGTAAATCTGATGGCTAGAAACTGCAAAGTCCCTGTCGTGAAGTAGCATTAGCAACTAGCTAAGTGCTGTAATAACTGTATGGATGTGACAGCAATACAATATGTATTTTGCGTTTAGTAAAAAAAAGTATTAACCATGACAGTACATTTATTAGGCCAAACAAAATAATACGTGTGGTTCCGGTCACCCGACCGACCCAATTTTTTTACGACGAAAATGCCGACTATGTAGACATTTTATCAGTTTGTCAAAATAAATTAAATATAATGAACCGGCCGACTGCCGACTCTTATCTTCGAAATTCCCAATGACTGATGATGAGAGAATTTATTTCTCCGTATTTAGTCCTTATTCATGTTTACCAACATCTGTCACCTGTCTGACCACCGTGATTTATGACTAGCGACAAACGACGAGCCATATACATCGTGTCCATGTCCATCAAAACAACCCTCAATGCATGTGATTGCTGCGCGAGTTTTGATTGGCTGTTCGCCTCTTGATGAATCTTTCGTACATCGTCTGTTAATTTCCCACTCACTTCACACTTCGTTTGTTTCAAAAACACCACCATTTCTTTATTAATTGGGAAGATGGTTTCATATCTTTATGGAACATCTCTTGGTCACAAAGACTTGTGTGCCTGGTGTGGGGAACCAAATACAAATCCTCTTCCAGAGCTAAAAAAGAAATTTAAAACTGTACTCCCGCTCTGTCAAGATTGTGAGAGGAATGGCAAGAAGCCAGTAACAAAACAGCAGTATGGCAAGAGGAAATAACTTGAACAGTAAATTGATAGCTGTATATGTCCACTAAAGCCTTCAATATTGGGGCCTTTATTTCATTGAAATAATATTTAGATGTGGATAGAATTTACATTTGTAGTTAAACTGTATTTTTGTTGAAAAAAAATCAATAAAAGACAAAATGTTGATGTCAAATCAGATTTTATTGTATTTCAATCGTCTAAAATTCATTTATGCTCTCTTAAAACATTCTGTAAATATACATGTACATGGCAAATCTGAAGCAATGTGTTGATTTTCTAACTGCTGGAAAGCATAACTGATATTAAATCTTAATTTTTGGAGCTTCTTTTTAGAAGACGGGTATATAAAATTGTAAATAAAATAAAATATGGATGACCGACCTACCTACCCAATTTTTCCTATCCATGTGATGGGAACCACATATATTATTTTGTTTGGCCTTATGGTAACAAGGTAAATGTGCCCGATGTAAACTCATAGCATTAGCCTCTATGCTACTACAGCAATCACCAGGTATTTTGGCCAATTCACCACTGACTATTCAGCTCTATCTCCCTCCTTTTCCCATCATTCCTACATCTATCCCTCTCTCGATTGCCCTGGCCTCTCTCTCTCTCCGCTGTGGTTCATAATTATATGGCTGTGGGTCATTGTAAATACTATCTGCTCTTGTCTCCTCCATGTTGTCACTATACACTGTAGTTAGCTTAATCTTGCGGGACTGCCTCATGCTACATAACTTCCAGCCAAAGCAGTTATTTCTTCACATTTTTGGTTAAAAAAGTATTTATTGCAAATGTTGAATTGCAGTTTCATTATCAACAGCCTGATATTTTATCATTTATATACGCTATGATTGATGGTAGTGTCTAACCTGCCGTGTGAACGTAGCCTAAGGCTGAGTACTTTTGAAGCATCTGATTGGATCCAGAATCAGAATCAAAATGACATTATTGATCCCAAGGGGAAATTACTTTTCATTACAAGATCTTCCTACTCAAGATGAAAGGGTTAAAGTAAGATTATAAAGGCAATAACAATGTTAATCAATAAAAATAAACATTAATCATGAAAAATGACAATATAAAAACCATCTGAATAAATATAAATATAACAAATACACAATATATACACAGTGAAAATGAGTCAAGTTTGTGCACAATATTGTTATTAATATGGTTATTAAATATATAAAAAAATGTGCCTCTCTAATTACAAGTAAATAAAAAAAAAAAGAAGATATTTTTGTTTTAATTAAGCCAAAAAATAAAAGACAAAAATATCTTGTAATGGATGAAGTAAAAATCATCTTGGAAATATTTCTATTATATTTCATTTTCCAGATATACTGAATAAAAATCAGTTCTTATATCTGACTGAAAAGTGAAAAGTTTGAAGTGTGATGAGATATCCCTCAGGTCGTCAGGTAGTAAAAGTTTTTAATTGTTTTTAATTTTTAATTGCTCCAAAACACATGGTGTTTATTTCCCCAAACTGAGGTCCACTGCAGTGTTCAGAGTTTTAAGGTTAAACTCAAAACCTACTTTTTCAGCTTAGCTTTTAGTAAATGTTTTGTAAATTTTCTGTATTAACTTCTATTTTATTACTATTATTATGTATTATGTATTATTATGTATTCTTCTCATTATTATTAGTTAGTTAATTACTTTTTTTTGCACAAAACAAAGACAAACATTTGGAGTTGTCATTATTTATAGGTCATTTTGCTTTTATTTTTGTTATTATTTTACTGGCCCAGACCACTGGTGGTCAAATGTAGCCTCTGAAAGTCTTACTTTAAGTGTGACGAGAGGTTTTCACTGGAAATGACAAAAACACACGTTGTAAGAGTTGGATTTTTTCCACCGTGTGCTCAGGGATAAACAGATTTGATGTAAAGCCTCTTTATTGAAGCAGTAGCTGCTCCAGAGAAAAGCAGCTCTGACCAGGTGCCTTGCTCGAGGGCGTCTCTGTGGGCAGAGCTATCCACCGCCAGTAGTTTTACAGATCAATTTGTAGGATGTGTGAAGGAAAGGTCAGATCGACAAAAAGAATAGGATCATCTGTTGGCCGTCCTTTAAGCAAATTGGCTACAGATTAATTTCAACTGTTCACCAGACCAAATACAATTAGTTGTAAACTCGTTTTCGCTGAGGAATGAAAAAGGGTGAAGCAGGTCTGGGCCATTATTTATATCCTAAGGATAAGGGAAAAATTGGTGAGATTCATTTTTCTATCCTGATGCCTCCGGACTTTATATATCAGCGAGACTCTGAACAGTATATAACCAGGCATCAGATGGTTTCATTTAATCCTATTATCTGTGCTCTGCTTTTCTTAATCACATGGATATGGCCTCATATGTGAATGGATTATATTATAGAGGAGATGTCGACTTTTAAATGTTAAAACTATAAACACTCTTCAAGTTCTGATAGAGATCCAGATGTACACTGGGAAAACATCTACAGCTATCATCTGTCTCTTCATCCATCCATCCATCCATCCATCCATCCATCCATGCAGCTATCCACTCATCCATCCATCAATCCATCTGTCCATGCAGCTATCCACTCATCCATCCATCAATCCATCCGTCCGTCCATCCATCTGTCCGTCTATCCATCCATCCATCCATCCGTCCGTCCATCCATCTGTCCGTCTATCCATCCGTCCATCCATCCATCCATCCATCCATCCATCCATCCATCCATCCATCCATGAGGCCATCCATCCATCCATCCATCTATGCAGCAATCCATCCATCCATCCGTCCATCCATCCATCAACCCACCCACCCACCCACTCATCCACCCATCCATCCACCCATCCACTCACCAATCCATCCACCGTCCATCATCCATCCATCCGTCTGCCCGTCCATCCATCCATCCATCCATCCATCCATCCATCCATCCATCCATCCATCCATCCATCCATCCATCCATCCATCCATCCATCCATCCATCCACCCATCGTCCATCATCCATCCGTCCGTCTGCCCATCCATCCATCCATCCATCCATCCGTTCATCCATCCTTCCGTTCATTCATCCATAAGTCCATCCATCCATCTATCCATCCATCCGTCCATCCATACATACATCCGTTCATCCATCCATCCATCCATGGAGCAAAGTGTGTAATCTTAGACTAAGACCGTGTTAATAAACTAGTCAAGTCCTGTTAGTTATGCGTTCCTACTGTGAGTTTGCATTCAGACTAAACATGAACCGGGGTAATTATCTGTGTTTAGTCATGGGTGTCCATCTGACAAAGGCGTGTCATTACTTTGGCTGATTTTTCACTTCAATCCTTCATTTGTTTTTCATGATACCAGCCTTTTAAAACCTAGAAAATCAGAAAGTTCCAACAATAAAGTACAATGATTTACTTTAAAGTGGACCAGAAACACATCTTTAAGTCTTTTGGTCTCGCTATTTTTAACTCATAAAGATCCAAATATTCACTGTCAACCAAAAGCACCTACTGATTGATCTACTGTTTTGGATTGACTACACTGTTATTGGATGTTTTATAATATAGCTTATTGCAAGCAGTTCCTGTAGCAACTGATTCATCTTATTAAAAATATGTAGGATTTAGTACATTTAATGTCTGAAGCAGATAATTTCTAAAAAAATCTAGAGCAGTGTAATCACTTAAAGTTTAAAAAGTAGGAAAACTTCATTTGGGAACCACCACAAAAGTAGCACTAGGCAGAGAAAAGAGAAAAGAAAATATCCTACAACGACGACGAAAGTCAGATTTGGAGCCACAAACATTTGCTGCGACAGATTATTGATGTGAACCCTCCTCTGTGGTTCTGATAGATCAGTTGATGTGTCATGTGGATGGCTGATCGCAGACTTCAGACACTGATCGGCTTTGACATCAAATGGCATCAAAAGGTACTCTGAAGAAGCATTCTGAAGGCTTCCACAGCTGGAGCATGAATGTATTCAGCTGTGGAGAACATGTCAGAGTAACTGTGAGTAAGGGGCTGTGGCTCAGGAGGTAGAGTGGGCCAACCATTAAAGGGATAGTTCACTATTTTTCACGTGAATTTGTATAGAATCAGTGTCTTTACTCTGGTGCACCCATAGTGACTTACCCCCGACAGTGTCCTGTGAGTTGAGTTCTGGTCCGGTTTTGGTGTGTTCTAGTTAGTCTATTGTGTCCTTGGGCAAGACACTTTGCCTCCAGTGACACTGGTGTATGAGGCACTGTTTACACAAGGATGAATGTGAGTGAAAACGACAAAATATTTTATTGGAAGTGCCTTTCATTTACACCACAACTGTGCCGTTGGGGTGTGAAAACACAAAAATCTGAAGACCCCGTCCAGAGTGGGGAGATTTGAAGATGACCCGGGTCATGTCTCAATCTAAACGGCAAGAAATAGATAACATCTTCAAATCGCATATACCTTTACGTCACACTAGGACTGAACTATTTTAGGGAAAAAATGCAATTGCAATTTTTCTGGCAGATATTGCAATTTCAATTTCTTATTAATTTTCTTCAAATCAACTTTTAGTGGTTCAGCAAAATTTGGAAATGTATATAATGCCATTTGAACAATAAATACCATAACCTGCCATTGTCATATCCCTCCTCACGGTCTCTTTTTCCCTTCACTTTCTTTCCAGTCTGCTCCCTGTCACCTCTCACCTTAATTATTTCACCTGGTCCTCAACACACCTGTCCTCATCACTTCTCCCTATTTAAGTACTTTCCTTTTCTGTCTCCTCTGTCAGTTCACCCCACATGTTTGACTTCTTCTTTGCTCCCGCTTCCCGACGGACCACCGGATCGTTGCACCCGTTGGACAGATCAGACTTTGTGTGTGTGTCTGTGAGAGAGAGTTGGAATGACTTATGGTCATCTTTGGTTATCTGGACTTTATATTTTTGAGCTCACAATAAAGAGCCTGTATTGAAGCGGTTGGTGTCTGCATTTGGGTCCAATCCACTACACATCCATAACAGCCATGATGTACTGACAGGTGACGGAAACACAAAATTAAAAAAAAGAAAAAAGGTGGAAAAAGAAAATAAAAGAGGAAAAAGTTAAAAGGAGAGATAAAGGAAGAAAAAAATGGGAAAAAAGGAGGGGAGAAATTTCCAAAACGATAAATACTTCTGCCTTACATCACACTCAAAGCACCAAGCTGGTAAAACAATACAACACTCATGAACATGCCAGTGTTCTATCACAGTACCACCTAGCAGCCTGGCATGCATATCCAATCTAATTTCACCCACTGTTGTGTCTCCATATGAACAAAGATTTCCTCTTGAAAATGCTCATCTGAATGCGAATTAAAAATTGAACATCTTCTGTTGTCATTGTCACCGTATAAATATAGCCTCAATGCTTGGTGGTGGTTGGAGGGACCCTAGGTGCAAATGGGCAGCCATATTTCTGTCAGTCTGCCCCAGGGCAAATGTAACTACATATGTAGTTTACCACCACCAGAGGGAGCGTGTGAGAGGGAATGAATAATGGATCAATAAGGTAAAGCGCTTTGGCTGCCTTGAAAAGTGCTATAGAAATCTAATCCATTATTATAATTATTATTATTATCATTTAACTAAAGGTTACTACTTCTTACAACCCTGCTGGGCACGGAAAGCAACCTGCGGCTGTAAAGACCGACGGCATCAAAACCAATCACCGATCACACTCCGGTGGCAATGACTTCAGGTCCTGGCCGTCCACGACTTCAGCTCAGCGCAGCAGGAATTCATTAGTGCTTGACATAATGGAGGATGTTGCTAGGTAACAGGGGAGTGATGCACCTTTAGTTGATGTGATGTGGCAGCAATAAATACCTGTTTACGTGTTATGGTGCAGAGGGTGGACCTGAGGCTGAGCGGAATGAGCAGCCTGTGTTTTATGGTCACGGCGGGACGTTTGTCCTTCTGCTTCACGGCGCTTCTTATTAGATGAACACCCACTGCTACACACAGCACACACAGGCGTCCACAGGAGAATGAAGCTAATGTGTAAACACACTCCAGTCAATGGGAGAGGAAAATACAGCCTGTTGTAGAACTAGAACTACACTGTAAAACGAATAAATAAATCCTGTTGTTGTACAGAAAACGAACTGGCAGCTGTGGTTGCCAGAATAATCCTGTAAAAAGCACATTAAACTGTAAACATGGTTCGAGTGATATGTAGATTTAACATTTTAAACATGTAGCTTTAACATTTTAAATATGTAGATTTAACATTTTAAATGTGTAAATTTAACATTTTAAATGTGTAGACTTAACATTTTGGGGGGTTGGCGCTCCCCGTGTGCTTTTGTAGTTTGTCTTTTTTGTCAATTTTAGTGTATTTTAGCATGTTTTGTTAATTTTTTTTCTCTACATTTTCTGTGTTCTGAGTGTATTTTTGTGGATTTTGTGGAAATTTGAGTCTTCCCCCCCAAAAAACAAAACACAACAGACAGAACAGTCGATCAATATAAAGTGTTTCGATGGATTTTTCTTTTCAGCAAAGCACTGCCAGTTAACTACTTTTTTCAAGTCGATTTATCCGTCAATAAAGTCGACCGGTTGTGATGATGTCATCACATTGTCAGCGGAGGAACAACACGGACACATGTCTGTCCAGCAATGAGCAACTTGTATTAAACTTCACTGCAACGTAACAATGTCCACTGACAAGACAAAAGCATCAACATTTTAACCACAACAAAAATAAAGGCTAACGTTAGCAAAGAGTTTTCTGTCCAATTATATGCACAACATCAGTAGGTGAACATATGTCTGGCTCTAAAACCGTCTATCACACGTCGTCACTTTTTATATTAAGTGCAAAATGTTTAAGTGAGCGGCTGCCATGATGCACACCACACTGTCCACATCATGTTTGGGAAAAAAAGAGCATGTTTTCTTGATGCACGTTGTCTGCACTGCTACTCATATCACTCAGGTTAGCTAATGGATGCCTCTTCAGATGGCCGTGCCGTTTTTTTCATCTAAGGTGAAGTATTTCCACACATGCGATGTATGTCTGTCACTCTCTTTTATTTTGTCAGCCCACCACAACTGTCTTACCTGCAGCAGCCATGTCTGCTCTGGTTTAGGTCTGAAAGTGTTTACGCAGAGAGAGAGAGAGAGAGAGAGAGAGAGAGAGAGAGAGAGAGGGAGGGAGGGAGAGAAAGAGTGACATGCGACTTGTCGACTCCTCCAAATTTAAGTTGACCTGTGCTACAGGAGTCGACGTGTCAACTAGTCAACGTTTGTTAATGCCCTAATGTGAAGAATACATTAGTTGGGGATTCTGCTAGCACTAGGCTAATGCTAGCACTAGGCTAATATGTTGCCTAGTTTACAACAAACAATGCAGATTTATTCATATATTCCTTAAGTCTGTTCATGCAAAATTAAACACAATTAATATGGATTAAAAATTTATATTTAATCATGATTAATCAAAATGAATCTAAAGCGATCCTGTGATTAATCTACTTCAAACTTGTCGATTTGTTTAGATGGTTAACACAGTCGGTGCAAGATTCTGGACAATAAAATTGATGGAATGCAGCCGTCTTTTGTTGGTTTGTTTTTCCTCCAAACTGTGACTTTGAATACAATTCAGTCATTTAGACTCTTTAAGCACATCTTAAACTAATCTGTTGCCAAGTTCTTAACAGTGGATGTTTAGTGTGGCCGTAGTGTGTCTAATTTTTTCTATTGAGGTTAAAGCTTCCATTTTTCCGTGACAAAAGGATTGGGATGGTGAACATCTGCCTTGTAGATAATGTCCTGGAGACAAACAGTGAGTCAAGGCTACACTGCTGCTTTCCTCCAGCTGATGTCGGACCAACTGTTTCTATAATTATCTTGTTAATGCATGGATGTGCTGCTGTGTCTGATGGTGATCTTTAAACAACAACAAAATGGAGAAGAAAATAAGGAGGCATTAGTTTTTATAGGTTATTATACTGAAAAATAAAAATCTTTGAATCTCTTGAATCTCAGTATTTTTCTTATTTCTAGTCCAAATATGTCACCACACTTTAAATATGACTTTCAGAGGCCACATTTGATCTCTAGCCGGACCAGTAAAATAATATTTTAGTGCAAAAATAACCCACAACAGTTAAATTATGAAAATACTTACTTTTATAAACTATCCAAAGAAAAAAATATGTGAATGACCTGAAAAAGCTGACATTTCTGAAGACAAATAAGTGCAACTTTAAAAATATTCTGACTCAACTTATCATTAACACTTGGTAACAGAAGCAGAAAATGAATCAAATCATGCTTACATTTCAAATTGTTCATATTTGTTCAAATTATTCACATTTTATTGTCACAGAATGTACAATGTACATATTTTCATAATTTAACATTATTTTTTGAAGTAAAACAAGGGCGAAACATTTTATTTGTTATTATTTATCGGCGTAAACAAACAGTATTTTCACACCAAATATGAAGTCATTATTTTTATAGGTTATTATACTCAGGGGTCACATTCAATCTCTAGTGGATAAGGGCAGTAAAATAATATTTGTTTTAGTGCCCAAAAAAAACCCATTAAATTATGAAAATACTTAATTGTATACACTAAACAAACAAATAAAAAATATGTGAATTACCTGAAAAATGTCAATTTTTTAAGAAAGATAAGTGCAATTTTAATAATATTCTGCCTCAACTCATTATTCATGTGCATTATGGATCAAAATTTTTAAATTGTTAAAATTTGAATTAATTTCCTTTAAACATTTCAGGTTCATATATTTTGAGGTAATTGACATTATTATTACAGGGTAGTTTGTAAAGGTAAATATTTTCATCATTTAATAATAATAATGGATTGGAATCACATATCTTTTTTGGCCACTTAAAGTGCTTTACTTTAGTGATTCATTATTCATTCGCTCTCACATCACATCCTCTAGTGGTGGTAAACTACATATGTAACCATTTCCCACCTACAGCCCCTTTGACCACCACCAAACATTCATACACCAGTGTGAGTGACACTGGAGGTAAGGAGGGTGAAGTGTCTTGCCCAAGGACACAACAGACCGACTAGGACAGAGCAGGATTCAAACCACCAACCCTTCAGTTACTGGATGACCCACTCCACCAACTCAGCCATGGCCACCCCCATAACCCCAGTTAAAGTTAATTTTTACATTAAAATAAGGGGGAAAAAATGGAAGTTGTCATTATTTATCTGCATAATATAATGTAATTATTTTCACATCAAACATGGAGTCATTATTTTTTTGTAGATTATTCTGTTATTATAGATTGGCCCTTTTGGTTTAAGACGCCTGCTCTAAAACCTTTAATATCAATAGAACATCTCTGACATGAGTAAAGTGGTTTCACCTGCTGTGAACCATCTAATCCCCAAGACCGTAAAATTGAAAAATGGCTGAGTTGGAACCACTTTGGCCTTGTAATAGATCGACTTTTCCAGCAGTTTCTGTTTGTCAAACCTGTTGTTGAACTGTTCAACCATCAAAAATCCATCCAGTTTTTAAGGTCAACAACAAAAACAAAAGTAGGTGTGAATATGAAGCACAGAACACATTTGTTTCTCCACGTCCTGCAAGATGATCTCATAATCTAATGTACTATCAAATGAAGAATATAAATGGAAATAATAGATTTGTTATAATTATGCAGATTTATGAGGGAGAGATTCAACCTGATTTAACATCTTACCATTCATTCAGCGCTGATTCTGTTTAAAATAGCTGAAAAATCTAAATCCAAATTAAAGTTCAAGATGTTCTTCAAGTGTTTGGAGAACAGATAAAAGAATGGGCTCTTTGTAAAGGTAACACCCTGGAATTTGGATGAAAAAAACTGACTTTTACTGTTTATTTAATAGGTAAAAATCTGTAGACTTAGAAATGCTAATAAATTTATATTTGTTTCCCTCTTGCCTTAATTTTTTGGGTGAAAACCAGGGTGTATTTGTCAGAATTTGGTAAGTATGGACTGAAATACACCATTTACTCGGGCTACACGATATTAGAAAAAAAACACTGCCATTTTTTTAACCCTGCGATATACATTGTGATATGAAAAAATACTTAGGAGTAAATAACATTTGTGTGCAGTTGACACAGAACGTTCGTTTCAGTATCATTCTTCTTGTAGCTGAAATAAAATGAACAATTAAAAATAAATAGCAAAAATTTGCTATTTATAGGCAATTAAATGAATAAAAACAGACAAAGAAATAAACAAATAAAAGAACACATTTATATATATATATATATATATATATATATATATATATATATATATATATATATATATATATATATATATATATATATATATATATATATATATATATATATATATATATATATATATATATTCTGGAAAAGGCTAAAGGCTGGACTAAAGGACAGCACAGAGGCACTACTCATGGCTGCACAAGAACAAGCCCTGAACACCAGAGCAACAGAGGCCGGGGTCTACCACACCAGACAAGACCCCAGGTGTAGGCTGTGTAGAGAAGCCCCTGAGACAGTCCAGCACAGGTGTGTAAGATGCTGGCAGGGTGTAAGATGCTGGCAGGTAAGGCATACATGGAGAGGCATAACCAGGTAGCGGGCATACTGTACAGGAACATCTGTAAAGAGTATGGACTGGAGGTCTCAGGGTCAAGATGGGAGACCCCCCCCAAAGGTGACAGAGAACAAACAGGCCAAGATCCTGTGGGACTTCCAGATCCAGACGGACAAGATGGTGATGGCCAATCAGCCTGACATAGTGGTGGTGGATAAACATGAGAAGACAGTGGTGGTGATAGATGTAGCAGTCCCCAGTGATAGCAACATCAGAAAGAAAGAAAATGAGAAGCTTGAGAAATACCAAGGGCTGAAAGAGGAGTTAGAGAAAATGTGGAGTGTAAAGGTAACAGTGGTACCAGTAGTGATCGGAGCACTAGGGGCAGTGACCCCCAAGCTGGGAGAATGGCTCCAGCAGATACCAGGAACAACATCAGAGATCTCTGTACAAAAGAGCGCATTGCTACGAACAGCTAAGATCCTGCGCAGAACCCTCAGGCTCCCAGGCCTCTGGTAGAGGACCCGAGTCTGAAGCATATACATATATATATATATGCTTTTTCATCTTTAATTTTTTTTTATTCACTGGTCTCCTGTTGTCTTTTTATTTATTTATGATTTGTATTGTGCAGCATTTATTGTTTTAGGGTGTGTTTTTTTGTATGTTTGTTTGCGTGTTTTGTTTTATACTGTTATGTACTTAGAAAACCAAAAAAGCAATAAAGAGAATATGAAAAAAACCCAGAGAATTAGTTAATTGCCTATGAAAATAAAGCTTGATATATTTATAAATGTCTACATATCACCCATCCCCAATACTGAGGTCATCCAATCTAAAGTGATAGAATGATATAAATTATTTAAATGTTTTAATTAAGTTTTATATCCTCCCACTCCCTTTCAAACTCATTAAAGAACTATATGACAAATCTGACTGCCATGTCATTTATTAATTAATTAATTAATTTTCTCTGGTTGTTTTCCTCTTTGGTCATTTATTCTTTTCTTGTTTCCTCTTTGACACATTCAAAATAAACTGAAAACTGAAACTGAAAACAAATCTACGTGGACATGAAGTCAACTTAAAGTCCAGTAACATGTGTGTTTACTCACCCCAAAGCATTTCATCAGAATTGAATTTTACTGACGTGTGCAAAGTGGTTTCACCTACTGTGGAACATTTTATCCACGGGACCATAAAATTGAAAACTGGCTGGGGTGGAACCACTTTTTGCCTTTCAGCCTTGTAATAGTTGGCCTTCAAACTTTTGCACAGATGTCTGATTTGGCAGATTCTGACTTTGTTCATCCTTTCAATACCTGTCAAAGGGTCTCAACCATTGAGATATTAAATAACCCTTTTGCTTTTTCAATAAAACAGTGACGGCTACAGAATATTGTGTTTCTTCTGCCTCAGACATGAGACGAAAGATCATTTGTTTAATGACCAGAGGAAAAATAACAGATTAGGTTTATTATAATGTTCATATATAAAGGTCTATCTAAAGGTCATCGAAAAGTGATGGAAAGATACATGACCTTTGAACTTCTGAAATAAACTTACAACCAACTCCAGCACTGCCAATACCATACACTGGAACAAAATCCAAATGTTACCAAGCTCCTTTTTCTCATTTCTAGTTCAAATATCTGATCACACTTGAAAGCGCAGACCTCAGCGAAACAGCACAAGTCTGCCAAGGTTTGGATCTGGATGTTTGTAACTTATTTGTAAACTAGTGTTCATTAACGATTTATTGGTAACACTTTATAATATTTTTTTACCCATTTTTACCAATTTTATTACCCATTTATAAATGGGTTGTTCATTATGTATTAGGTTCATACTAGTGTAAATGTAAACAGGTACAGTGTTTACAACTGTTTCTTTGTTTATCAATAAAGCACATATGTGACCCGCCACCACGAAACCAGGCATAAGTCGCGCTGAGCCGTTCAGAGCTACAGCCAAATTTAGGCTGGAAGGTGATTTCTTATTTGTGTTTACACCTTATCAAAAAACGGTACCGTAACACCTCTATGTTCAGTTCCTGTGGTCATTACATTGAAATCCAATCAATAAAGGTGTTTATTGGGTCAATTATTTAAGCCGTCACAAAAGTTTAAGGATTGCGGAGCAAAGACAAAGCCGACTTCCACCTCTTTTCGCCGAACAAACCGAACTCCATTCCGTGCGTAAACATCCAAGTGTTCGGTACGAGGTAAAAGCTTATATTGAATGTTCTGTCCAATGGCGTAAGCCAAATGATTGTAATACGTTGCAATTCTGTCCTATTATTACAATATATAGAACTTCTGTGACATGTCCATCAGAGTGTCCTTTAACATCTGTGAATATTTTTTGTCAATCGGATACGAATTATTATGCGTTGCTAAGGACTTCCTACCCCAAAACAGTCCAAAACTTTAACGGACAATATCTAAAAATATGCAAATTGCATAATAGGTCCAACTGTGGATATTAAAATGACCATAACTTTGGTTCTACTTATGATAGAAACATAATTTTTTCACCATCTTAAACCATAGTTTCCACTCTACCAATCTACACAGATAAATCTGTTTTGATTTCCAGACACTTATGCCTGGTTTCGTGGTGGTGGGTCACATATACAAACACTGCACCTGTTGGGTAAAAATAATCTAATTTTACATTTATCTTGGGAAGACACTAGTATGAACCTTTACAAGACATTAACAAATAGGTAATAAATGGTTAATACATAGTCAAATGTGTGTAGGTATTATAAAGTGTTACCGATTTATTTTGTCAGTCATTAACAATCCCTCAGGGTCCCCAACCCTCGGGCCACGAACTGGTACCGGTCCATGGATCAGTTGGTACCGGGCCGCCGGCTGCCTAATAAATCATTAATTGTATATGTATTGTATATATGTACTTGTATTCACTATCTGAGTCTGAACAATCTTTTATTTTGAAAAATGATCAAATTCTCTCTGTTATATCTCTGTCACTTGAACGCTAAAAATGTAACCCATGTGTTAACAAAATAAGTAAAAAAGTGATGAATAAATGATTAGATTTTGGTGATGGTCCAGAAGGCAACTTTGAAATGTATTCTCCATTTACCGCAATGTAAAATTTCAAATTGATCCAGAATCCAGGATCTCTTCCGGATCATCAGCAATATCTAGTCATATGTTCCTTGTGACACCCCCAACTTGTCTTGAAATTTTCATCAAGATTCAACCATAACTTTTTGAGCTATCTTGCTAACAGACAGACAGACAGACAAAAACATAACCTCCTTGGTGGACCTCTCTTCATTCGGGGGGGTTCTGCCTTGGTAGAGGTTTGTGCTCAGAGTGCTCTTCTAGTTTGGAATGTTATTTTTTCCAGCATTTTAAGCAAAATTACCCCCAAATAGTAAGGGGTTAATAGATCTCAGAAGTTTGTGGGTTGTGAAAGTTTCTAAATCAATGAAGAAACCAACTCAGACCACAGATATTTTCTGTTTCTGAATCCTGGTTCCACTTCCTCCTATCCAAATCTCAGCTGATCAAAGCTTCAGACTTCTCCTCTAACTGCTGCAATCTGCATTTTTAATTGACCCGAAGACGTTTTTCCTTTTCCCTGCAGATCTGCTCTGGTCCCAGCGCTCAGTTCGACTGCTGATGTGTGAAATGTCAGCCAGACTTTTACATTTACTGCACTCAGCAGTTCAAACCTGACGTCCGAGTGGGAGGTGACACGTGTTCCTCTTCGTTTTAATGAAAAAAAAAAAGATTCATGCGCCCACCCCTACCGATCTCTGAGCTCAGATCATGAATAAATCAGCTGTCGAGCGTGACACGTTCTGCTCAGAATCTTAGTCTAAAACCCACTTCTGCAACACCCAGACTGCTTTGAATGAAAAGTGGAGTCATTAAGTGGTATTTTTACTGCACTGAAAACTGGCAGGAAAGCTAATTCATTAGATTTATGACAGTCTTTTGTCTGTAACCACAGGAACCTGTTAGTCTCTAAAGTACTGTGAGAAAGAAAGTCAGGCGTCAGCATCCATTAAAGCGTGACATTTAGCGAAACTGCAGTCATTTTCCACCAGTGAGAAACAATATAAGCAAGAAAAACAAGACTCTTCACTTTCACAGATGAGAGAGGAGGAAGTAGCCGCATCCTACTTCTATGTTAAAGACATGAATCCGTGCATCATTCATTCATTCATTTTTCAAAATGAAACCAAAAATGAAACAATGAAAAACAACTTGTTTCTTCATTATTTGTTTCCAAAACCAAAATGAAAAAACGGATAACAATCCATTTTTTCATTTTTTGTTTTTGCGTTTAAATGAATAATGGAGAAAACGGATATTGGCCGTTTCCCATTTTATCCAATTTTGACCTGAAGCGAGTGAACCACAAATGATCGTGACAAAGATAGAAACCCACGTCCTATTTCGGGAAACTAAGAGGGTCACACTAAGACCTGAAAATTAGTGTCATATTCCAGGTATGTTCTTTTTGTAATAACACACAAATATTTATATGACAAGTGTATATGTATATCTTGCATATGTGTACAGCTTATGCTTACCTTATGTATTGATGACAGGATAACAGTTTCCAGTTTCCATATTTCTTTTACACCTGAGTTGGTGTTGAGCTCAGAATCTTCTCACTGACATTTCCAAGGATCTCTAAATACCTAACTGTCAGAGCATGTTAGAAATCTCAGCGTATCTCTTTCCATCACCAAACAGCTGCTTAATCATACCGCAATGATCTTCAAGTCCGGTGGACATGTTTCTTTCGGTTGTTAAGAAACATTTCTGGTTTACTCAACTTGCTTCAGGTCAAAATTGGATAAAACGGAAACGGACGTTATCTGTTTTTTCCATTAACCATTTAAACACAAAAACGAAACAAATCCAAAATGAAAAATGGATCATGATCCATTTTTTCATTTTGGTTTTGTAAACAAATAATGAAGAAACAAGTTGTTTTTTTGTTGCCTTATTTTTGGTTTCATTTTGAAAAACGAATGAACAAATGACTGGTTTTTTGAGCCTGGCACTACTTGTTTAATAATACTAATAAGGTGTTTTATATGTTTATATCCTCTGTTGGTGCAGTAATTGCTATGAGGGTGAAATACATGTCCCTACTGAGGATACCCTATTCAGGGTATATAGATCAGTGTGTGTGTGTGTGTGTGTGTGTGTGTGTGTGTGTGTGTGTGTGTGGGTGGGCGGGGGGGGCTACTATAGACAGTCACGTCAAAGATGCAAACAAAAGGAATTTTCAGTCCCTTAATTTTACCTAAGAAGGAACATGAGAATCAAATAATTTCACAGGCATCTCAGAGGAGCTTTTAGAATGGTGTATGGTGTAAGATGAATGAAACAAATGTAAGTGAACAAAGAAGCAAACTGCTATCCAAACATGCTTTACATTATTCTGTTTGATAAAATATGAATGCATTCTTCCATGCAGCGCTTGTGCTTTTCATTTCAGGGGATAAAAGAAGTCTTACTCTCCAGGAAGTCGAGCTGGCAGGCAGGGGCGCTGAGGCTCATGAAGTTGAAGCCGCGGGTGGGTCGGCAGTGGCCCCTCTTTGCAGCGGGCTCACCAGGGGTTAAGCCCTGGAGCATGCTGCTCTTTCCTGCTCCGTCCAGACCCAGGACCAGGACCTGGCGTTTCCCACGGTCCTCCTCCTCCTGCAGACACAGCAGTAGGTTTGAAAAAATGAAACTCCAGACACAACTTGGACACATCAAGTCGATCTTAAGACAGACTAGGGCTGGGAATTTTTGTTGTAATTAGGGTTGTTGTCAACCGTCCCTTAAAATATGGAATCGTCCCATATTTAGAAACAAAAGTATAGGTTCTGTATTCAGCTGAAACGGGGCGCAATTTGTCCTGTATTACCGTGAGAATCAACACTAGTTGTTAAAATGTCAATGGAATGAATGAAAACATGCTGCTATGTCAGGAGTTTTACGGTAAACTTACATCAGACTCCATTTCCTACTTTGTGACCAATGAGCAGACAGGAAACTCACACCTGTGAGAAACTTAAATCACTGCAGCGCAAACACCTAATGTAATGATTGTGTAACTGTACATAATACCTAGGCTCTTTTTTTTGTCTGTTTTCTGTCATTGTTGGTGTTGTTGGAGCTTTTATTTTGTCATTTGGGTTCATGTTCAGAGTTTCTATATTTACTTCCTGTCACCAATGTTGCCCCGCCTTGTTAATTTACCCCTGATGTGTCTCACCTGTCGTTTTGAGAATAAATACATGGTGT
The DNA here is from genome assembly GCA_020466265.1 of Siphamia tubifer. NCBI lineage: Eukaryota > Metazoa > Chordata > Actinopteri > Kurtiformes > Apogonidae > Siphamia > Siphamia tubifer. The sequence goes on from CM035796.1 coordinate 36,439,927, forward strand.
GTGTCACTACTCGAGTTTGTTGTATTCCCTTGGTAGTTAAAGGTGTCATTCTATGGTTATTTCATTAATATTACTGTGTTCTCCATTGTTATTGAATACATTGTGTGTTGGTTCTATTTAAAAAAACGTTGTTTGTTTCCAGCTGTTTTTTCACTGTAAAAAAATGACTTGAGGTGGAACAAGAGAGTTTACCGGTACTTCCTCAGACATGTCCATGACACGGTCATGAGACGTCTCTGATTGGCTCAGAATGCATGAAGTTACACCCCCCCCACACACCCCTCCCCTCTCGCTGTGTATGTGTTTACCTTTACCCAACTAGCATCCCGCGAGGTTTCGTGCCGTTGCTTGTTCTGAAAACGTGCAGGGAAAGACAAGCCTTTATTTCCACAGAGAGCACATGAACCGTATGGTCATGGACAGGCCATGAAATGTGTATTTTTTAAAAATAAACATTCATAATAATATTTTAACCATTAAATGACATTAAATGACTTGACAGATGCACTTCCACTAAGGATTTACTTAAGCTACTAAATTTTATTTAGGCATATATTTCATTCCAATTTATTGACTTCAAATGGCTCATAAGTCTTTCACCACTGTTTCTCTAAATGTTGCCCCTCCGCTGTTCATCACTGTGCATGTGAGTGCAGTGTTGTCATGACAACATAAAGGTTTAAGTAAACATAAAAGTGAGGGGTGGGTGTGCGGTGAGTGGGTGACGGTAGTGTGGACAAATGTCATGTAATGTTTGTTTGTCTGCTGGGTTTTCCTGTTTACAGCGACGCCCCCGTCTCCCCCGGCAATCATCGATTCCAGTACTTTTTTCCTCTCTATCGATTATGCAGGACACGTTATGAATTTACGGGATGCATGAATTCAGCTTCAAACACCGTACACTAGGGCATTAACAGACTAGTAGAGTAGACTAGTAGACACGTCGACTCCTGTAGCATGAGTCGACTTAAATTTGGAGGAGTCTCTCTCTCTCTCTCTCTCTCTCACTCTCTCACTCTCTCTCTCACTCTGTCTCTGCGTGTAAACACAGTCAGATCTAAACCAGACGTGGCTGCTGCAGGTAAGACAGTTGTGGTGGTCAGACACACATCGCATGTTTGTCTGTCACTCTCTTTTACTTCACCTTAGATGAAAAAAAACGGCACAGCCATCTGAAGAGGCATTCACTCGCTAATCTGCGTGATATAAACATGTATACATATATTGTATTTTAAGTTTAATAACATTTTATTTGAGTGCAACTCAGTTAAATAAAAGTGTGTTGTCCATTCATATAATTTGTCATTTAGTTTTCTTCAAGTCTCGTCTCGAACTCTCTCGTGTCTCGTCACACCCCTATTAATTAGTATCTTAATATCTATTTTTTCATTTCACAAATTCATCCCAAGGGCCGGAGTGGATCCTTTGGCGGGCTGGATTTGGCCCCTGAGCCTTATGTTTGACACCTCTGGTTTAAGGGGAACCGTTATGGACCTGGAATCATTATAATTCAAACAAGTCCCAGCCCTAACCTTAACCCACCAAGGAATTCGCAACCGGTGTTTATGTGTTTGTTATCCCGCCCCCTAAAGGGTAGAGGGGTGTTGTGTTTGAATCTGTCTGGTTACTAAAATACATGCACTTTTTCAGGATATTGTAACAGTACATGTAGGCTCCAATATGGCATCATGACCTTTAACCTTGGTTAACCTTAAAAGGTCGAACCCATAGTGTCATGTTATGTGAGGGGCGTGTCCACTAAGGGGCGGGGTTTGATGTGCCTGGCACCACTAGTATTTAGAATGATTTACTGTTTTTAGGTATTTTCATGGTTTTAATCTGTCCTCATCGTCTTATTTGTCTGATGTTTGAGCAGCGATTTGTGCACAGCAAATAAATTAAGAATTGATGAAAAATGATGATGATGATGATGATGATGATGATGAGACAGACCACTTAGAGCCTCCACTGTAGGATCCTTGAAGGTGAGGAAGCACAGATTGTTGACACTCATTAATTTGACTGTATATCAATTGTCTCCACCAAGGACTTAATATAATCATCTGCATCAGTTTGTGTTGGTTTGATTTTCTGTCCAACAAGAGGACTGCACTAAAAGTACAACACTGATTGTCCTTGGTCTGTGTGTGACTCTTTCAATAAGTTTTCATGACAAATCTTTTCTTTTCTTTTTTTTTTTTGGAGCAGATCCTGACAAAAGGATAAGGGCTGGATCACTTACAGTATTGAGGTTTGATTGGATTTCAGGATTGTGGGGGGGGGGGTTGGCAGGTGAATACAATCTGTTGCAGCCGCAGTTTCTAATGTATTTACATGTTGTTGCGGATTTATTTATTTATTTATTTATTTATCACCTCCAACAAATAGGTTTTGCAGTCACTTATGTTTTTTCAACCCGAATTAACAAAAACTACTTAAAACCAAACAACTGCAAATAGTAATAACTCAGCTGTTCTCCATGTGGAATTACTTCTCTCAGTATATCGTCATCCAATCACTTCCTCTCTTCCACTTCGTAAGTAGAAGAGAGGGAGGGAAAAGGGCATGGATGGATGTAACACAGCTGATTCAAATCCACTATTAGCGCCTCTCCTCTCTCTTAAATGTTCATCCACACACACGCCATGAAACCAGCTGACTGGGTCCCTTTGGGTTTTGTTTGGTTTGTTTGAACAGGGTTTTGATTTCACTTAGAAATCTTTATGGTTCTGAAGTTTTCTTGTTTTAGTTTGGGGTTTGGGTTTGTAGATGATCAGCGGTTCTATTTTAAGATTTAATTTCATAAACCCATAATATAATATAATATAATATAATATAATATAATATAATATAATATAATATAATATAATATAATATAATATAATATAATATAATATATTTCGTCCTGGTCCCACTGGCACCCAAAGGGTGGAGGCAGATGACTTGCCCAAACCCGAATGTCCATAATAATTAAATATATTAACTTGTGAATACTCAAATTTTCAGAAATAGTACTACTAATGCAAACGTATTCAGTTGCTGTAACATGTTCTTCTTTTTTAAGTAGCTACTTCCAACTAATATTTTTTATTAAGGGAACTATTGTGGATATAAGTGAACATAACTTAACAACATGTGAGTCATTAAATGCTGAGAATGACATTGTAGCTACTGTTATTTCTATTGTTTCAAATAAGGATGATGAAAAAAATAACCTGAAATCTATACCTAATGAAATTAAACCTAAAAATAGAACCACTGATCACCTCTGGGTAGCATCAGGTATTGCATTGAAATGTTTCTGACACTCTGGAAACCTGTCTGTGAGGTTGTGGTAACGTGTGTGTGTCAATCTGAAACTACCACTTGGTGCTTGGCCCACTGTGTAAAGTCAGCAAAACTGTCACTACACCGTAGCTGGATCAGTGGTCACCTCCCATAAGTGCACCACCACGCCTGGCGTGTTGGCACTCTGCACACTGCTCTGCGCCGGCCGGAAACTAGCGTTGCGCCCGGAAACTAGAGCCCCAAATGTTTTATCTATTACATCATTTAAAAGGACACGCCTCCAATATCCCAGTTTTCATCTTAATATTTTCATTCATAATATAAGCAAACATTAATTGCATGTTATTAAAATGATTCAAAAACAATAATTACTTTTTTAAGAAATGTAGGTGAAAATGAGTGGAAGTTTAAAGGGCTAAAGTGTTCACCTTCTAAATATATAAGCATGAAAATAGTTGTGAGACGTATTCAGAATACAATAAAAAAGTTCAAAATAAAATAATAATAATCAAGGACTGAGAATCAATGGAATATTCATGAGTAAACATTTCTTTTAGTTTTGAAGGGCGGTTGTTTGTTGATTCCGTTTCTAATCCATCGTCTGTCTCCAATGCCGTCTATTTGAAAACACAATGCATTGTTTTTTTTCTGAGAGGAGCAGAGATAATGTTTTCTGCAAAATACTTCACTCCCTCTTGAGTTCCCGAGTGCTTCTCTGCTCAACAAGTGGGCTTCCTTCCAAATATACTACCAATATTAATTGGATTTTACAAGGCTCAGCAAAATAAAATGGAAATATATACATTTTCTAACCGCTTTTGTGAAAATTCAAACCGTTGTATCATCGCTATTATCATTATGGCTTAAAGATTTACCAATTAAATACAGCATTTCAATGCAATATGACATGACATTGGAAATTCACCATTGATATACAGTAATATGCTGTTTGATATGGATGCTTATACAAAAAGATGATTAAAATCTTTGGGAAAAAGGCAAGAAAATGTAGAAAAACAGACATGAACAAAACAAAACCAGCTAAAAATTTATTAACATGAGTAACATATGAAAAAAACAAGGAAATAAATGACCAAAAATTGATAAACAAGCATTAGAATGAAAAAAGACAAGACAACAGGCAGCAAAATTAGTGACAATTGGAAGAAAAACGAGGGAAAAAGGTGAGAAAATGTAGAAAAACAGACATAAAACAAAACCAGTTAAAAATGAATAAACATGAGTAAAATATGTACAAAACAAGGAAATAAATGGCCAAAACATTTATAAACTAGCATTAAAATGAGAAAAGACAAGAAAACAAGCAGCAAAATTAGTGACAAAATAAGGAAAAGCCAGAAAGTGTGTGTATTATCTCACCATGGACATAATATGCTGATATTGATGCATATACAAAAATATAATATAACATCACATAAATATAACATGGAAACATGTAAAATATGAATTTATTTTAAATTGTTCAAATAAATTAAAGCCACTATAGCAGACATTTATGCTGAAATCAGTAAGACAGTGAAACAGCAGCCATTCTAAACCTGATTTAAGAACTTAAAGGAACCTTTAACTAATATATATATATATATATTTTGTTTTTTGGATGAACAAAGGCTTCTGATCGTTAAATTATTTCAAGAACATATGTCATGTGTATTTCAAATTTAACAGAATTATGTCACATCTATAACACAGATTTTTCCTTCCAAGACTCTCCATGAAATACTAAATATTTAAAACAAATTTTTGTTTTTATGTTCAACGCGGACCTATTTATCAAATGTATATATGCATTTTGATATTAGATTTACTACTTTACAGAGTTTGATGAAAATGTGTAGTCACCTAAGAACAGTTGTTGTTTTTCTGTCACATCTATAACATGTCATTTTTGCAATTTTCTTGTGCTCTAAATGTACTATGATCTTTTTTCCTATCACTTCTCCAATATACACTATATATATATATATATATATATATATATATATATATATATATATATATATATATATATAGTGTATTACTAAATGTATGCAATTATATATTTATATATAATTACATCTGTGTGGAGTTTGCATGTCCTCCCCGTGTCCGCGTGGGTTTTCTCCAGTTTCCTCCCACCATCCAAACACATGCACTGATAGGTTAATTGGTTAATCTAAATTGGCCATAGGTGTGAATGTGAGAGTGATTGTTTGTCTATATATGTTCAGCCCTGAGATGAACTGGAGACTCATACAGGATGTACCCCACCTTCACCCATTGTAGCTGGATTAGGCTCCCAGTGACCCCCATGACCCTAGTGAGGATAAAGCGGTTTCAGATGACAAGACTATATATTTAGTAATACACTTCACACCAGACTGTGGTGGGTTTTCTCCAGGTACTCCAGTTTCCTCCCACCAGATGACGAAACTTCACAATATATGTAAAAAGAAATTGAGTTTCAATAAAAATCTGTAAAAATATAGGGCAGCTTTTGTCTTCAGTGCAATATATGTTTTATATTTGTCAATATATGATCAAATTATATATTGCAGTATATTGGATTATATATATATATATATATATATATATATATATATATACACTACTTTTCCATATATTGGAATAAAGTATTGAATATAATGCATTATATTAATATATTGCTATATATTTTTGTTTCATAACAGTAATGCTGGAACTGCTCAGTTTTACTTTGAACATTAAAATCATTGTGAGAATCTATTGTGAGAATCTATTCAGTGAAGCTAAATATGTGAGATTATTACCTGACCTAAAATTCTAAGGCAGTTGGCCCAAAGGCACCTCATAATGTCTGGAATATTAATCAGCGTTTTCTGGCCTCTGGAGCTAAAACTCATCTCACATCAGTGACACCGGACATTAATAAGATACCACAGCGCAGGTTTGATCTAATAACCTGCTCTTTATTGATGCATCTTTAGATGAGATTGAGCCGAGGATCCACTGGCGAACAGGATTTTTGATTCTTTGATCCTCGGCAGAAAGATGACATTCAGATGCAAACCCCCCCCCCCACCCCTACCCCCACCCCGCTGCCTGTTCCTGAGAGATGCCAGGACGACACAATCCCTCTGAGATGTTTCGCACGTCAGTCATCGCCTCTTAAAAGTCACACAAGGTTAGTCTCTATTCAGACCGTGTGCAGAAGAGCAGTCATGGTCTGCCGAGGTTATTTAGCAATTCATATCAGCCCTTTTACACCATTCATACTTTAAATAATCAAGGTTTGTTCCAAGACATTGTGAAGCATCAAAATTTCCGTTGGTTTTTACAGAAGTCGGAACATTTACATGCACTTATGCCCTACTCACACGGGATAAGTACTATCATGTGGACCACTGGTAATTTGTAATTACCCCTGTACCTCTGTGTTATTGTGTGGCGCATTTGGACGGGATAAACAAGCGTCTGTAATTCACGCAAATTACAGACATTATGACTGGATATGTTGTAAATTCACAACATCCCGCTTGGTCTCAATACATTAATAAGGTAGTAGGAAAACAAAGTATACATATAAATAAAGGGGGTAAATGCCATTCTGGAAATTTGCTCCACACCTTCAAAATAAGAGCGGAGTCAGTGCAGATTAAAACAGTCTCCAGATTACAGAATGTTATGATGTGTAGTGGGAAGGACCCAAATGCGGACGCCACAGGTTCAGACAGGCTCTTTATTCTGAGCTCAGAAAAGGAAAAGACAAGAAACAATAAATGACCACAAGTCATTCAAAAACTCACAAAATAGTCGGAATCCACAACGGGTGCTACAATCCGGTGGGTACAGTCTTAGTAGGAGCAAGGACCTGTGTTGAGGTAACGTGTGGGGTGAACTGACAAGGTAGACAGGAAAGGAAAGAACTTAAATAGGGAGAAGTGATGAGGACAGGTGTGCGAGGACCAGGTGAAATAATTAAGGTGAAAGGTGATAGGGTGCAGAATGGAAAAGACAGCGTGTAGGAATATGACACAGAACCAGCAATTCTTAGCAGAGGCCTTCCCTCTGGAAAACAGCCGACTGAATCTATAGCGACAACTTCAGATAGTTATAAATAGTGAATATAAATACATTGAATATAAATATTATAAATATGGCCTGACCATATCTTCCTTTTGCATTATGCTGCCACATAATTTCGTCCGCTTCCTCCATTATTCACTCCAGAAAAAGACAAAAGGCACGCAATTTAAATCACAAACAAAGACACGGAACGTGAATTATCACTGGACGTCTGTTTTTCACCGAAACACAGTAGGTAATTTACAGCGAAATTATTACTGAGCAAATGACGGACATGGCACATTCGCACAGGACTAAGAACTCAGACGGTCTCCATAATTATTCTGAAATACCAGTGGTCCATAGGTAATACTTATCCCGTGAGAATAGGGCATTAGAGAAATCCAAATGATTGCCTTAGAACAGAGGTGTCCAAATCCAGTCCTCAAGGACCAGTGTCCTACATGTTTTAGATATTTCCCTCTTCCACATGATTCAACAGTTCCACAGTAAAAATAATTAAAATAAGCAACAAAATTAACCAAAATGAATAATAAACTGACAAAATAATTAGTAACATGAACAAAGTAAGGTACAAAGTTTTTGTTCATTTTGCTGCTCATTGTTTATTTTTCTACATTTGACTTTTTATTGTATTATTTTCTCTTACTTTTTGCTCCCATTTGTATCTTACTTTCTTCCTGAAAGTACTGAGTGTTTTGGATCAGTTTTCCATCCAGTGGGTGAAGGTTGCTGAATATTTCTCCTGCAAGTACTGAAATCCAACTTTGAACTACTTTGACTTTACTGTTTTGTTTTTCTGCAGCTTAGTGTTTCTACTTCACTACATCTCAAGAGTCAATGATAATGCTTTCTCCTTCTTTGCTACAACTACAAATGTGATTTTCAAGGTTTCAGATAAACTTAAGGACGCCATTTGTCATTCATGAGTTGAGTTTCCATCCCTTAACCCATAAATACCCAGTTCTATGGCTTCCAAATGTTTTTTTCCACGATATTTATTTATTAAAGGCGGAGTCGGAGAATAAAATCATTTGGAATAAAAGCTATTACCTTCACTTTTAGATGGAAATGTTCATTCTAAATAAAGGTTTCTATGGGAAACAGGTGTATCCCACTTTAGTTAATTAGGCTTTAAATGGATACGCCACCCTCCAGGTCAAATTGCATGTATCCACAGAGTTGATAAGTGTTAAGAGCCTAGGCTCTTGTGTCTGGTTTTTGTCTTATTTTTTTCTGTCTTTCTGTGTTTTTGTCATTGTTGGAGACTTGGGGCTTTTATTTTGTTATGTGGGTTTGTGTTCACAGTTTCCATCTTTGCTTTCTGTCCCTGATGTTGTCTCCGCCTCGTTAATCAGTTCCCCTGTTCATGTCACCTGTTATTTTCCCTATAAATACCTCTTGTTCCTCACAGAAGGGTGGGAGTTCGTTATTTGCCCTGGGTAGTAACTTATGAGTGTTCTTCTTGTCTTTTGGTTTCCCAACTTGTTTTTGGCTTTCTGGAGTCCTGGCTCTGGTTCTTTATTCTGGTTTTTCATGTACCCTGTTTTGACCTTTTGCCTGCTTTATGACTTCGACTCATTTGTGCTGCATCAGACATCAGATCACTTGGCTTTGGACCCACTTCTGCACTCTGATAAGTGTTGTGTTTCCCTTTGGACTGAACATTTGAACCTGTGTATGACCTCTTTTTGCCTGACCTCTCTGCTTTGTTGTGCCTCAGCTGACGTCCATTACGGAGAGTCACCCATACGTAGCGGACCACAGAGGACTATCTATGCACATTTTTAATGAACACTGTTAAACTGATCATTTGGGTTCGTTTCAATACATATTTCATATCAGTAAGTGTCTGGAAAGGTTTTCTTGGTGACTCAGCCATTGTCTGAATATTATAAAAAAAAAAAAAAACATTGTCTTAATATATCAGCACTGGCCACAGCTTGGTTTTGCACATAGCTGCAGTCTACCAGAGCCACCCAAAAATTTCAGCCAAAGTGAGTTAATGTATCCATTTTTTTTTTCAATCACTTTCCATGTGCAGCACATTTACATCGAGTGAAAATTACAGTGGAACTCAATGTGCTGGGCTTGACTTGGTCTAATCAGTTTGGGAACTAGTTTCTGTTGTGGGAGAACACCAGCGGGAGAGGGTTTCCCAAGATGTTTGTCAGTCGTGTTTAAGTACCCAAACTGATTTGACCAAGTCAAGCCCAGCACATTGAGTTCCACCATCATTTGCACTCGATATGAATGCTTCCGCACACTTATTCAACTCTGGGGACTGTGGGGGGACACTCGGTTTGAACTGGGGGTGGCATATCCTTTTAAGACCTGGGGGTACAGAGGGTTCTGATTGGATAGAAGAAAAAAATGTCGTCCACTTCCTCTTTTGCTTTCGTTTCAAATATCAACATGTTTGACCAGATACTACATGGGATTTAATTTTTAAATAATTACAAAGCAGCAGCTCGACTTAATCATCAAACTAATGCCGGCAGCAGAATATGTGCAACATCACGACAAGACCAGGAGCATGTGCAGAACGACAGGAACAATGTTAAAGAGGAATTATTGAATTCAGAATTAAGAGTGGAATAAATCAGTACCTTTATTCAGAATTAAGTTTAATTCAGAATAGTCATTTTAGACTGGAGTTGGGTGTTTACACGTTTCACCTTAAAGGTGTCATTCCATGGTTATTTCATTAATATTACTGTGTTCTCCATTGTTATTGAATACATTGTCTGTTGGTTCTATTTAAAAAAAAACCTATCTGAATTAGTTTGTTTCCAGCTGTTTTTGGAGGGTAGAAAAATGAGTCTCAAGCAACAGAGTTTACTGGTACTTCCTCATATATGTCCATGACATGGTGAGGAGGCGTGTCTGATTGGCTCAGAATGCGTGAAGGAACACTCCCCCTCTTTCGTTCTGTGTGTTTACCATTACCAGAGCAGCATCCAGCTAGGTTTCGTGCCGTTGCTTGTTCTGAAAACGTGCAGGAACAAACCAGGCTTTATTTCCACAGAGAGCACATGAACCAGTTTGATCCGCCATTTTTTTCCCCACTTGTGCAGCAGCTACTGTGCCACCGTCTTCTCTTGTAGATGCTAATGCTAATGCTACTTCACGCTTAACCCCACGTGGGTGACACTAAAGTCCATCTGACATCAGACAGACCGTCTTTATCTGGGCCCCTCGTTCCTCTTATTGTTTTCTGTGAATGCAGTATGCAGCCAGTGGAGGTGATGAACCACTGTCAAAGGCAGCATGTGTTGGTAAGACGGGGTGACCCATGAGATTGCAAAAGGAGCGTGGAAAAGTTGGTTTCAGCGGAATGACACCTTTGAAGGGGAATTAATCTTTATTCTGAATCAAACAGGAATAAAAAAAAAATGTCATGTAAACAGAACCAGTATTTGATCCTGAGGATTCATGCACGTCACACATCAACAATGTGTCCAGCCATCCTTCAGCCATTGCCCCCCCCCCACACACACACACACACACACACACACCTCCCATTATGTCACATTAAAGATTTAAAATTTAATTTAAAATAGTTTTTCACCATCCACTTTTCCTGGCTATGATATGCATGCCTCAACTTTTTATCACATTTTACAAGCGAATCATTTAAAACTCGTTGGAATCTCATTAACCAGCTTTATTGATCATTAAAAATGTACACGGCAGCCTTGTTTTGAGACTAAATGTGATTAAGTGTGACATATTTCTGGCCATAAACACTGAATGCTGCTGAGTAAACAGGCAGCAGATGAACACAGATGCTTTGGCTCCTCTGTGTTTCTCTGCCTGTTGGGAACAAACCTCAGCGTTCAAGGCTTTTCTGATGCTGCCGGCAATGCACACGGCTCAGAGGGTTTTCATCTTCTGCAGCTTTCTGCAAGTCATCAATTGTTGCATATTCTCCTCATTTCTGCTAATCAGGCTGGACATTGACATTTATTTGAAGTGTTGTCATTTTAACCCATAAATATCTAGTGCTATTTTTGTGTCAGTTCCCAAATATTCAACCAAACATTTACTAGTGACCAAAACTATATAACTACCTGATTATCCATTAATGTTATCAATGCATGTAAATAATTGGTGTAAAATACAGTTATTCTTCTTTTCACAGTCATCAGATTTGACCTGTTTGGATGTTCAGAGGCAGAGGTTACTATGGAAACACCGTCATCTTCTGCAACATTGATTCACCAGTAAAACCAATGAAGTTGGATCAATGACAGTGGATGGAGACACTGGGTTTATGTTCAGATAATGATAGATTTGCTGAAAAAAACTCATTTTTTTGGTCACTTTTTTCTGTTTCTGATATAATACTCAACTTTGATCTGAGCTTTTATGAAAACCAGTAAATGAAATATAGGAAAACATATGGTTTTCCACATGGAAAGGTACATGGCTTGACATAAGTAACTCAGTAGTAACACACTATCCAACAACATGAAGACCTCAGTACACTTCAGTTTGCCTTTAGGGACCCTCTACTTACTACCACATAAGTGTAATGTTGTTTAGAACTTTAGCAGAGGTATAAAAATTGTGTTACGTATCGGTGAAAAGACATGCCCTAATCACTTCCATGCTAACAGAGTTTGGCTCAAAATGGCAAAATCAAAATTTCTCAATGCACATCTGAATGGTGTGATTCTGATGTCAACTACAATACAGGCCAAACATTTGGACACACCTGCTTTGTCATATCTAAGAAATGGTAATGTATAATTTAGTGTTTTGTTTCTGTGTTTGTCTGTCACTTCCTGTTTATATTGATAGATTTCCTTTTGTGTTGTGTCTTTACCCTTGTTTCCTCATATGTAATGATTCCTCTTTGTTCCTTATGTGTGTCACCTGTGTCTGGTTGTTTCCTCGGTTTTTATATGTGTATATATAGCAGGTGTTTTCCCCTTGTCTATTAGGGTTAGGGTAATACTTGGTCTTCCTTTCCTGGGTCGGTCTTCATGTCAGACAGTTTTGTTGTAGCACTTGATGTTTTTTGCAACTGCACTTGTCGACTCCAAACTGTTCATTCATAGTTTTATTGCTTTCAGTGAGAATCTACAATGGAAATAGTCATGAAAATAAAATTCAAAAAACCCCACTGTATATGTATGTACTCCCAATCATCTAAAAATTTGGATACAATGAATTTTACTCCAGATAATCCCTTTAATCTTTTGACATGATGACCATAAGCAGTGAGTAATACTTCCAATCTCTGTTTTACAGTTGGAACAATGAGGAGCAAGATTATTATTGAATTTATGATGCTGGGAGGGGGATATATATGAGCTCAGCGATGCATATTTGGGTCTTTATGGGTTAAAAAAACAAAAAAAAAGAAGAAAAAAAGACACATGTAACCTGATATATCTTTAAGACATTTTTCTTCTCGATAAATGGATTTGACATTTTCACCTGATGCCAGTTCTGGCCATTTATCTTTTTATTGTATTATCTGAAATGCTCCTCTGCAGGTCCAGACATTTGTCACTGGTACTGACTGTATTGATTTCTAGTGTATTTCTTCTCCATAGAGAGGAAAAGGCACAGTCTGCTGCAGATCTACACTGCTGGATATGACAAGGACTTAACATCTTGCTCAAGGACACTCCAACAAGGCAGATGCCTGGCAACACGAGGCTTCATCACGCTGACGGACTAAAGTCTACTCATCGCAGTCGAGAAATGCAAAACAGAGGACAGAAGTGAAGGCAACCGTCAGTCCTTCAGAATCTAGTGAAACTTTTTTCATTGTATTTTTTTATATTCTGTCACTTTTGCTTCTGCTTTATTTGTTCGTACATTTCCAGTGGTTAAAGATAAAAGACTAGAGGATTTCAGTTAAATCAAATACCATAAAATCAACATGTTTAATGGGCAAAATATGCTTTAAATTTTACTTTAACAGGGGTGTGAAACTCATTATAGTTCAGAGGCCACATTCAGGCTATATGCTCAGTGGGCCGCACCAGTGAAATCATAGAAATAATAGGATAAAAATGTATAAATAATGTCAACTCCAAAGTTTTCTCTATATTTCTGAGCAAAAATTGTAATATTCTATGATGAAAATATTAACACCTACAAACTATATTTGAACATATCACGAACAAATTCCTAAGAAAAATAAGTGCAATATTAAAAAAATTGGCGCTTCAATTTATCATTTCTACATGTGCATCACAACTTACAGATAACAGTGGATTTATAAATACACACAACATTTAGTAACATTCACAATATTGGTAAAATTCCATATTCATTTCAGGTTATTAAATTTTTTTGTAACAGCCTATTCTTTTTTATTTATTTACCCCTCCCCCCTTTTTTTAAACACTAAAAAGAAGAAGCTTTTTCATAATTTATTGCTTATTGTAATTATGATCTGATCCATTTTAGATTGAATTCATGTCAAATTATTTTAACTTCCTTAATTATTTATATCTTTGTGTAATTTTTGCATTTCACAAATTCATCCCAGGGGCCAGTTTGCACCCATTGGAGGGCCTATTTTGGCCCATGGGCAGCATTTTTGACATTTCTGCATTAATCTTTTATCAGCTTGGAACTTCTTACCAGTCTAGGACATAGATGACATTATTTTAACAACACCTATATATACAGCTCCCACATTAATGTACCTGTACTTTAAATGAAAGTGAATAAAATCATCTTTCTGAATATAAACCATTCTGCAGAGCAACAGTAACAGCACATACACAGAAGCATGGTTTACACTAAAGCCTAATATGACAAATTTGGCTTTTGAAGTACTGGATGTAATTAGTTATATGTGGAAATAAATTAAGCAGGGATTAAAACATGTTGGAAAAATCCACTTATTTTTGCTGGAATGAATATAAAGATATCTTTGAACTATTAGGGTCCAAATACAGAAATAAATTAACCACAGACTAATAATAATAAAAGTGTTTTTAAAAGAAAATCCAAGACAAAGAAAATGTCATCTTTTCAGTGCGTATAGTCTAAAGTCAATTTCATAAATTCCTTTGTAAATCACCACAAATGTAATACTAGGTCTTAAAGGGTTAAAGAATATAAAGATTAAATAATAACACACAAGTAGAAGGGAGGCACCGAAATAGAGCAGACAGCAGCTGATGATTCTCTGTTGTGTTTAATTAAAGGTCATTTAATTAATTTGTGCTCATCCATTATTGTGATACAAAGCTACAAGACGTCAAAACAGTGCAGTTGAGTTGTAAAACAAAGGATTGTGGGGGTTTTCTAGGCACAAAAAAGGGATAAACAACAATAACAAGTGGCGCCAAGCACAACAAACCCAACCCCCTCGTAATTTTTAGCTCTTATTGGACATCCCCTTCTCAAACTATGGGTTTGACCTTTCAAGGTCACTCAAAGTCAAAGGCCATGATGCCATTTTGGAGCCTAGATGTAGTTTCCTATCTGTCAACAATAGTAACTGTGTACTTATCACCACTCTTTTCACATTACCCCTAAAATAAAATGGCCTTGAGTTCAATCTTTCAAGGTCAAAGGTCATGATGCCATTTTGAAGCACATGCCAAGTTTTCTATCTGTCAATAATAGCAACTAAATCTGCACTGGTTTTTCTGTTAAAGTCCTTTTATTAGGTATTGACCCAGTGACCCCTGACCTCTTGGGTCAACAATAGGGCCAAATCTATATATGCAATATGTGACCCACCACCACAAAACCAGGCATAAGTGTCTGGAAATCCAAACTGAGTTATCTGTGTAGCTTGGTAGAGTGGAAAGATTTAAGATGGTGAAAAAATTATGTTTCTATCACAAGTAGAACAAAAGTTATGGCCATTTTAATATCCACATTTGGACCTATTTTGCAATATATTGCAATTTGCATATTTTTAGATATTGTCCGTTAAAGTTTTGGACTGTTTTGGGGTAGGAAGTCCTTAGCAACGCATAATAATTCGTATCCGATTGACAAAAATTATTCACAGATGTTAAAGGACACTCTGATGGACATGTCACAGAAGTTTTATATATTATAATAATAGGACAGAAGTGCGACGTATTATAATCATTTGGCTTACACCATTGGACAGAACATTCAATATAGGCTTTTACCTCGTACCGAACACTTGGGTGTTTACCCACGGAACGGAGATCGTTTTGTTCGGCGAAAAGAGGTGGAAGTCGGCTTTGTCTTTGCTCCGCAATCCCTGAAGTTTTGTCGCCGCTTAAATAATTGACTCAATAAACACCTTCATTGATTGGATTTCAATGTAATGACCACGGGAAATGAAAATAGAGGTGTTACGGTACCGTTTTTTGATAAGGTGTAAACACAAATAAGAAATCGCCTTCCAGCCTAAATTTGGCTGTAGCTCTGAACGGCTCAGCGCGACTTATGCCTGGTTTCGTGGTGGCGGGTCACATATGTAGAATTGGAAGACCAGCATTTTGGTGCACATTGGAAGTCTGTAAGATCAATAATTCAAACTTATATCCAAAATTTGATTTCGACCTTTGAGACTTTGAGACTTTGACCTGTGACCGAGAGTCGTCAAATTTGTCTTTCAAGGTTCTGATGTCAATGCACATCAACAGTGAGAGCAAGAAAAAGCTGTGTGTAAAACTGAGTATACAGGAATGAAAAGGAAATTCGTGATTTGTCATATAGCTTGACAATGTATTCGTATGAATACATAGTCTGGAGACGATCCATAGACTGAGGTGGGATCAACGACTGTCTTTCAAACTGCTATGTATATAAAAGCCAGTGCTATGACCAATCACGAACAATGTGATGTATACAGAGCAACTAAGACAAGTCTATACTAGCATCTATCTCGTTGTTTTAACATCCTATAGGCTAGACTAATTAACGTTAACACACCAGTAACAGTGGAGGAAAAATATCCTACCAGGTCTGTTTACATGGTACTTATTGGACCATAGACTGTATATAAATTCATACTTCGTCAACCCTGTTGTTATTGCGCTAATCCCCGCCCTACAATCTCGCTACACAAATGAAGGGTGGTGATTAAAGCAGTAAAATTTTACCGGTCCTGGCTTTTGTCACTAGAGGTGGGCTAGTTTACTAGGCTATATCTCTGATCATTACAAAACAAGTTTTTGGTGACCTTTGACCTATATTCACTAAAATTTAATGAGATCTAATCTGGACCACCTTGCACCTTCCCTGAAAATTTCAGAGGAACTGGGCCGGGGGTAATAAAACATAAGTAGAAGGAAGGTACAGAAATAGTACCAGCTTCATGTATGTCTGCACATTAAGACAGAGGCTGATGATTCTCTGCTGTGTTTAATTAAAGGTTACTTCAATAACTTGTCCTCATCCAATGAAGGTTTTTTTGGGCAGTATTCTTGGCACAAAAAAGGGATAAACAACAACAATAACAACACTAGATAAAGTCTTATTTTTAACATTGCATCAGCCCAGAATTTCACAACGGCTGCACCTCTGACAAATAGAATATTCTTACTGAGACAAGACAGCCTGCTGGGACCACACTTCAGTCTTCCTGTGCGATACTATTTTCCTCCTCGCTCTATGAAACAACAACAATCTATCAGCTGGAGCTGCATGTTGAAAATGACAAGAGCACTGCAAACATCCAAATGTGACCAAGTATCTTTTTCTTTCTTTCTTTTTCAAAAATCAGTTCTCATATCTCACCCGAAAGTTCCTCTTTCAGTGATTTTGTTTTGATTTAAATGTGATGAGATATTTGGACGAGAAATGAGAAAAATACACTCAGGAATATTTAGATTACTGCAGTGCAGGATAAGGAAGGTGAGGTGTTTAATAAAGACTTATATGGTCCAAGTCACTGTGTCATCACGACACTCGACACCGTTAAGTCAAAACAGCAGAACACTGGAAAAGCTTAAATCACACACACACACACACACACACACACATATATATATATATATATATATATATATATATATATATATATATATATATATATATATATATATATATATATATATGATCAGTAAAAATGTTTTTTAAAAGATAACAGGAGTACCCTAGATAAAATAAATATAAATATTTATCTAAAACAGCACAATATGCAGGGTGTAAAACAATTTTAAAAAATAAATAAATAAAATTCATATTAATACTATCCATCTGTTAACCCCTTCTGGCAGTGTGAAGTGCTATTATGTCCCTTGGATAGAAATGTTTTTGTCTTGGCCTTCAATGTCTGGAACCGTTGACCCAATGGCAACATTTCAAACAATAGGCACTTTCCTACAGAGTAGTTCTAGGAACATAGTTCTTGGAGCTAAATAGTTCTTAGAGAAAAAGTTCCTAGGGAACTTTTGGGTTTGCATTCCGCCAGGGCACTAGGAACCACAGGCGGGGCCACTGTGATGCTAACGTCCACAACAGTGATGTATTCTTTAAGCACTAAAGTCAACAATCACACAAGGAAGTAGAAGATGGCACTACTATAAATAGAATAGAGAATGAGGAGGCCACAGCGCTCCTATAAACTAGAATAGAGAATGAGGAGGCCACAGCGCTACTATAAACTAGAATAGAGAATGAGGAGGCCACAGCGCTACTATAAACTAGAATAGAGAATGAGGAGGCCACAGCGCTACTATAAACTAGAATAGAGAATGAGGCCACAGCGCTACTATAAACCAGAATAGAGAATGAGGAGGCCACAGCGCTACTATAAACTAGAATAGAGAATGAGGAGGCCACAGTGCTACTATAAACTAGAATAGAGGATGAGGAGGCCACAGCGCTACTATAAACTAGAATAGAGGATGAGGAGGCCACAGCGCTACTATAAACTAGAATAGAGGATGAGGAGGCCACAGCGCTACTATAAACTAGAATAGAGAATGAGGAGGCCACAGCGCTACTATAAACTAGAATAGAGAATGAGGAGGCCACAGCTCTACTATAAACTAGAATAGAGGATGAGGAGGCCACAGCGCTACTATAAACTAGAATAGAGAATGAGGAGACCACAGCGCTACTATAAACTAGAATAGAGAATGAGGAGGCCACAGCGCTACTATAAACTAGAATAAAGGATGAGGAGGCCACAGCGCTACTATAAACTAGAATAGAGAATGAGGAGGCCACAGCGCTACTATAAACTAGAATAGAGGATGAGAAGGCCACAGCGCTACTATAAACTAGAATAGAGAATGAGGAGGCCACAGCGCTATTATAAACTAGAATAGAGAATGAGGAGGCCACAGCGCTACTATAAACTAGAATAGAGAATGAGGAGGCCACAGCGCTACTATAAACTAGAATAGAGGATGAGGAGGCCACAGCGCTACTATAAACTAGAATAGAGGATGAGGAGGATGTATCACACACTTTCTTCGTATTTTTTTCCAACACACAGCTGATGCTACACAGATGGTTTTAAACATAGTGGTACTGGAAATGCAGATATAGGCGTGGTCTCAACTCTACCAATCACCTACATCATATACTTCCTAGCGAACTAAAAAAGACCCTGCCTGTGAGCAGGGGTGAAAAAGGTTGCAGGAACTATGTAGTTAAAGGGTTCCGGGAACTAAAAAGTTTATAGGAACTACAAAAGGTTCCTACAGTGGGAGTGGGTAGCCTGGGTGGGTTTGGTCCCTGCTAATCTTCTGTGCCATCCTCAGACAGTGGGGGCTGTAGAGGTGGTCCGGGGAAGGAATGGGCCAACCGGTGCTTTTCTGGGCCGTGGTGATGACAATAGGTATTTATAATTATGGTCTGTCATGCTATCTGGAATAAAAAAAAAACCTTGCTCTGTTAAAAAACTTCAAATTTCTTAAGGGAAAGGGAGTGATAATTGTGCCCTCAACTGTTCAAGTCCATACAGTGCTTTAAAAAGAAGTGAAAGAATGTGAAATGTGTTGTGTATTTCACTGTTATGTTATGACAGCGTCCCAATCTGCTGCCTCCTCAGCCATCTGTCCTCAGGTGATTGGACCGCTAACTCCCTCCACTCAGTCGTCTGTCCCTCAGGATGCCCATGGTGCTCAGATGCTTTTTGCCTTTTCCTCACAAACACCACGGATATTGACTTTCCTGGCGTGCTTTGTCTCCAGTTTGGCTGCAGGGTCTCAGAGGACCTGGTCCCTTGGGTTGGGTGGGTGGTGGGATGGGGGGCTACTTGGCAGGATGTTAGTTAATGCTTCAGGGTTCTTCGCCTCCTACACAGTTGGAAGTTGGGGTGTCTGCCAGTGACTGGTAACCAGCAGTAAGGGGATTTCAGCAGTGTTGTGCCAGTTGCAACGCTGAGAGTTATTATTAGGGGGGGGGGGGGGGGGGTCCTACTGCATCTACCTGTATGTAACTCAAAAGTACATATAGGAGTCATGTAATGCAAAACAATTCTGAGACAGTAATACTGTAAGGTAAGGAATTACTTTTAAATAATAGTTACATGTAATCTGTAATGGAATGCTGTTTGGAAATACACTGTAATGCCAAAAGTATTCACTCACCTGCCTTGAAATATACTAAAAGTGACATCCATCTTAATCTTAATCATATGACATTGCAGTGTTCTGGAACTGTGTGGGGACTTAATTCTAATGCGACAGTGATTAATTTCCACGTGGGGATTAATAATGTCTGTCTATCTATATCTATCTATCTATCTATCTATCTATCTATCTATCTATCTATCTATCTATCTATCTATCTATCTATCTATCTATCTATCTATCTATCTATCTATCTATCTATCTATCTATCTATCTATCTATCTATCTATCTATCTATCTATCAATGACAATTTTTGGTATAAATGTATGGTGTGGCAACAAGGATTTAGTCATGGCACAGTTTTTCCACAACTAAATTTCACCAGTGGAAAGGCTGATCTGATACTGAATCTGATAATGAATACTGAAAATGGACTTCAGTTGTGTAAATTGTTATTGTTGTGTGTAAGCTGGAAGAAAGGGGGGGGGTGCTTTGTGTTACAGCCTAGTTCCCCTCGCCAGGGGTGGAACATTTAGTGTCGGAGCCATATATTGTCACTGGTGAATTATTCTTCGTTTGATTTATTTAGACCGGTAACCTTGGTGATATGTAGGGTTTGAGTCACATGGGCATAGGAATGACACACACAAAGTTATATAGGGAGGTGAATCACTTGCACAGAGGGTCACTTGGTTCAATTTACTTTCCTTTTTACACATTCACCAACAATGCATGTTACCATCCTGTATGTGTGTAATATGAGGCTGCATGGAACTTTAAATCATATGAAATTTACATTGGACTAAAGTGAGCTTTTTGGAAAGTGCTGGAGCACATCACCTATAAGGCAAAACCTAAACTAGCCTCTCAAGTAACCTTTAAAGCTGTCATTCCATAGTTATTTCATTAATATTACTGTGTTCTCTATTGTTATTGAATACATTGTGTGTTGGTTCTATTTGAAAAAAAAACAACATCCAGATTGTTTTGTTTCCAGCTGTTTTTTTCACGGTAGAAAAATTAGTTGAGGTCAAACAATAGAGTTTACAGGTACTTCCTCATACATGTCCATGATGCTGTGATGAGGCATCTCTGATTGGCTCAGAATGTGTGAAGGAACACTCCCCCCTCCCCTCTTGCTGTGTATGTATTAACCTTTACCCAAGTATCATCCAGCGAGGTTTCATGCCATTGCTTGTTCTGAAAACGTGCAGGAAAAACACAAGGCTTTATTTCCACAGAGAGCACATGAACCAGTTTCATCCGCCATTTTTTTCCAGTTTGTGCAGCAGCTACTGTGACGCCGTCTTCTCTTGTAGATGCTAATGCTAATGCTACTTCAGATTGGCTGCCGGGGACGAGTTTAACCCCACGTGGGTGACACTAAAGTCCATCTGACGTCAGATGGAACAGCTTTTTCTGGGTCCCTGGTTCCTCTTGTAGTTTTCTGTGAATGCAGTATGCAGCCAGTGGAGGTGATGAACCACTGTCAAAGGAGCATGTGTTGGTAACTCGGGGTGACCCATCAGATTCCAAAAGGAGCGTGGAAAAGTAGTTTTCAGCGGAATGACACCTTTAAAAGGATCATAAAGTCGCAATATTTAGCATTTTTACACAATTGTAACAAATCCCATAGTGACGCCAGTGTTGGGAAAGTTCACCTTAATTAGGAACTAGTTCAAAGTTCAGTTCAAGTTACTAAATATGAATTAGTTCAGTTCATCGTTCATTCTTCCAAATTATGAACTAGAAGTTCATGGATCCCAAAATGAACTTTTTCGTTCTTTTTTTTCGTTCTTTTTTGTGTTATTATTGTAAACGTATTATTAACCGTTTCTGACGTTATCCTGTAGTCAAAAAATCAGGGGAAAATGCCGCCCCATCCAGGGCGTAAGTAAGTACCTTACCCCGGTTTAACTTCCCTCTCACAAGGAGCGGTTTCAGTGAGCTTCGTTTTCAATGTTTATTTCCAAGAACGGGACAACACCTGCTCCGGTCACTGGTCACACTGTACATTTAACTCTTTTTCTCCACTCCTAAAAACTCTCTGCACCCCTCTCTCTATCTCTCTCTCGCTGCCCCACCCAAAACACTTCTCATTGGCTATTCCACAACATTATTATAGGACTCAATAATTACAACGTGATAAGAACGAAATAAGAGCACAGTTCAATAAATGCCAGAATAACCGCGTTCACAACTTCCCGTTCATTTGGTAAAAGTGAACGAGTCATTCACGTTCGTTAAAAATATGATATAGTTCGTGAACAATCGTTCAATGAACGCGTTCAGGTACAACACTGAGTGACGCAGCTATGGGTGGACGACTGAAAGCATGCGTTTGTTCTGCTGCATTAATGGAACTAAAGAACAAACCAACTCCAGAGGTTGGACGCTCTCGACAGGTCATCTGTCTGCTGAGTGCTTCCATGATTGTGTATCAGTGTGCGGTCTTTCCACCACTTTCAACTCCCCGACGTTACCGACACGTTGTTTGTCAACTCCCCCCGGTGTCCACGCTGCCAGTACAATGAGTTTGGGTCCACTTTTGGCTCTTGGGCTGAAAACGTTTACGCCTCCTCTGCAGCGATCTGGCAGCAGACACTGACAACATTATCCTCTAAAGACCGACTGAGCCAGATAAAGCGGCCTAAGCCTATTACAGCCTGCTGCTGATTGAATCTCAGGGAAACAAGATTAGAGAGATGCAAATGGATTTTATTAAGAGATCCAGGCAGCAGCTGTAGAGCTTCATTTAAAATACATTCATTAAGACCCTCATTTGGGCAGATGCCGGTGCGTCGGCCTAAAGGAGGCAGTTTTATTCCTTCAGTTTTGTGCTTTTTAGGTTTTCAAACCCCATTTTCAACTCAAATTAGAGTTAGGCATGTATATTAAATGGTTTCTGGACCAGCAACGGCGGTAACTGCTTATTAAATTTCCGGGGTTTTTTTGTCGTTATCTTGTTACTGTTGACAAGATATTTGAAGATTTATGTAATGGGGGGTAAATGTTTCCGGAATAAAACTAATGAAATGTTCCCACATGGGTGTTACTGATAAAGAAAACTCAAGTCTTAAATGTTGGTTGGATCAAATTTCCAAGATAAGTCTGGAGTCAAAATATGAAATTGTTAGAATGAACAAGAGAATAGGAAGGAATATTGGTGTTAGATCTACTTTAAAACACTGTCTGCACATTATGATCCATTCACTTTACAGGTTCTTTCTCGTGGAATATTTACTAAACCATTGTATACATGTACATAAACCAGCATATATGTGGAATAACACACCATCATATATATTAAAAACATGAACTAACCAACACTAAAGTAATTTGTTTTATTATTCAACTGATTAAAGTATGTACATTTAACACATTTAATGTCTGAAGAAGATACTTTCTAAAAAAAAATCGTAGAGTAGGATTTTTTTTTTTTTTAGCATATACATCATTTTGGATAAGCATTACTTCATCCTATTCCATTTGGAACAGAACTTCTGTTGTAAACAAGTTTCTTTTTACTCATTCACATTATTTATGGACAGTCACAACAGTGATAAGTATACTTGTTTTTTGGTCTGTCTACTGGATTAGGGTTTTTGACACAATTGCTAAATTATTTTTAGCTGTATTGTTTATTTCATTTATATACGTGTGTGTGTGTGTGTGTGTGTGTGTGTGTGTTTTAAAATTTTTTACTTAAATCTTCATTTCAAGGATTACATTTACAATACATTACAATTGACAGCGTTACAGAAACTAACAGTAGTTTAAACATAAAAATATATTCATACATACTAAGGAATTCACATGTACTAGTTAACTGTAAGAAAAAAAAACTTAAATGAAACAGTTGCATATAATTTCACTGTTTTTTTCAAATCTGGGGAAGTATATAAGTTTAATACTTCAAATAGATTGTTCCATTTCATCCAGACGTCCATGTAAATTAAAAATTGATGTTTTCCATATTCTACATTTATGAATATATGTGAAATTTACCAATTAATATGAATAAGTTGACCATATATTCAATGGTGTTCACATTGTAAATAAAACCTACAATTACAGATTTGCAGTCAATTACAGCGGGGTATTTGATTTTACACAAAATATATTTTTCCGATTTAGACCAGAGGGTAAGAGATTTGTTGCATTGAAATAAATAAATAAATAAATATATTGATGTAACAGGATCATTGTTTAATAAGGTTACATTTATCTTTTAGATACAAAACTTTAAAAAAATTAAGCATTAGTGGGATATGTATTTTAATCAATTCAAATCTAATTATTTTACTATTTCATTTGTATTATTACATCATCTTATTTAAATTAGTTTGTCATCTCCCTTCAGGTTGAAGAATTAATATAAATGTAATTTTAGTCCATTTTATTTGTGTAATGTCTTTGTATTTTTTTTCCAAGGATTTCTCTGTCCCATCCAATATGCTCTTTGAACTTTAAGAAAACACTATTATCTTAAAGTATTTAACATTCCAGTCTGATAAAACACAGCAACATGTCTCAACTCAGCATGTTACAAAGAAGGAGCAGTGGTTGAACAGAACTGAGAACTAATAGAGATAAAGAAAAATAAAATGGCAGAAAATAAAAAAAAAAATAAAAAAAAAAAAGCAAACATCTCACTGATTATATTGGAAAAACACAAGTAAGCACAGATAAAACTCAACATACAGTCATATACTAACATAAAACTAAAGAATCAATGGCAGTCGATTATTTTTTATTACGTTACGGTGACTTTTATTGACTCAAATCTCCACATTTCCATTGACACCTGAATGCTGCAAAACAAGTGAAAATGACAAAATACAACCAAACAAACTCAAACTATAACACTGTGAAGGCATGAACCAATGTTCTGCTTAACATATATTTTCTGTTGTCATGCAAGATCTATTTTTAATGATTTAATAATAATTTTAACGATAAATTTTTACATTGAAAAATATTCAGGCAGTTAACAATAAAACAACGTGTCAACTAATTTTCATGGCTGATTACTTCAGCGTCGGTAGTGGAAGTTGACGCCCAATCAAATGGTGTCAAATTACACTGGTCAACAAGTAAAATACTTCCAGAATGAAACTAATGAAATGTTCCCGTGTGTGTGTTAGTGATAAAGAAACCTCAAGTCTTAAATGCTGGTTGGCTCAAGTTTCCAACAAAAGTCTGGAGTCAAAATGTGTAATTGTCCAAATGAATATTGGTCTCAGATCTACTTCAAAACACTGTCTGCTAGAGGTGTGACGAGATGTCATTTGGCCAGATTTCTCATCGCATTAAAATGTATTTAAATGTATTTAAAACCCATCATCAGACAGTCAATGTAGTCAATGTAGGTATGTGTATGTATATGTGTGTATGGATGTGTATATGTGTATGTATATGGATGTATGTATATATATATATATATATATATATATATATATATATATATATATATATATATATATGCTCTGACTGAGTAATACAAAGGGGTAGGACTAGACAAGTTTTGTTAACTTCATCCTACACCCTTTCGAACAAGGTATAATTATTTAGGATACTAAAGAGGTGTTGTTTTAACTTCTGCTTAAATACTTTGTATGTTTTACTTATTTTATTTTACCTGTTCGAAGAAACAAATAAATGAAAATGAAATGTTTTCTCACATTTTAACAAACTCAGACACTAGTTATTATGTTAGTTATTACTTCATGAATATATGATGCAAAAATAACTTTGTTTTATTATTTTGTTCATCAAGAACAGTAAAGTTACAGTAATGGTATAAATATCAGTGTGTGACATGATGCATAACCCACAAAACCCATGAATATACCAGAGAACAGCTGCAGAATAACTGTCTACTGGAGTGAATAGTATACATATGAATGGGTTAATATAGATTTTTTTTTTTAATCAATGATATTTAATCATGATTAATTGAAATTAATCCACAGCAACCCTGCAATTAATCTGATTAAAGTTTTAATCATTTGACAGCACTTTATATATATATATATATATATATATATATATATATACTGTATATATATATATATATATATATATATATATATATATATATATATATATATATATATATATATATATATATATATATATATATATATATAAATGTATATATACTGTATATATATATATATATATATATATATATATATATATATATATATAAATGTATATTGCTCAGTGCTAACTTCTCATGCCATATTGCAATAATAAATACAAATCATTACATTTGCGATTCAATGGAAAAACTGACAGTACACACTTGTGTTTTTTCAACATTTCATGAATATCTGTAAAGTTTAGCCATCGTTGAGATTCAAAGATGAACTGATCAGATTTTGATGGTCAGAGGTCAAAGGTCAAGGTCACATCATTGTCATTAATAGAACAAAAACACATGAGCTTATATTATGCAAGAAGAGCAGACATTGATTGAACTAAAGGGTTTCAATTGACTGATCAATAAAATATCCAAAAATGCTCAGATTTGTTTGAATCTTTCACTCGGTCCGTAACCAGAAGAACAAAACCTACAAATATTCAGGAATAAGATTATAAATGATGCAAGAGAAGACGCTTGACTGTCATCTTCACCTCCAGTGCATCACTGCAGACAACTGTTATAATCATCTTCATTCACTATCTACACTACCACATCTTCATCTTCATCATCATCATCATCATCACCTTGTTAATCAGCAGCAGCAGCAGCAGTGTGATCAACACATCAACACGTTCTCCATCATCAATGCACAGCTTCTCCTTTCTGATCAGTGCAAACATCAACATCATCTTTTATTCAGCAGCAGTCTTAGTTTCCTCCTCTTCCTCTTCCTCTTCCTCCTCCTCATATTCATCACTTCTAAACATCAGCATTTGGACGAACATGTCCATCTCTACCATGTCTTCATTATTATTATTATTATTATTATTATTATTATTATTATTATTATTATTATTATTATTATTATTATTATTATTATTATTATTATTATTATTATTATTATTATATTCTTAGTTGAACTCTTCATATTTCTGCAGTGATTCCTCCATTCACCTGCTTTCAGTCCAAGTTCAGTACTTTAATAAAAAAAAAAAATAAAAAAAAAAATTTACTAAATAAAAAATAAAACAAAACAAAAATAAATTAGAAGAAGAAGAAGCAAGGTCAAATAGAAACTCTCTCACCTCCTTGATGGTGCAGTATTCTGTTTGTGGAGACCATATTCGCCTCTTATAGAAGTAGTTGAGGGCGATGAAGAGCGCGGAGCCCAGGGCGGCCACGGCGGCGGTCAGGGCGATGGAGATGTGCCGGAGGAGAACCATAGGACCGGGGGGACCGGGGGGGAGGCTGCGGGGAGGGACGCTCCGATTCCTGGACACCGACAGTGTGCTGGCTGTGGCTGCTGTGTCCTCCTCCTCCTCCTTCCTTCTCTTTCTGCTGCTGGTTGGACTCTACATGTGACCGAGATCTCCGCTTGTTTTTGTTTCGAGACGCGCAAAAGGAAGAGACGGTGCGTTCAAGTACTGCTGGGAAACTTCAACTCCCCTCTGTGTGTCAGCTCGACTCCAGCCGGTAGTCAGCAGAGATGTAAAAAGTACAGGGGGGGTGGGGGGGTGGAATTGACTAAAAGTATCTTGACTTTGTTGAAATTCTACTCAGAGTAAAAGTAAAAGTACACATCTAAAAATGTACTCGAGTAATAATACAAAAGTACTTCATTTAAAATGTAGCTTGAGTACAGTTTATTTTCATGCAAAAAAGGATGAGTCATGAATAAAGTTCAGCACAAGTTGTTTTAATCAACTTTGACGTGTATTAACACTTTAAACATCCACTCAATTTCACCAAAATGTCTTAATAAAATAAATTGAATGCTGTTTTTGAACCATTTTACCATCATGCAATTGGTGTTTGTTTATATTATAAATGAAAATATTAAGATGAAAACTAGGATATTTGATTTGAGACGGGTCCTGTTACATGATGCAATAGCCATGTGTGAATATTTGTATGTTTTGGACTACATTTCAACCTTTTTGTTTGTTTGTTTTGAATGTTTTTGTTGGTCTATGACTGTTTGTTGGAACACGGTTCCTCTGTGGATAATTATGAGACATAAACGTTCAGATCTGCTGTTTGCCATGTTTATTTTGAACAAATGAGGGATTGTACCTACCGTGGTTATTTTATCTGAAATAAGTGATATGTGAGAAGGTCCAATGTCAAACTACATTAGGTCATGTGACATTTGGGACAGGTTTGGGTGGTTTGATTAACATTTTGAAAGACTACTTCTGGCTTATATGTGGACCCTTGGAAGTTTAAAGGATTAAATTAAAGTGCACATCCACACTTAACCTTTGTATTTTGTTGAAACATTTTTTACATTGATTATGTTGTGTAATTAGTGCAAAAAAAACTCCATTAAATTATGAAAATACTTGTATTAATTATCCAAATGCAAAAAAAGTTAAATTTCATCAGGAAAATAAGGTCAATTTCAACAATATTCTGCCTCAATGTATCATTAGTCCATGTGTTTTTATTACGGATCAGTTCTACAAAGACATTAAACTCTTAGTAACAAAAGCAGAAAATGGTTCAAATTGTGTGTAATTTTCTTTAGACATTTCAGGTTATTCACATTTGTACAGGTTATTCACATTTTATTTTTTACATGATAGTTTCTAAATGTAAATATTTTCATAATTTAATATTTTTTGCAGTAAAACAGTGACAAATATTTGAAGTTGTCATCATTTATAGGCAAAAAAAATTAGAAGAAAACATGGAGTCATTTAATAGGTTAATATGCTAATATGCCACGTGTGTGTGGCATGTGAGAGTGATTGTTTGTCTATATATGTTCAGCCCAGAGATGAACTGTAGACTCATACAGGGTGTACCCCGCCTTCACCCACTTTAGCTGGATTAGGCCCCCCATGAGGATAAAGCAGGTTCAGATCACATCATACGAGCTTCGTAACTCCAGACTCCTCTGTGAACTTTCCGGTACTCGAACTACGTCATCCTAAAGATTACACTGATTGGTTGTAGTACCGTCCTATTGCATACAGACAACATTTTAGCCCCTGTGAATTCAGTTTGGTATGAATTCAACCAATAATTTTACTGCAGACATGACATTTCACCCAGTATATTCAGAGGGTAGGGTAATAGATTACCTAGTTGATTAGTAATTCATGCTTGTCTTTGCTTCCTACATGGATATTTTCTCATTTATTTATTTATTTATTTGATTATTTGATAGGGACATTAAAGAATAGAAAATGTAAAGACGCTGGATTTAGCATAGCTGCTACTTTTCATCTGCAGTCCCTAGGCAGGTAAACATAAAATAAATCTAGCTACACACATTTACCATAGACCCAAAAAAAAAAAAACCCAAAAAACCCCAAATCAAATCAAACAAGACAGAAACAAAATAAGCAACAACAACAAAAACGCAGAACACATCCACATCCACTGGAAAAAAAAATCTAAATTTTACCAAATATTTTTTTGTCATTTCTAGTCCAAATGTCTCATCACACTTAAAATCAGACAGAATCACCTAAAGAAGAACTTTTCAGTTCAATATGAGAACTGATTTATCGACAATAGATCTGAGATTTCAAGAAATCTCATCAATATAAATTTAACTTTTTCCATTGGCAGATATTTTTGCCTAAACCAAGCAAAAAAAGCAAAAATATATTATATATATATATATATAAACATTATCTCTGTAAGATTTCCTCAATTACATCTAAATAGGCTCCAATATGTTCAAAGCTTGTTGTGCCTGGAACCACTTATTGGATTTTATGCATTCACTAAACTACTAATATCCTGGTTTATCATGCAAAGGATAATATATTACAGCCTCTGTTCCAGAAAAAGTAGGGATGTTGTTTAAAATATAATGTAAAAGATCTATTGTCTATAAATCAGATCTTATATCTCACTGAAAAGTGTCCCTTTAGGTGTTTCTGTCTTATTTTAAGTGCTATGTCACATTTGGACGAAAAAGGAGAAAATACACTTGGTAAGATTTAGATTTTTGCAGTGTAGTATGTGATGAAGAACTAAATGTCTGATTTTTCCGACGGGCCTTGAAGGCAGCGGAGACATTCGCCTGCTCTGCCGGTGAGAATGGGCCATGAAAAGTAAGAGGATGGATTTAATGAACCTGAAACAACAGTAATCTAATATTACATAATTCAAATGTGATCTAAAGCTAATGGTTACCAGTTCATTTGACAGATAATAAAAATCCAGTGCGCAGATGCAGCAGGTAATGATGGTCTGGGGGCTCCATCTACAGGCTGTTTTATCCCAAACTAAAAATGGACAAGTGATGTGAGTTCAGGGGACACATTCAGCCCAAATACGGTCTAAACAGGGCCACAAACATCCAATAAAAGCACATTAGCCTCTAAATAAATAAGTGAAAATCAAGTTATAATGTAGAACAGGGGTGTCAAAGGGGACATATTAAACATAATTTGATGTGAATTGAGCCGTAACACTAAAATACTAACAGAATATATAAATATCAACTCCAAATTTTCCTTTTAGAGTAAAAAAAAAAAGTCTAATTATGTGATGAAAATGTTGACATCTAACTATCCTTTAAAATTATGTATATAAATGATGTTTGTCAGGTTTAAAAAAGCTTAAAGTGTATTTTATTTGTGGATGATAGACATCTATTACTCTGGCAATGATTTGAATAAAATAGCCAACTAGATAAAGTTCAAAAGGAGTTTGTAAAAATTATAATTGAACCTCAATAAAAACATTTTTTTTTTTTTTTTTGGAGGGAAAAAAATGAAAGAAACAAATAAGTCAAAATCAGAATGAAGGAAATTAGCATAAGATGTTTATAATTAATGAGCAGCATAAAACAAGATATTATTGTAATAACTTAATACATGCTGAGATATTATCACATTCATTAAATACTGTAAATATTTAAAATGGAAATAAATATCATCGTTTATATTAAAAACTGTTGGATTCACAATTTGGATCATGTGTGAGGTTTAAAAATGTGTATGTGAATGATTTATGTTATTGGAAAAAAGTTTGTTAACAAAGCAAAAGAAGTTTAATTGATTTGATCATTAGTTTATATAAATAAAAAAGGGGGTGGAGCTTATAAGTTTTCCTCCTCCCCCCTCCTTTTTGAGTGTTGAGTGTGTTTTATATATTTATGTTCTATTCTCTTTCATGTCTATACCTTTTAGTGATCTCTGCTCTGATGCTTTTAATGTTTTATGGAAAGATCTTGTATATGAAATATGATTTATAAATAAAATGTAATATAGTTTTATACTGTGTTAAATATCATTGCATTGGCTCATTTGTTGAAACTGTCATCTTTGTTTCCAAAATGCTTCAGAAATAGAAGGAAATATTGATGTTTCTAAACTATATTAAGTGTCTACAACTATTTTTAAAAAATATATGTTGAATTGTTGAGTGTGTTTGTATAAGTGTACTGCTATGATCATTTTGTTGGGTGTAATTTAATGTCTGCATGATCTATAGGTAACACTTTATAATATCTACACACAATTGACTATGTATTTATTACCCATTTCTAAATGGATTGTTCACTATGTATTAACCATTTGTTTCCTATTTGTTAATGTCTTGTAAAGGTTCATACTAGTGTAAATGTAAAATTTGATTATTTTTAACCAACAGCTACAGTGTTTGTATATCTGTAAACAAAGAAACAGTTGTAAACACTGCACCTGTTGGTTAAAAATAATCAAATTTTACATTTACACTAGTATGAACTTTTACAAGACATTAACAAATAGGTAATAAATGGTTAATACATAATGAACAACCCATTTATAAATGGCTAATAAATGGTTAATACAAAGTCAATTGTGTGTAGGTATAATATAGTGTTACCGGTCTATTAATTGCGGTCAAATGCTAAAGTTTGGGGAGAAAATTGTTTTTTTAGTGATAAATGTGTCGAAACACACTTTATACTTTGTTTGATTCTTTTTCTTTTTCTTTTAATTCATTTTTCTTTAATTATTTATTTTTCATTGCTCTTTTTCTTTTATACTGCTCCTTTTTGATCATACAACATTCAGACTTGCAGGTACTTGAGGACAGATTATGTTCATTTGAATGTTGTTGTTTTAATCTTATTTTGTCTTGTTTTGTTTTTATTTGTTCTTTGCATTTTTAAACAAATAAATAAAACATAAATACATAGACAAATAAATGTACTAAATATTGAGATGCATTATGTCTACAGCTGTAAGATACCCTATTCATAATTATTTGAGATATAAATATGAATATTTCCTTAAAATTTAAATGGAGATTATTTTTCTTAAGTGAGAAGTGAAGAAAGTAGATGATTAGTTGAGGTAAAAAATATTATTTACAGTCAGATTATAACATATATCTGTAACACGTTATAATACATACACATGATTTTTTTGGGTTTAATTTTATTTATTTTACTTTTTTATTTGTTTAATCCTTTAACCCTTGATGCGTCAGCGTTGACACATTTTGAATGGATGGTTTAGATTAAATTCAGAAAAAAAACTTTTTTTTTGTTATTTTAGTGAGAATTTTGTTCATGGAACTGATGTACAGGTGTCGAAAAGCAACTGATTTAGAAAAACAAAAAGCCAAACTAAAACAACTGGAACCAAATTATAACACTAGTTATTTATTCCTTTTTCTTTTTTTTTTACTTCATTTTTTTAAAACATTTTTTGTTGTCGTCTCCCGCTTATCTGGGTCCAGGTCATGGGGGCAGCAGTTCTAGCAAAGTAACCAGACTTTCCTCACCCCAGCTACCTCAGCCAGATCCTCCAGGGGAATCCCGAGGTGTTCCCAGTCCAGCCAAAAAATGTCATCCCTCCAGCATGTCCTGGGTCGCCCTTAAGTCTCCTCCCAGATGGACATGGCCCAGAACACCTCCCCAGGGAGGCGCCCAGGAGGCATCCTCACAAGGTGCCTGAACCACCTCAACTGGCTCCTCTGGATGTGGAGGAGCAGCGGCTCTACTCCGAGCCCCTTCCCAATGTCTCACCCTATCTCTAAGGCTGAGCCTGGCCACCCTGCAAAGGAAACTCATTTCAGTCGCTTGTACCCGTGATCTCATTCTTTCAGTCATGACCTAAAATTTATGACCATTGATGAGGGTCGGAACGTAGGTCGACCGGTAAATCAGCATTTTTTCTTGTTTGTGAATATTTATTAGTTCCTGTTGATGTTGTTGCTTATTTTTGTTTGTTTATTTATTGTATTATTTTTCTTCAATTGTGTTCTGTTAGTGTCTTACTTAGTTCATGTTACATATTATTTTGTCGGTTTAATATTCATTTTTGTTAATTTTTCTGATCACTTTGGCTGTTTTTGTTCATTTTGTTGCTTGTTGTATCTTGTTTTATTTTTTTTACTGTGGAATTGTTTAAGTCTCAGGAGTTAAAGGGTTAACCAGTAAATGGTCTCATTACATTACTGTACAACATAATTGACAAGACAAGCCACAACAATACCACATCTAAACAGACATCACTTATGTCGGCCTATGTACTGTATACACATATAACTAAAATACAGACAGCAAAACAAACAAATGGAATTAAAAACAAAGATTACAAAAATAAAACTTGAAATATCTTTAAAAGAATTTATAGTTGGGAGAATTTTAAGATTTAAAGTAATTTGTTGTTCATTCCAAATCCTTGGTGTATATGAAGAGAAGACAGTTTTACCAAGTTCTGTTCTTTGTTAATAAATGGTTCATTTATGATAACATGTGTATGGCTCATTTGGTAGAGCGGGTTGCTGGTTCAAATCCTACTCTGTCCTAGACAGTCCTGTTGTGCCCTTGGGCAAGACACTTCACCCTCCTGCCTCCAGTGTCACTCACACTGGTGTATGAATGTTCGGTGGTAGTCAGAAGGAAAATGTCAGCCATGCTTTTGTCAACCTGTGGATACAAATGTAGTTTACCGCCACCAGAGGGAGCATGTGAGAGTGAATGAATAATGGGTCACTAATGTGCTTTGTTAAGGGTTAATGTATGACTATAAGAAAGTTATTTTCTGATGGGGCAGAACAGCACCAGGATGCCGAAGGTGGGGTATTGTTCCTACAGGACGGAACAATACCCCTCCTCCTGCAGCGTCAGGGTGCTGTTCGGCCTCGTCAGGAAAGATTTTTATGATAGTCACGTGTTGGCAATACATAATCCCGCTTATTCTACAGGTTATTACAGTTTATTACTGCTTATTTTGACAAAAGACAGACATTTGTATATTTACTTTCAAAGTGGCCCAAGTATCTGCGGAGTGATATGGTACAGTGAATCTGAAGTGACAAAACTCGTTGCCATTGGCAGCGGGCGTTAATTGTGCAGTGGGGGGTTATCGAAAAAAATTCACCATCAGAACGCTGGGAACGTCCATTCAAAGTGAATGGGAGCTGTCGCAACATTCTGGAGGGCTATAGAATAAAGTTACCAAAAATACAAAAAAACCACAATACAAATCCAATCCATTATTATTATTATTATTATTATTATTATTATTATTATTATTATTATTATTATTATTATTATTATTAATAATAATAATAATAATGGATTAGATTTATATAGCGCTTTTCAAGGCACCCAAAGCGCTTCACATTAGTGTTCCATTATTCATTCACTCTCACATGCTCCCTCTGGTGGTGGTAAACTACATATGTAGTCACAGTTGCCCTAGGGCAGACTGACAGAAGCGTGGCTGCCATTTCGCGCCTACGGCCCCTCTGACCACCACCCAACATTCATACTCATTCATACACCAGTGTGAGTGACACTGGAGGCAAGGAGGGTAAAGTGTCTTGCCCAAGGACACAACGGACTGACTAGGACAGAGCGGGAATCGAACCGCCAACCCTTCGGTCAATGGACGACCCGCTCTCCCAACTGAGCCATGGCCGCCCCATTATTATTATTATTATTATTATTATTATTATTATTATTATTATTATTATTTAGTAGTAGTAGTAGTAGTAGTATTAGGAGTAGTTGGACTAGTAGTAGTAATAGTAGTAGTTATAACAATAATAGTAGTAGTAGTAGTAGTAGTAGTAGTAGTAGTAGTAGTAGTAGTAGTTGTAGTAGTAGTAGTAGTAGTAGTAGTAGTAGTATTAGGAGTAGTTGGACTAGTAGTACTAATAGTAGTAGTTATAACAATAGTAGTAGTAGTAGTAGTAGTTGTAGTAGTAGTCGTAGTAGTAGTAGTAGTAGTAGTAGTAGTAGTTGTAGTAGTCGTAGTAGTAGTAGTAGTAGTAGTAGTAGTAGTAGTAGTAGTAGTAGTAGTAGTAGTAGTATTAAAGCATTTACAAATAGATAATAAATAGTGAATTGTGTGTAGGTTTTATAAAGTGTTATTTATATTTTATACATGTAAAGGAAGAATATTTTAAATCACAGTCGTGGCTGAAAAAGAAGTGAAGTGAAATAAAGAGGCAGATTTTTCTGTGTTTGACTGATGCTGTCGCCCACTGTGACACTGCCCCACAGTTTTTCCACAGCTGTGTGTGTGTGTGTGTGTGTGTGTGTGTGTGTGTGTGTGACAGGTTGACATTAAACCACACACTGATGAATACCTTGTAGAACATAAAACTGTTGAGTGCATCATTAACCCCTGAGTAGAAGGTGAGGAGTGAACGCTGCTGTTATTGAACCTGTTCATGTTTAGGACAACGACCAGTGTTCAGACTATGACTGGACCAGGATCAGAACCAGCTTCATCTAAACCTATAATGATTTAAGATCAGAGAAGAATAGATCAGATTACATTAGATTGAACAACATCAGATTATATGAAACTATATTAGATTAAACTAGATTACATTATTTTAAACTAGAATAGTCTAGATTATGTTAGATTATTTTAAACTAGATTAGGCTAGGTCAGATTAGGATAAATGTGACAATTAGATTGTGTTAAATTAGATTAGATTGGATAAAATTAGATTATTTTAAACTAGATTAGTCTAGATTAGATTAGATTAGATTAGATTAGATTAGATTAGATTAGATTAGATTAGATTAGATTAGATTAGATTAGATTAGATTAGATTAGATTAGATTAGATTCAATTCGATTATGTCATCCCTCCAGCGTGTCCTGGGTCGGTCCTCAGGTCTCCTCCTGGTTGGACATGTCCAGAACACCTCCCCAGGGAGGCGTCCAGGAGGCATCCTCACTAGATGCCTGAGCCACCTCAGCCTGCTCCTCTGGATGTGGAGGAGCAGCAGCTCTAATATGAGTCCCTACTGGATGTCCGAGCCCCTCACCCTATCTGTAAGACTGAGCCTGAGCACCCTGTGAAGGAAACTCATTACAGATACTTACACTTGTTCACACACACACACACACACACACACACACACACACACACACACACACACACACACACACACACACACACACACACACACACACACAGGAAACATCACAAGTTAAATAAAAACAAAAGCACAAACAATATTATAACTAGAAAAACAACCATAAAAAACAGTAATGGAAAAAATGCAATTTGCGAGTACTACAAGTTGTAGTAGTAGTAGTAGTAGTAGTAGTAGTGATAGTGGAAAAAAAGTAGTAGTAGTAGTAGTAGTAGTTTGTGAGAGTATGTTTACTATGTTATCAAATCACATTATATTAATTTAACTATAATGATCTGATAATAAATGACACGACTGTTTCTGACCACACGTTTAGGTTTTTAACACTGAGTTTAGTTCAACTCACTGCTGTTCTTTCACACTGAACTTGGTGAATTTTTTAAAGATTTGAGACAGAATTGAAAGCTCCAAATATGATTAAAATCCACAATGACACATAAGGTGAATATTTAAAATGACCTGAATCAATTAACAGTGACCTCTGGGGGGTGCTGTGGACCCAAAATTTAGTTTACACAAGAAGAGAAGAAAAGTCAAGAACATTTATTATTACTATATAGAAACCATATAGTAATAATGAGAGCATGAACTGAATTTGAATTAAATTTGTGCAAAGTTATTAAGGAAATAATTAAATAAATGAATAAATCCGATTTTTAAAAATGTATTAATTAAAAAAAAAAATTGCAATGAATTTGTTTTGTTGAATCCAAGCAATAAATAAATTAAATAAATAAATAAAAATTCTACCAATATAACTAATTAAAGTTACAGTGGTAATAATATTTTAAAGATCTATTGTCTAAAAAAAAATCAGTTCTTATATCTGACTGAAAAGTTCCTTAGTGTGATGTGAGTTTTGATTGTTGCAGTGCAAAATAACAAATGAGAAAATAAATTAAGCATAAAAATGAAGCTTTAAGTGATTTAAAAACTCTAACAAGACAACAAAGCCTATTTTTTCTTTTTACATGGAATATAGTCAGTGAATATTTTAGTAATCAGATTTCCTGTTCAGACGCAAAAGAAGAACTAGTGGTTAATTGATTTTCATTTTAAAATAAAAGAAATTAAATTAAATGTCAAGGCATTTTTCCTTTTACAGTGTCAACCAATCTTTTTTTAATTGTTTTGACATTGAAAAAAAAACCCTTGAAATTCAAATTTTTTCTTCTATTTTAAAGTGATATTCAATTTAGACAATAGTTTTTTCCCCCCTTTGTTTCTGAAAACAATATCCAATTACTAAAACATACACTTTTTGAGTTGTACATTGGATTTGAAGTTGTATCAGTATATTTACTTTAGACAAACTTTGATTAACAGAAACAAATATGTTAGTTTGGAAGTCATAAAACTCAGACTATATTTCCTGTTAGAAGAGTGTACCTACTGGTGTATGAATGTGTGTGAATGGGTGAATGTGAGGCTAATGAAGGTAAAAAAAACCTATATAAGTGCAGAATATTTACCAATATTTTTAGGGAAGGGAACGTTCAAAAAGAGAACGTGAGAGAATAACAGACTGGTCAATGGAGGCTTTTATTTTGAAGTCACAGTCTGTTGTTGCAGTCAATGATTTGTACTTTACAACATTTTCTACTTTTTTACTACAATGACACACATCCTTTACAAATGATATTTAATATAAAACAAAAATAGGATAAAGTACAGTATGTTCCAACATTACCTTTTGTAAAATACACATTAGAGGACCAATGGAAGGTCATTTCCGCCTGTACAAAAAGTCAAAATCATGAGATAAAGAGTCAAAAGATTGACTTTTTTTTAAAATTGCAGACTTTGAATTTATTTCAGAATTGTGACATTTACTTGTAACTGTGTTTTTTTTAAAATCTCATAATTTTTTTTTATCTCATAATTTTGACTTGATCGTATAACTTTTTATGTCACACTTTGGATGTTTTATCTCATGTCAATTTTATCTCATAACGCTGACTTTTTATCTAATAATTTTGGACTTTTTGTCTCATGAT
Organism: Siphamia tubifer; assembly: GCA_020466265.1. Taxonomy (NCBI): domain Eukaryota; kingdom Metazoa; phylum Chordata; class Actinopteri; order Kurtiformes; family Apogonidae; genus Siphamia; species Siphamia tubifer. Next base: position 36,478,285 of record CM035796.1, read on the forward strand.
TTTGACTTTTTTTTTTGACTGGTGGAAATGGGCTTCCAATTAATAATGTTTTATTGTTTTGAGTTTAAATATACAGTATATGAATATGTTTCTACAGTTATTTTTTTTACTCTATTGATATTATTTGAAATTTTTTTTCAAAACACTGTTGAAGCAAGGTTTCATCAGGACTTATAATGACTAAAAACAAACACAAATCAATGGCAATATAAGTATAAATGGAAAACAAATGGAATATGTATCAATTATTGTTGTCATTGTGTAGTTCAGAAACCACTTTTTTTTTTACTTCTTATATTTGTGTAAGGGATGTAATGCATTTTATTATAAAAAGAAACAAAAACAAATCCACAGATGTTAAAATTAAAGTCAGATTGTTTATTGTGATTGTTTGTTTGTCTTGTTTTGTCAGTAAAGATGATTCTGATACTAATTGTATTTTATTGTATTCTGTTGTATTGTTTATGAATGATTGATCACATCAGACCCAAACATACACATACATATATATAATTATAATTATGACTATGATGATGATGATGATGATGATGATGATTATTATTATTATTATTATTACAGAGGTGGAAGTAACTAAGTAGAAATACTTCCTTTACTCTACTTAAGTCATTTTTAAGGTATCTGTACTTTACTTGACTATTTGTTTTTCAGGCAACTTTTTATTTTTACTCATTACATCTTTGTATAAATATCTGTACCTTATACTCTTTACATTCTCAGAATAGACCCATTGCTTTTCCAAACTAGACAAATGTGACATTATGAAAAATAAGTAATGTATTGTAAATCAGTTAATCAGAAAATGTGACTTACTACCATAATCTTTTAAAATTTTTTTTTTTATTATTTCTTATCTCATAAATATGAATGTTTTTGTCGTAATTTTGACTTATCTCATTATATAGATTTTTTTAGTCTCCTATTTATGACTTTTGAATTTGTTTGTGTCCTGTCCATACCCACTAAACGGATCACTATGACACAATAAAACACATCATCTACACAGTAACTCACTTTCAAAGGCTTTATTTTGGGATATTTTAGATTTTTTCCTCGTTTTTAATTTTATTACAATTGAGAAGTTGTACTTTTTTTTTTTTACTTTTACTTCAATAAAGCATTGAATCAGTACGTCTACTTTTACCATCATATTTTTCCACACAAGTAACTGTACTTCTACTTAAGTACATAAAGTGAGTACTTTGACCACCTCTGATTGTCAATGAAAGTACAAAGTACAACATACAGTATAAATACAACTGAACTGTCTCCATCCATCCATCCATCCATCCATCCATCCATCCATCCATCCATCCATCCATCCATCTGTCTCACGTTACTCTTAATTTCCCCCATTAACCGTTCCAGTGAGTTATAACCACATACGGCTTTTATTTTGAAATCACATCCGGTCGCTGGCCTGACTGACGTCGCCTTGACAACCGTCGACCGGTCGAAGTAACCGGGACTGAGGGGAGACTTTACCGCCGCTGCTGCTCCGCTCTTTCTGCCCTAGTGTTTTTACCGGAGAACTCACGGAAACACGGACTAAGTTTTCAGTTTTTATTTACCGTCTTCCGTTGGCTGTGGAACGGCCGGGTCCGGTATCTGCTTAGCGGTGTTCCGACAGTCGGTTCCCCCCGCTGCGGGCGGCTAGCATCGGGTACTGCTGCTCAACATGGTGGCCTGTAGGCAACAAGGAACCCCGTATGGATAAAATCAACCGGTTTCGGGACATTTTGAACGGAGAGTAGCCGCGGTCGGTGCAGTTTGATCCGGTTTTACGGTTTCTTCAACTGTGGAACCGTTTGTATTTTACAGCCCACTTCCAAAGTTGTCACCGGGCCCCTTCAAAGTTTCAAAGCCGTGGTGTAAAAGTGTCAAAACATGTGCTTGGAAGTGTGAAAAACACACTCACGGTTGTGTTTAGTGACCGTGTTAACTCTTATTGGGAATGAATTGGAGCACAAGTGCAACCCGTGGATAGTTTTTACCCCCCCCCCCCCCATCTCCCTCCCCTCTTCATCCTCATCTTCCTCATGCCAGTTTGACCCATTGTTAATCTGTGGATTATTATGGATTACTATGATGGCCTAATCACCAGACCAGACGTGGAATTTTGGGAATAACTGCACTTTTTTTTTTTTTTTTTTTTTAATTTTGAGTTTTGCTGCTGGTGAATGATGACAGAGAAAAGCGATGGTTTCCCTTCGTTGAGATTTTGAGTCGAGAGGAGTTAATTACATGGAGACTCGCCTGACATGCCAAGGAAGGAGTTGCCACTACCTGAGGGTTGGGAGGAAGCCAGAGACTTTGATGGCAAAGTGTATTACATTGACCACATTAACCAGTGCACGAGTTGGATTGATCCCAGAGACAGGTATGTGATGACTGATGAGGGTGCATGAGATCTGAGCTTCTGTAAAATGTCCAAAAACTGCAGCTAAACCTCATGCATTTTGCACGATTTGAATCTAAACATGCATATTACAATTCCAACAGGTACCTAAACGCAACATGTTGCAGCAAAATGAAAAGAAATAAGTGTCTTTTGCAAAATTCTGAAATGCTCTGGTTGAAATTGTCACATTTGTACTATTATGATAATTTTTCGGTTCTAAAAATATGATTATAAAGCAGTAATTACAGCCCAAACTGGAATAATAAGTCATTCTACCATGTGCTCCAGTATACCTGCACAAAAACCATTGATCACATTAACCAGTGCACCAGTTGGATTGATCCCAGAGACAGGTATGTGATGGATGAGGAGGGTGCATGAGATCTGAACTAGTGCAAAATGTAAAAAAAAATAAATACAGATAAAACTCGTGCATTTTGCAGGATTTGAATCTAAACATGCATATTACAATTCCAACAGTTACCTAAATTTAACCTGTTGGAGCAAAATGAAAAAAAGGGTCTCTTGCGAAATTCCGAAATGTTCTTGTTGAAATTATGACATTTGTACTATTAAGGTCAGTTTTCAGTTATAAAAATACATTTCTAAAGCATTAATTAGAGTCCAAACTGGAATCATAAGTCATTCTACCATGTGCTCCAGTATACCTGCACAAAAACCATTGATCACATTAACCAGTGCACTAGATGGATTGATCCCAGAGACAGTTATGTGATGGATGAGGTGAGGAGGGTGCATGAGATCTGAACTGGTGCAAAATGTATAAAAATACAGCTAAACCTCATGCATTTTGCAGGATTTGAATCTAAACATGTATATTACAATTCCAACAGTTACCTAAACTTAACCTGTTGCAGCAAAATGGAAAGAAATAAAAGTTTCCCTCTTTAAATTCTGAAATGCTCTGGTTGAAATGATTACATTTGTACTATTAAGGTCAGTTTTCAGTTATAAAAATATGTTTATAAAGCATTAATTAGAGTCCAAACTGGAATCATAAGTCATTCTATCATGTGCTCCAGTATACCTGCACAAAAACCATTGACCACATTAACCAGTGCACCAGTTGGATTGATCCCAGCGACAGTTATGTGATGGATGAGGAGGGTGCATGAGATCTGAGCTGCTGCAAAATGTCCAAAATGCAGCCAAAACTCATGCATTGTCAGTAAAAATGTTATTACATCAGTCAGGATATTTCATTTGATTGAGTGTCAATTGAGTTAACTGCACATTTTATTAAATTTTCGGGTGTTATTACATTTTCAGGAAATGAGTATCACCCCTAAAACTATACGGGTCGATCACAAGCCCAGATGCAGATGTTTTACACCTTCTGACACCATCACCTGTCACATCATTTAACTGCTCTTGTGCAGAATCTCATAACCCCACAGTGGATTTGACTTCTATACAGCTAAGGAGACAATGTGTGAGTGTTTTTACAACATTACACCCTGTGGATATTTCTGTTTTTAGAGCGTGTGATACAAATACTGATGGTTGTGACAGTGACAGTTGACTTGAACTGACAGACTGTCCTCCTGTCAACCCTCTGAGATGGATAGAGTTGAACTCAATCTAAAGGTGACGGGTCCTTCACACAGACCAGCGGACAATCCAACATCAAATGCCAAAAACCAAGGTTGCTCTAGGTTGAATTCAGCCTTTTTTTTAACCCTTAAAGCCACTCTGTGTAGACATTTCCATAGTGTTCTTTATGATAATCATTCACATGAGTGATTAAAATGGAATCAAATAGTTCACAATCAGTCAAATGATCACTCTGTTTGATCACCTTTAACCTATAAAGATAGTGCCAATGACCCTGTGCTCATCTGGACCTCACACCTGTGATGTCTTGCTATCAACAAAAGGGAGGCATTCAATCGATCATAAAATCACAATTGAAATCCAATGAGAATTGAGGGAGAATTGATTTTAGTGACAGACAGGAAAAATAAACAAAGTTGTAAACAAATTGTTTCAAATTTTTTATTTTGACAAAGTGATAAGTTTTGTGCCTAATGCTGTCGATCTATCTAATGAATCAATCAGAATTGAAATCTGTTGAGAATTGAGGGAGGAGATGCAATTTTAGTGACTTAATCGACTGAGCCCATTTATCAGTTTATCTTTGTTGCCACGGCAACACCTCATCAGAATGGGTTGTAAAGCTCAGCTGTGTTACAGCTGTCTAAACTAGGGCTGCATGATATTAGAAAACTGACTAACTGACATTGCGATTTTGTTTAACCCTGCGATGTATATTGCGATATGAAAAAATCCTCAGGAATAAATAACAGCTGTGTGGTGCCGACGCAAATGGTCAAACAGATTAGTGGTCGACACAGAGCATACGCTTCAGTATCATCCTTGTTGTGGAAATAATTCAATAAAATGTAAAAAAAAATTAATTGAATGAAAAATTATTTAAAAGAGAAGACAAATAAATGAAAAATAAATGCAAATACCGTAAATTCTGGATTATAAGCCGCTACTTTTTTCCCAAACTTTCAACCTTGCGGCTTTTTCAGTGATGCGGCCAATTTATGTAATTTTCCTAACGGCCGCCAGAGGCGCTCGAGTAGAAAAGGTAAGATTTAGACCGGTGGAATATATGCGTCGAGGAAGACTGAATGAAAAAGGAGGGGCGGAACAAACGCGGGGTGACGGGTTTAAGTGGGGAACGGTAAAGTTGACGGACAGGTGTACAAGGGGTAAAAAGTTGCTTAAAGAAAAACCCGCGGCGGTGTGTGAGAGAAGACAGAGGCTCGACCAGACCGTGTGGATTATTTTTGCACGTTGGCACGGAGGAGTTTGACCTGAACTCTCTGCGATAGATTAAAGTTATCGCTGACTCTGCGATAGATGAGGCGAGGCGGCGACCAGCCACCTGTTTGTGGATGCGGCGGACATTTTTCCCTCCCTTACCTTTGGAAATATACACTTTTTTTTCCTTGGATTACTTTCAACGGGACCCGGACTCTGCAGGTCTGCATCAAACCTTAAGTGTCATTTTCCGTTCATTTTGCCGGCTGTGATTTTTGGACTGTGGACTTTAACCCTTGTGCGGTCCTTCGGGTCAAAGAGAGCCGGTGGCTCACAAATGTACCTTTTTATACGTACTGTAGGATGCCATTGCTTACTACTGAAAACAGTAATATATCCTTGGGGGGTGGGGTGATGAGTCTATGGAACTGAACTTTGGAATCTGGGTAGGATTGTAGGACACAGCCAGTGTGCCTTTTACGAAGGACCACACAAGGGTTAATGAAGGACATTTAGTTTCATTCGCGGGACTTGAAGTCGGGTTTGGGTTAATTTTGTGTTTGTGTTACATGTTTTAATGTGGGCACATGCGGCTTACAGGTGCGGCTTGTGTATGTACAAAATCGGTTTTCCTCTTAGAATGAGGTGGGTGCGGCTAATAATCAGGTGCGCTCTATAGTCCGGAAATTACGGTAAATGACTAAAAAAGACAAATATATCTAAAAAGAAATAAAAACAAATGGATAAATTAACAAATGAATGGGGGAAAAAATTTAAATACATAGAAATAATTACAAAAAATACTAATAATAAATAAAATAAAAATAATTGCAATACCTGTGATGTAACTATTGCGCACACGTACATTGTAATATCGATGCTCAAACATTATATTGTGCAGCTCTAGTCTAAACCTATCACTATTATTACTATCACTATTTATGCTATTTTAAAAATGTTCCTTCCACTCTTCTGAAGGATCAAAGTGAACTTTTTTGGTGGATATCCATGTTATATTGCCACATGAGGCTCTTGAATTTGCACCCAAAACTCTTTAAAGGTTTTCTTTTATAATTATCAGACCAGGAAAAGTGATGAATATACGCAGAGAGGAAACAAAAATAACTCCAAATCACAGTGTTGGTGGATTCTCACGGGACCAATAGTATCACATGATCTTTCTTTGCTAATATTGACGAGGTTATTGACATGGAATTTTCACTTTACAAATGACAGCCTTAGTAGATTAGCTCAGGTGCTCTGTGATTATTACAATTAGCAAAGGTTCACAGATAGGCTAGTAATAGAGCTTAGCTGTGTCTGATTTACAGAGATGCTTTGTGGAAATAATCTCAACATAATAATCTACAAATGCTTTCTGTTGTTTTAGAGCAGGCGCGTCAAAGTCATTTTAGTTCAGGGCCACATGCAGCCTCATATGATCTAAAATGGCCTCAAACAATAGATGGTTTGAGCATCAACATCGCAATGTACGCGCAATAGTCACATTGCAGGTCCTGCAATTATTACCTCGGCCAAGGAGGTTATGTTTTCACTGACGTTTGTCTGTGTGACTTTCAGCATCATTACTCAAAAAGTTATGGAAGGAAAAAAAAAAATCAATGTTATGGATGCGACGCAATTCTGTTAAGTCTGAAATACACATGGCATCTGTTCTCCAAATCAACAATTTAACCATTGTAAGCCTTTGATCATCCAAAAAAAGTTACAACTTCTTTTAAGCTCCTAATTATTAAGATTTTAGGATGGCTGTTGTTTTTCTGTTTTGTTGATTTAAATGTTTGTCGTGGCTTGTGGCAATAATACTGAATGGTACGTGAGGGGAATTGATTTTATCTTGGGTTTTACAATAAGAGAAACATGAGCTTAGTGAACAAATACATTATTTATTTATGTATTTATTAATGTATTGTATATTTAACCCCGCCAAGGAGGTTACGTTTTCGCTGGAGTTTGTTTGTCTGTATGTCTGTATGTCTGTCTGTATGTCTGTATGTCTGTCTGTATGTCTCTCGGTCTGTCTGTCTGTCTGTATGTCAGCAACATTAGTCAAAAAGTTGTGGATGGATTTTGATCAAATTTCCAGGATGTGTTGGGAGTGTCACAAGGAATAATGATCCTGGATTCTGGATCACTTTGAAATGTATTCTCCATTCACCGCAATTTAAAATTTCAAAGTGATCCAGAGTCCAGGATCTCTTCTAAATCACCACCAAAATGTTGTCATTTGTTCCTTGTGACACTCCCAACACAACACATATTTTTTTATCAAAATCCACCCATAACCTTTTGAGTAATGTTGTTGAAGGTCAAACAGACAAACAAACAAACTCTAGCAAAAACATAACCTCCTTAGTGGACCTCTCTCTTCATTCGGAGGGGGGAGGTGCTTTTCTAATTTCTATTTGATTTTTTTTAAATTCTTTTTTGTTTTCTTGCATGTATTTAATTTTTAATTTTTTTTTTAAATAATTAAATTAATTAATTAGTAATTTATTTATTTGTATTCATTTATCTTTATTTATATATTTTTTTTCTTTGTCTTTTATTTATTCATTCATTCATTTATTTTTATTTTACTTTTTGTTAATTTAGTAATGTTTATTTATTTATTTTTAATCATTAATTTTATTTATTTTTCGGCTACAAGAACAATGATAACAATGTCGACCACTAATCTGTTTGGCCACTTCTGTTGGCACCACACAGCTGTTATTTATATACACCTGAGTATTTTTGTATGTATATATACCGCAGGGTTTAACAAAAAAAATCGCAATACCTGTTTTTTTCTAATATCGTGCAGCCCTAGCCAGACCAGTAAAATAATATACATAATAGGATAAGAACTTAGAAATAATGTCAACTCCAACCATCACGCACAGACTAAGCCACTAGAGACGAGAAGAAAACCAGCAAGTTGTCGCCTGCAACCTGAGAAAAATTGATTGAAATCATCGCGATTGTGCCTGAAATGATCCTGTAGTTTGACCCGATCATCCAGACTTCAGTGTTTCCTCCTAGTGTCTGTTAGAAAAGCTGAGTGTCCGTGAATAAAACAGGGTTAAAGACATGTTTTTGATTTTACCATCTGTGCACCGTGGTTTTAAGGAAGCCCCGGTTGAGAAGATTAGTCTGGTAAATCCCTGCCACCTTTGAAATCTAAAACCCACTGGGAAAACTGGCCAGACGCTGGTACTGGTATTGGCTTTTCTAAGAATTATTTAGAAGGAAAAGGAGCAGGTTAGACATTCTTTCTAGACATTCTGACTGGGGGGGGGGTGTATTGGCAAGAATCTGTTGACACCATACAAACCATAATACTAGGATCACGATACAATACAGTTAACAGGGTGATATTATTTTAGTTTGCCCCCCTCTCCCAAAAAAGCAATATTTTTTTTGGTTGTTTCTTTGTCAGTAACTTTATGCCAAAACTACTCACTTTGAAATGTACTCTCCATTTACCACAATGTAAAATTAGTGAAAAAAAGTGACCCAGAATCCAGGATCTTCTTCCAGATCACCACCAACATTTGATCATTTGTTCCGTGTGACACTGTCAGCAATTTTATCAAACTCCATCCATAACTTTTTGAGTAATGTTGTTGAGAAACAGACAGACAGACAGACAGACAGACAGACTCCAGCAAAAACATAACCTCCTTGGCGGACCTCTCTTCGCTCTTCGTCTTGAAAGGCAGTTTTTTTTGTTTACATACAGATGGAATATTTGAAAATTTGAAGAGAGTACTTTTTCACAAATGTAGTGATACTCCTACTGTAGTACAGAACATGAGTACTTTTGCCACCTCTGGGGTTTGGAGGATGAAACAATAATGGGCACAGTTCAGTGATCAGTGTAGATCAGCTGTTTATTTCGTTGTGTTCTTCTCCCAGGGTACATCCTGCTCATTTACATTCCTGTAATTATAAATCCGCTGTGGAGGTGTGAATTAGCTTCTTTTTTTTTTTTTTTTTTTTTTTCTTTTTTCGTTCTCATAGAAATCCATTGGTGTAATAGGCTTAGTGTGCCAAGCATGCAGTACCTAGGATTTTCATGCAGACCTTTACCAGTTACTTAAGACCCCCTCAGACTTTGACACCAAATCCCTTTAATGGTTCATGCCTGGAATTCTGGAGGCTTTAAGTTATATTTTTCTTCCATGATGCGAGTCATTTTCTTTTATAAATAACAGTGTGGAACATTGAAAGAAAATTAATCTGTTCAGTTAGATTTTTGTGCTGATTTAAACGAACATTGTCGTACTGACTCCAAAGATCACAGTTTGTTTTTGTTTTTTTTTTGTCTATCGCATCCAGTTTTTGAACCACAATTTTACTCCTCAGATAAAGCAAAATATCCACTGATTAGCTGTAGTAAGACTTGTCAGCTGACTGCGATTGGACTCATTTACATAGCAACTTGTTTGTGTGGTTACCATGGATACAGTGCAATGAGAGGTGTGTGAAGCTCCCAATAGGTTAGTATTATCAATATTGTTTCATCATATGAACCCACTTTATCCTCACTAGGGTCACTGGGGTCACTTGGGGCCTAATCCAGCTACAATGGGTGAAGGTGGGGTACACCCTGTATGAGTCTCCAGTTCATCTCAGGGCTGAACATATATAGACAAACAATCACTCTCACATTCACACCTATGGACAATTTAGATTAACTAATTAACCTATCAGTGCATGTGTATGTATTATTAATATATCCAAACACAAATTTGTTTGTTTTGTTTCAAAAAACTATTTAAAAAAAATAGTAGTGTATAATTTTCATGTCCTTTCCACTGCTTTACATGCAGATCTTTGTATTCAGAATAGGGCTGTAAAGGATTAAAACATTCAAGCAGATTAATCACAGGGTTGCTGTGGATTAATTTGGATTAATCATGGTTAAATGTTAATTTTTAATCCATATTAATTGTGTTTGATTTTGCATTAGTAAACAGACTCAAGAAAGAAGGGAATATATTTGCACTTAAAATGTATGTCCAAGATGGGTGACACATTAGCCAAAGTGCTATAAAAATATACTAAGAAACACACACACAAAAAAGGCAGAGAGAAAAAAAACTAATAAATAATAAATAATAATTGTGCTAATAAATTAGCACAATAAAAGCTATGAAATATCCAAAACTTTAAACATGGTTTTAAAATACAGAAAAAAACATATGCAAAAATATGAATACATTTCCAATTCACTTGTTTATTCACCAGTTTCAACAAAACAAAAAATCGTGTTAAATCGTCAGATGAATCATTATGATGGATTCATCTGCGTTATTGCATTAAGTTTGGCGGCGCTAATTAAAATAATGTAAAATAACCAAAAAATGTATTTAATCTGAAAAATAAATTAGAATAATAAAAAAAATCTCAATATTTATTTTAAAAATAGGATAAAAATGCTTCCAAAATTGCTTTGTAATATATCAATATCTTTGAATTTTTAGCCCCATACTCACCCATGAATAAATAAATAAATAAATAAATACATGTAAATAACCATTCACCATAACCATAACCATAATAAACCTTTGTACCATAAGATATAGACAGCAGTGTTACATCATTATTTTTCACAGTTGAAGACAAACACAGATGTTACTTGACCCGCCCTCTTGTTTTCAACCATTTCTCTGCTATGCAAACATATTTTCTCACTCGTGTCACATGCCGATGGTACAACTGAATGACGGGGCTAATAAATGATGCTTGTCACTAATAGCATGCTCTATTATCAAGGGCTGTTATTCTGCATTTACGAGCCAGGAGGGAACAGTCTCAGGGTTGGTTTATGAGATTAAACTGAGTGTATTTGTCCGGTGCTATCACAGAGGTTTGCATCCGATGCACTTGAGTAAAATCATCAGTTTTATGACTAATGTTTAACTTGATAAATAGTGCCAAGGGGAAAAAAGTCACTTTTTAGTAGTTTCACACAAATATTCCACATAATTGTCTAAATGCCATCTGAAACATACTCAAGGGGTAACATTTACTTTTAAATATTTGTCAATTAAAAATATCAACAACTCCTGCGTCAAGGATAGACAGAAAATGAACGTGTATTACAATGTTCTCCAAAGTGAAGATCATCTGACGTTTTCCTCCTTAAATGTATTCAGTGCTTACCTTAAACCCTGTATTTTACTACTTAATAATTGGTTAGGGGGCCTAAATAGAACCTAAATAGGCCTAAATATCAGGCCTAAATAGAAAAAGTTCAGAAAAATGGCAGCGTCACAGATGGACAACAAAAGAAAATATCAAATTAAACCTTTTTTATTTCAATGATCAATATCATATACGTTTATTTACAATATTTACAGCATAACATTAACATTAACATTATATTCAAATGTGTTTTGCATAGATATATACATTTATTAATTTGAAACACTGTGTTTAGCATGTGACATAAATAATATATAATAGTCAAATATCAATGTATTTGGAATAAATGTAGTGTGTATATATAGAGTTGATAAAATAAACCAGTGATGGCACTAAAACACTCCTAAAACTTCTCAAATATTTTTTTTTCTCATGTCATAAAACATTTTCCTGGAAATAGAAGTAATTATATACCCAAAAAATATAAGTTTGGGGCAGATTATTGTTAACCCTCGCTTGACTTCGTCCATGTATTTAATCTATAGGAAGTACAAAGATACACTGCATGTCTTCAAACTGTGGCCAAATTGGATTTTTTTCCCCATAAATACAGTGTAATGTAGTGCTAATGTTCTTCCTATGCTGCAGTACTGTTTTTTCCTGCAGCCTATGTGTAAATGAAAAAAAAACCCCAAAACAGAACAAAAAACAAAAAACCACAACAACAAGTACACAGATTCTCGGTGGACTTTCCGTTGTAAAAAAAAAAAAAAAACCCGTCTTCTCTCTGAAACTCCTCTGGGTGCTTCTTTAACACTCTGACGAAAGGCTGCAGGAAGAGAAACCATCCCAACAAAGTTCTTAAAAGGGAAAAAAAAAGAAGCCCAACACATTCCTGAAACACACGACGCAAAGGGCCGAGCGGTGCGCAGCCTTGCCAACCAAAGGCCTGATTCATCCCAAATCCCTTTCACTGCCTGCCAAGGTGCACGGGGTCAAAGTGCAGCATGAGGCCCTGCAAACTGTTAACTGGGATCTGAGCAGAGGCTGGCTGCTCACCGCTGCACTGTTGGTCTTTAATACATAACCACACATTTCAAAACTCCCACTGCAAAAACCGATCCTTAGGTAACTGTACGAACCAACACGTTGTTATTGTTGTTGTTTCGTAACACAACAACAGAACATTTTCACACATTGCATTAAGACTTTTGTCTGCAAATGGAAAATGCAAAACAAAGGCTTGCACTGTAAGCTGTGAATAATCATCTCTTTATTGTTTAGGCATGTATATCACTTAACATGTCATTTAATTGTCAAAAGTATTCATTCACCTGCTTTGAAGTATACTTAAGTGACATCCCATTATTATTAACCCATAGAGTTGAATATGACAGTACTATGTTTTGCACCTGTGTGTGTGTGTGTGTTTGTGTTTGGGGGGGTAGTTAAGTCTAATGCAATGGTAATGACAATGATTTTTTTTTGTATGAAATGTATGGTGTGGCGGGAAAGATTTATCCGTGGCGCATATTTTCCACAGCTGAACTTTACCAGTGGAAAGACTGCACTGTCCAAAATCTCTTGCTTCAGCACCAAGAGATTATGGTGCTGAAGCAACTAAACCGATATCTGTAACATATCAGAGACATCCCTCCTGGCGTGTCTGCCATAGTGATGGTCTACCCTCCCTCTCCCCGCATGTAGTCAGCCGCGAAAATCCGTAATTTAGTTGTAAATTACTAGTTATTTATTATTAGTTGAGTTTAGTCAAATATTAGTTCAGCTTTAGTTGAGTTTGTTTGTTTTTTACAAATGTTTAGGTTCAATTTTCACAGCAATACACTTTAACAATATCTATGCTAAATAGGTTTTCCATTTCATTACTTTTGAAAATATAGATTTTCGTACAATCCTAATTAGGTAATTTTATACATTTGAGTAGTTGTTTGTCCACTCAGTGTGCTGAGTGGTTCCTTTCACTACTAACTAGACCGGATCAGGCTAATGCTAATGTTTGCGAGTGCACACAGACGTGCTAGATTTCTTTGATAACAGAAAATGCATACATTTTACTCCAACGTCAACGCATTACTTTCAGGGGTGCAATTTACCTGATCCAAAATGAAGACTGCAAAGCTGCATGTGGTGCGTTGGAACACTACTGTACACTGTTAATTAAAGACAACCACTTGTTTCTCCGTGTGATTTCTTTAGGGATATGATTTCAGGCTATTCCCTTAGCAGGATCATGTTTTTGATTGCATCCGACTGTACAACAACGCTCAGGCTTTGTGGGTTTCTTGCCGTTTCTGGTGGAGACTAATGTTACTGGAGGTTAGCACTGTCAAAATGGAGGCGCTCTATGATGTGACGACACGTGGGAATCCCCTATAGCCTATAGCCATACCTTTTTATGTCACGTCTGTTAGTCATTGGTTGAATTACTAGTCAACAGAAAAAATCACCAACAGTTATCTCGACCATATGACTTGTGAGTCATTTTGGAAGCTTATTTGAAGATGGTTTCATCTCACCTGCAGGTTTTTATCAACAGAATTATCAGTGAGGCTATCAAAAACACAATAACATGAAAGTGTAAATCAGCTCTTTGTACTCTTGAAACACTGAGCTGAGGTGATCAGAGTATCAGGTGACTTCCCCAGCATTACTGAATATTGAATATTCCCAGCTACCCGGAGGATGCTGTTGAACAGAAACAGTTTATGAAAGGATCTAATTTGAAGATGAAAGATTTGTATCTAGTACAACTGTAACCGAACTAAATTAATATATCACTGTAAAAAAATAATCTTTGTTTTCATCCATGGTGGGTTTGTTAAAAAAAATCGTGCAGCTTCAGAAATAGTAGATATTTAACCCCTGAGGTCCTGAGTTTATTTTGGCCATTTTATTCTTATTTTTTTTCATATTTTGGATTTTATATATACCACATAAAAAAGGTTTAACATGTCCATACCTGGTATCTGTTTTTTTAAGCACAACCTCATCTATATGAAGAGGTAGTTATTTCACTAAACATTAACATATGTTAACTAACATTAACATATGGGGCCAAAAAATACACAAAAATCATCATGTAGAGTAGTAGCGGTGTATCAGCTGATTCAGTCACTTTTCCCAGTTTGAAAAATGCCACTCCTGTCATCCCATCCCACCGTATTAAGTGCACATTTATGCTCATTCTTCTATAAAATTAAAACAATCATATCTTCGTTTTTTGTGGTCTATTGGCACCAAATAATTTTTTTTGTTACGGCGCTTTAAAGACACAACATGATCTGATCACGCCGGCGTGATCATAGGACCCTAAGGGTTATTTTCCTTTTTTTTCATTATGGGTTAAATTAAAGACTGGGTTTTCTTTTCACTGAAGCCCTTCCAGTATAAAATACCACATTAACGCAAAACATAAGTTTCTTAGGGATTCTTCTCGCACTTTCACAAAGGCGTCAGCCAGCTTGTGACAAACATACTAAGTGCAGATATATTCCCTTCTTTCTTTGAGCCTGTTTGCTCATAGAAAACACACCTCATATAGATTAAAAATGGATATTTAATCATGATTAATTGCAATTTATCCAAAGAAACTCTGTGATTAATCTGATTAAAAATTTTAATCATTTGACAGCCCTACTGCATTTTAACCTGTTGACACCCAAGAAAGTCAAAGGTTTAGTTTTGTTTTTTACATTAAACAATTATCTTGATGAGAAACTGCACAATGCAACTGTTTTTTCAAATACATTTGTAAAAATATTTGTATTTACTCTGACTGTATTTTTTAATTGCATGTCATTTACAATAGACAGAATTTTTAAGAAAAACTGTGAAACTTTTGTCTCCTACAGAGGACAAGAAGACATTAATGGGTCTCAGGAGGATATGACACATTTAAGCAAAATGAACATTTCCAAAGTGATGCACATAACTACAACAAAGCTCTCAATAAAACAATAAAATGAAATCACCAAAAGTAATAAAATCAATAAAACAAACAAACAAAAGACATGGGGGACCACATAACTCACACAGAGATAAAAGGCAGAGAATACAAGTGTGTCATTCTACTTTTGGAATCTGATGGGTCACCCCGACTTACCAACACTTGCTGCCTTTGACAGTGGTTCATCACCTCCACTGGCTGCATACTGCATTCACAGAAAACAACAAGAGGAATGAGGGACCCAGAAAAAGCCTGTCCATCTGACGTCAAATGGACTTTAGTGTCACTCGTGTGGGGTCAAGTTCATCCTGCATTGCAGCGAATCTGAAGTAGCCTTAGCATTAGCATTTATGAGAGAAGACGGCGCCACAGTAGCTGCTGCACAAACTTGACAAAAATGGCGGATCAAACTGGTTCATGTGCTCTCTGTGGAAATAAAGTCTCATTTTTTTCCCAAACAAGCGACGGCACGAAACCTAGCTGGATGCTGCTCTGGCAAAGGTAAAAACACAGAGCGAGAGAAGAGGGGGAGTGTTCCTTCACGCATTCAGAGTCAATCAGAGACGCCTCGTCACCACGTTTTAGACATGTATGAGGAAGTACCTTAAGTCGTTTTTCTACCGTACAAAAACAGCTGGAAACAATCAATCCAGACTTTTTTTAATAGAACCAACACACAATGTATTCAATAACAATGGAGAACACAGTAATATTAATTAAATAACCATGGAATGACACCTTTAAGCTTAGCTGCTGCACTAACTTGACAAAAATGGTGGATCAAACTGGTTCATGTGCTCTCTGTGGAAATAAAGCCTAGTTTTTTTTTTCCTGCACGTTTTCAGAACAAGCAACAGCACAAAACCTAGCTGGATGGTACTCTGGTAAAGGTAAACACACACTAGAGTGAGAGGGGAGGGGGGAGTGTTCCTTCACAAATTCTGAGCCAATCAGAGACACCTCATCACCACGCCATGGACATGTATGAGGAAGTACCTGTAAACTCTGTTGTTCGACCTCAAGTCATTTTTTTTTACCCTCCAAAAACAGCTGGAAACAAAGCATTCCAAAGTTGTTGTTTTTTTTATAGAACCAACACACAATGTATTCAATAGCAATGGAGAACACTTAATATTAATGAAATAACCATGGAATAACAGGTTTAAGATGAGACATTAAAATACTCCACTGTGGGGGAGGGGCACGCGGCCTTCACGTCTGCAGGGATGAGGAAGCGAATATACTTTGGATTTCTGAAATATTTTCTTCTTTCAACAGTCAACACAAATGGTGGATATACTCTAAGCTCAGGACATGTTTGACCAGTTACTATCCAAACAAAGCATGACAAGATTACCATGACCGTTTAAATATATGGCTTTTATCTTTGTGGTTTATGGTTAAATAATACAGTTTTCCCTCCACTATTACCGTACTGCTGATGGTAAAAGATGATTGATGGGGGTTGATATCTACTGTTGGCCTTGGGTTAATGTCAGAAAAACCTTTGAGGTGTCATTCCATGGTTATTTCATTAATATTACTGTGTTCTCTATTGTTAATGAATACATTGTGTGTTGTTTCTATTTAAAAAAAACGTCTGGGTTGTTTTGCTCTATTTTTTGCACGGTAGAAAAATGACTTGAGGCCGAACAACAGAGTTTACTGGTACTTCCTCATACATGTTTATGATGGCATCTCTGAGTGGTTCAGAATGCGTGAAGTAACACTCCCCCTCTTCTCTTGCTCTGTGTGTTTACCTTTACCAGAGCAGCATCCAGCTAGGTTTCTTGCCATTGCTTGTTTGCGGGGAAAAAAATGAGGCTATATTTCCACAGAGAGCACATGAACCAGTTTGATCCACCTTTTTTTTTTTTAAGTTTGTGCAGCAGCTACTGTGGCTCCGTCTTCTCTTGTAGATGCTAATGCTAATGCTACTTCAGATTCGTTGCAATGGGGACGGGCTTAACCCCACGTGGGTGACGCTAAAGTCCATCTGACGTCAGATGGACCGGCTTTTTCTGGGTCCCTCATTCCTCTTGTTGTTTTCTGTGAATGCAGTATGCAGCCAGTGGAGGTGACGAACCACTGTCAAAGGCAGCAAGTGTTGGTAAGTCGGGGTGACCCATCAGATTCCAAAAGGAGCGTGGAAAAGTGGTTTTCAGCGGAATGACACCTTTAAATTACGCTGGTCTACAAGTAAAATGCTTTAGGGATAAAACTAATGAAATGTTCCTACATGTGTGTTAGTAATAAAGAAAACTCTAGTCTTAAATGCTGGTTGGCTCAAGTTTTCAAGATAAGTCTGGGGTCAAAATGTGAAATTGTTAGAATGAACAAGAGAATAGGTTTTAGTCCAATGGAATATTGGTGTCAGATCTACCAGATCTACTTCAAAACACTGTCTGTACATTATGATCCATTCACTTTACAGGTTCTGTTTAGTGGAATATTTACTAATCAATTGTAGACATGTACATAAACCAGCATATATATTCTACCTCTGGGTCGTTGTGTTTGTTTTATCAATCATGGGAGCAACTGAAAAAGTGGGATAAATGTGACATGGCCTGTCAGACTCGCATTGCAAAATATCGTATCGGATTTAGTACCACATATGAAAGTGACCTGGGTTGTATTTTTAAAAAAATCTGATTCGTGCCATTCAGGTCAGATACAGGTCAAATGGCACAAAAAGTTGAATTTGGGTGAAATTTGCCTGCAGTCTGAACGTAGCCTTAGACTCAGAGGCAAAAAAGCCTGAATGGAACATCTGTAAATAAAAGCCATGACAAACTGAAGCTTAAACTAAAGCACTGTACTATTGTTTATCTGTCAAATGTTTATTGTGGTTGATGTATTTGCAAAACTGTAAAAAAAGAGAAAAAGTTGTACTGTACCTTTAAACTCAACAGTACCACCAACTGTACAGAGCAGGGAAAGTTTGGTGGTTTTAATATATATGATGGTGTGTTATCATTATTACCAACACTTTTATCATTAGTTTTCTATTTCATCTTATTAAACAATGTAAGATTTAGCACATTTAGTGTCTGATGCAGATACTTTCTGGGGTGTGTAACGAGTTCAGTTTTTTTCAAGTCGACTTATCCGTCCAAAAAGATGAAGTCAAGTCGACAGGTCATGGTGACGTCATCACATTGTCAGCGGAGGAACAACACGGTCACACGTCTGTCCAGCAATGAGCAACTTGTATTAAAGTGTACTGTAACGTAACAATGTCCACTGACAAGACACAAGCATCAGTGTTTTAACCCCAACAAAACAAAGGCTAACACCTTCACTGTTCTTTTAAATGTAACTGTACAACATAAGCAGGGTAAACCAGGACAGACGGCTCTAAAACCGGACTGCCCGGATGTCTGTCATGCATCCTCAGCTTTTACATTTCATCCTAAGGACAGAATGTAAAACGTGTCGACATTTGACAGATGTGTTCACACCAACAGTCTGGTTTTAGGGCCGCCTGTCCAACAAAATCTGGTCACATGATCACCCTACATAAAGTGCAAAAAGTTTAAGGCAGTGGCCACGAAGATGGACACCACGCTTGTCCACATCATGTTTGGAAAAAAAGAGCGCGTTGTCTTAATGCGCGTTGTGAAGTATTTCCACACATGTGATGTGTGTCTGTCACTCTCTTGTGTTTTGTCAGACCCACCACCCCCTGTTTTACCTGCAGCAGCCATGTTTGCTGTGGTTTAGGTCTGACTGGTCTGTATTTACGCGCCGAGGGAGAGAAAGAATAACATGCAACTTGTTGACTCCTACAAATTTAAGTTGACTTGTGCTATGGGAGTCGACGTGTTGACTAGTCGACGTTTCTATTAAACTCTCTCTCTCTTTCTCTCTCTCTCTCTCTCTCTCTCTCTCTCTCTCTCTCTCTCTCATATATGAGTATTTCGGAAATGTTAGTTGAAATGTGAGTCACTTTTCTCTCAAGATAGTCTCTGTGGGGAGTCAGAAATGATAACGCTAATGGAAAAATCCTCCATCAAACAAGAACAAAGAAACCTAAAAGAAATGAAGGGATCGGTCTTTGAATCCGCTGCGGCCGCCACGTGAAAAAGTGCTCATTGTACGTCAGGCTTTTAGGAATGAAGAAAGACAGCAAGCCTTATTTTGGCACCTGGTGTGTGGTTGTGTGTGAGTGAAACCCGTCCTGCCCTCAGAGGAAGTGTCACATATCTGATGCTTTTTATTTGAATAGCTAATGCACCTGCTGCTCTACATGACATTCTAATAGCAGTAGTCATTTCATAGGAAATACACAGGCAGCATTCCTCTTTCACAGCACTCGATACATTTTTTTCCTTGTTTTTTATTCAAACGTGCCTCACTAATAAAACCATAACAGTATGTCTTTGCAGACTACAGACAAACGTTCACAAATCTGATCATTTCACTCATTTGAGTCTGGAGTTGGAGCAATTGGAAATTAACCTAGAAAGTAGAGCTGCACGATATTGGAAAAAAACTGACATTGCAATTGCGATATGAAAAAAACCCAAAAAAACTCAGGGATATATAACAGCTGTGTGGTCGACACACAACATGTTTCAGTATCATCCTTTTTGTAGCTGAAATAATTAAATAAAATTAATAATTAAAAATATATGAGGAAATAAATACATAAATAAATATCGAAATAAATAAAATAAAAAATTAAATAAATGAACATTGAAATATTTTTTTAATGAATGAATACATTCATTAATTAGATATTAAATAAATTAATTAATACAAGTAAATAAATAAATAAATACAAATTAAGAACACAATAAAATAAAAACAAATAGATACATAAACACATAAAGACAAATAATAAAAAACTAAAATAACAATAGCAGTGTCGATGCTCAAACAGTATATAATGCAGCTCTACGTACTTGACAGTGCTCTAATTTGACCTTTAAAAATTAACGCTAAACTGATGAATCAGCTGGTCAATAGAACAGGCTGATATTTTAGTTTTTTTCTTGTGTCAGTATTGGCCTGTTGTGTATGTGGCCTTACCCCCCCCATGATTTAAAGACAGGTGTTACATCCCAGCTCAGGGGTTGTACTAGGACAGGGGTGCCCAATACTGGTCCTTGAGAGTTACTATCCTGCATGTTTTAGATGTATTCCTCTTCCAAAACAACTAACGCTCTCTCTCTCTCTCTCTCTCTCTCTCTCTCTCTCTCTCTCTCTCTCTCTGTGTATATATATATATATATATATATATATATATATATATATATATATATATATATATATATATATATATATATATTCTTTTATAAGTCAAAGAGGATAGGGGAGTACTCAAACAACAAACATAAATTCTTATCTTCTAAATTAATGGTCAAATAAAATACAAAACTAACTAAAACTCCCTGGACCAAAAACAGGAGAAAACAGGTTAAAAAGAGCCACTCACCTCTTTCAAAAGCTACTAAGGTCTATTGTTTTTTTTTTTCCTAATTTACTATCTACAATATTTACAAACTAACAATTACTAATACTAACACACACAAATACAAAACCCTACTCCAAATCTGGAGATCCAAAACACACACAGGTCAAAGATTGGGATCTGGCAGAGAGAGGGTTTGTATTTAAGCACCACCTCATCTGTTTACACCAACCAGCAGGATCATGTAACAAAACAAAACTAGAAAAGCACTTGGAGAACGCAGACTCCACCAAGGCAGATCAACCCACATGCTTGCCCCCCCCCCCTCCACTGATCACCACCAAACTTTCATCACCTTTTCCATGTGACAGTATCAACATTTTCTGAAAATTTCAGCCGAATCCATACATAAATTTTTTTTTTGTTATTTTGCTACGATAAACACACATGCCCTCCCCCCACACCAGATCGCCACCAAAATTTAATCAGTTGTTCCTTGTTCCTATATGAGCATTTCCTAAACATTTTCAGCCAAACCCATTCAGAACATATTGAGTTATGTTACACACAGACAGACAGACAGAACTCCACCATTCCTTAGCAGAGTGATGAACACAGCACCCCTACAGGACTGGGGGAGAAATACACAAAAATACACCAACAAATTATGGCACTATGGTCATAACACAGGTGACGTTCACCACACCACTGCTGTCCACACTGAGAAAACAAATTTTTTGGGGTAGTAATATTTAACATGAGATAAGATATTGTTTTATTAGACCCACTAGGGGAAATTCCAGGTTTACTGCAGCAAGATTATATAACACCACACAAGAGTAATCACTTTTATAAACAAGGCAGTCAGAAAAGGCAGACCTCCAGCAAGACTTGGTTTTTCAGTAATTTTTGATGAAACTCAATATTTTAAAAAACGTTGCTTGGTTGCTGAGAAAACTGATAAAACACAGTTCAAATGGGATTTCCCATGTTAAATAAAAACAGGGTGTTATCTTTTGATACGTTGTTTCTGCGTTCATTTTATGCATCAGTAACTTAGAGGGTCTCAAAAAAGTTTTTGTAAAAAAAAATCCTTGGTTCAGTTTATGTGCGATGGCCATTTCAATATTCTTACACTTATGACGTCACTGTGATATCATGTGACGTCGTGTAGCAACCATGTTGCATATTTTTGATCTGATATCTAATATCAAGCACAGTCTATTGTCGGATTACATAAAGTGTGTCAATAACCCTGATTTAAGGTCAAGGTCACAAAGTTTGCAAATACACCATCGGCTTGAAGTCATATGACATCAAAACATGACGTGATGGAGCCATAAGTGTTGACCCATCTGATGACCGAAGGTGAGATGATGTGAATGAAAAAAAAAAGCGAGATTCTATCTTGTCTGAATCCTCATATATTACCACTGATGTGTTTTAGATGTTGACCTTTAGTGTGACCTTGACCTTTGACCTTCATTGCTCAAAATGTAATGGTGTCTTCCTTGACCTATTATCTATCATTCCTGAAAGTTTAATCAAAATCCGTTCTGAACTTTTTGCGTAATCCTGCTGACAGACATACAGACAAACAAACAGACTCAAATTTAATACCTCTTTGGCAGAAATAATTCTACATACAATATATACGTTTATTTATGTGTTTTAATTATTGTTATTATTGTTGTTGTTCTTCTTCTTATTTTAAATAAATAAAAATATATGCGCAATATAAACATTAATATCCATTATTGAACTATTATTAGGTTAACTGTCACAATTTTTTTTATTTTATAATTGCAAGTATCTGTGAGAACTGGAATTATTCCAGTCAAATTAAATCTATCATAGGTGTCATGAATAAAGTGTGTGGAAGAGTCAGTTTATTCTGTATTTTCACTGACTAATCAAAGGTTTTATAGTCATCGCACATGAAATACCAAGGAAATTTGAATAGTGTTGAAACATGTTTTGACTCCGCCCAATGCGCCTTGTGTCGGGGGACAGTTTGTGTCGAGTCATGTGACTTGTAGTTTACATTGTCGCTGAGTCATGTGACCGTGCGCTACCTTGCAAGTTGTAAATATTGGTTGAAAGCCATTGTGTGTTCCGTGTTGTGTGGTTCTTTACCTCCTGTTTTGCCCATAGAGGAGAGTATGAGAGTGAAGTGGGTGGAGGGAATATTTCAGTTTAACACCAGGACTGAACGCTCTGTGCTGCTGTTAGTGTTTCATTTACAAAAAAACTGACTGGAAAAATGAAGCAGAGGGGGAAAGTAACTGAGTAAAAGCACTTCGTTACTGTACTTTAGTAGATTTTTTTAGGTATCTGTACTTTACTTGACTATTTATTTTTCGAGTAACTTTTTACATTTATTCCCTACATTTTTACATAAATATCTGTACTTTATACTCCTTACATTCTCAGAATAGACTCATTACTTTTTTCAAGCTAAACAGATGTGACAGTAATAAAAAATAAGTTGCTTCAGAGGGAAAATCTGAAGCGACTATATAAACATATTATAGTTATATGAGTATTATCTCACAATTTTTCACTTTTTGTTTGACAATTTGAACATTTTATCTGACAACGTTGACTTTTTGTCTTAAAATGATGCACTTTTATCTGAAAATGTCCTGCCCATATCCACAACACTGTACTGTACTGTGACTTTAGCACATTAGCTACACAGTACCTCACATTTAAAGGCTTCATTTTAGATACTGATTTTTCCTGGTTAAATAAATATTATTGCATTCAAGACAAAAAAAACCCAAAACACTTTTACTTTTGTACTTTATTGAGAAGGTGTACTTTTTTCACACCAGTAGCTGTACTACAGAATGTCAGTACTTTTACCACCTCTGGAATGAAGTGACTGAACACTTTGTTTTGTTTTGATCTATTTATTCATAAAGTAAAATGTTAATGTTCTACCTAACCTTCGCGTTTTTCCTACCAATAGTTTAAGATTATTTTAGTTCAGTAAATGTTTTCTTTTTAAAAATAAAAACTGACTTGTCATTTGACATAGAAAAAAAAATGGAATTGACTACAAATATCGGCTTACAAGTATCGGCGCTCTGTATCGGTCATCAGCTAAAAAACAATTAAAAAATTGGTATAGTCCCAGCCCCCTCCCGAAAAAATCCATATCGGGTGATCACTATTAACAATGTATAAGCCCTGTCATTAATATAACAGTGATCTCAATGCAAATCATGTCTAAATAACACTGGTCTACAAATAAAATGCTTCCAGAATAAAACGAATGAAATGTTTTATTTTGCATGACAAGATTACCACCACCTTTTAAATATATGGCTTTTATCTTTTGTGGTTTATGGTTAAATAATACAGTTTTCCCTCCAGTATTACCGTACTGCTGGTGGTAAAAGATGATTGATGGGGGTTGATATCTGCTGTTGGCCGTGAAAAAAGCTTAAATTACACTGGTCTACAAGTAAAAGGCTTTAGGAATGAAACTAATGAAATACTCCCACATCAGGGCTTCAGACTAACTTACCCACAGGTAGCACTGGTGCCACCTAGCTTTTCATTTAGTAGCACCAAAACAAATTAGGTAGCACCATATTTTTCATTGCATAGCGCGTCATTAATGTTATGTTTATAAAAGTTAAAGATTGAAAATGGCCTAATTTGATAATTGTAATAGATTTTAATCTGAATTCAAGTTTCACTGCACGAGCAACCGCTGTTACAGGATCTTGCACGGCAGGGCTCTACACTAACTTTTTTTTCCAGGAGCACACGTGCCCCTAAGTTAAAAAATTTAGGAGCACACAAAAAATAGGGGCACAAGTCGGTTTTAGTTTTAAATGTTTATTTATTTACAGTGCAGTACTTGCGCACAGATACCAACATTCTTGAATGACTGCTGTCATTTGTGTTAATTTAGAGCAGACCATAACATAACTTTGTATTATGGGATGCTTTGTCCTTTGATACATTTTAGAACGTTGTATTGGCTGCCTTGTTATTAGATACATTTTAGAATGATTAACCCTTTAACTCCTGAGACTGAGACACAGTAAAAAATAAAATTAGATAAAATAAGCAACACAATGAACAAAAAACCGTCAAAGTGATCAGTAAAATGAACAAAAATGAATAATAAACCAACAAAATAATATGTAACATGAACAAAGTAAGACACTAAAAGAACAAAATTAAAGAAAAATAATAAAATAAAAAAACAGGAAAAATAAGCAACAGAAAGTAATATATATTCACAAAATAAGAAATAACATGGAAAAAAGGACAAAAAAACAAAAACCCACCAAACCCAAAATGAAGTAAAAAAAAAAAAGAAAGAAAGAAAGAATAAATAACTAGTGTTGTAATTTGGTTCCAGTAGTTTTAGTTTGGGCTTTTTCTTTTTCTTAATCACTTGCTTTTCGACACCTGTACATCAGTTCCATGAACAAAATTCTCAGTAACAGTTAAAAAAACACTTGAATTTGTCTGAATTTTTAAACTAAACCTACAGCCAGCTCATGTGCATTAGCACAACAAAATAAGAATTAAAATACAATAAACAAACCCGTAAAAATAGACACTAAAGTTGAAAAGTTAAATAAAGTAGATTGATGAAGGAAAAGTCAAAAATATTTAGCAAAAATTAAACATTGAGTGAATGCACCTCGTTTGTGAAGGTAAGATCAGTCCTCAGTTATTCTGGACTCGTTGTGTTGGCCAGTAATTGGCTGGAAGCACTACAAATTAATTGGCGGAGAAAATCAGTGGGAGAAGATCATTACCATATAGCACGCGTTCTAGCACGCGTTACGGAACGCGTGCCACAGAACGCGTCCTGTAACGCGTGATAGCGCGCCAGTGTACGTGCGAGAACGCGTTCTGTAACGCGTGATATAATAAAGACAACGCGTGGCTATGTGAACACTTTGGCTTGCCATACGGGACTAGCAGCAGCAAAAATGATAGGCTGACATGCTCACGGTGGCCTCCGTGGTGGTAACGTGATACTATGCGCTACCGCCTGGCTGCCACCTGCGCGCATAGACGTTCAACTATATCGAGGCCTTTAAAAGCAAAGTTGCATCGGATGGTCGCAATCACAGACCTATAGAAATAGTGTATAGGTCTGTGGTCGCACTGGCACCATCCCGGCATTACAAGCCGGCATTACGGCTGTGCCAGAGCTGACCGCGTTGATGCCTGTTTAGAATTCTTAACGTTACCCGCTACAAAAAAGCGGCGACGCGCCATAAAAACAAAAATCGATTTTCCAGCAACTTAGTATCTAATTATATACCAAGGGTCAATGTCGATTTAGTATCTAGAATCGATTTTTTTGACAATGTGCCTTATTGTGTTCTGCAAGAAGCACTCACACATGTGCGACTGTTTTGTTTTCCTCGTTCGCATGATGAAATATTTGCTCGCAAATGCAAGTGAAATGGGCGCACTGTAGAGCCCTGCTGCACGAGTCCACTTTCCAAACCCGTACTCACATACATTCGACCCAGGAGTTCACTGTTGATCTTTATTTTCAGTTAAAGCACACACTGTACGTGTTCACACTTAAGGGAACATGTATGGTGTGTGTGTGTGTTTGTGTGTGTGTGTGTGTGTTAAGACGCACACAGCCGAGTGAAAGTCCTAGTCCTCTTGCAAGTAGCACCTCATTAAATTTTAACTCGCACCTTAATAAATTAGGTCGTATATGCGACCTAATAGGTCACGCTCTGGAGCCCTGTCCCAAATGTGTGTTAGTGATAAAGAAAACTCAAGTCTTAAATTCTGGTTGGCTCAAATTTCCAAGAGAAGTCTGGGGTCAAAATGTGAAATTATTAGAATGAGGAAGAGAATAAGTTTTAGTCCAAAGGAATATTGGTGTGAGATCTACTTCAAAACACTGTCTGCACATTATGATCCATCAAACTGTTCAATAAATCATAATCACATCTAATTTCCATTTTACACTATGCACTTTCTGTAAATAACAAATACTGTAATAACATTTTTACTGTTTTACTTGTATTATTCAGTTGGTACTTTAATATGAAATTGTACCTTGTTTTACACCTCACTGTTTGTCTGTTTTACTGATATGTCGATTACTGCTGTTGTCATGAAGCAATTTCCCAATTGTGGGAGCAATAAAGTACTTCTACTCTATTCTATTCTATTCTATTCTATTCTATTCTATTCTATTCTATTCTATTCTATGATATGATACATTCAATGTACAGGTTCTTTCTATTGGAATGTTAGAAATCGGCTGTGTCTCACTTGGTAGAGCAGGTCGTCCAATGACCAAAGGTTCGGCAGTTTGAATCCTGGCGCCAACTGCCCACATGTAAAAGTGTCTCTGGGCAAGACACTGAGCCCTAAGTTGCCTACTGGGTCAGGCAGCACCTGTGTATTGGCAGGAGACATATACTCGTGTATGAGTGTGTGTGTGTGTGTGTGTGTGTGTGTGTGTGTGTGTGTGTGTGTGAATGGGTGAATGTGAGGAATTGTTAAGCACTTTGGGCACCAACTGGAGTATAAAATGTGGTATATAAGCTCAGTCCATTTACCATCCATTGTATACTTATGTATGTATATGTATGTACATAAACCAGCATATATGTGGAATAACACACCATCGTATTAAAAACATGAGCTAACCAGCACTAAAGTAAATTATTTCTGATTTATCTGATTAAAGTATGTAAGCTACTGTAGGGCTAGGTGATTATGTGATCGCAATTAATGATCGTGATAAATTTCAGGTCAATTACGGTGATCAGCTGTCAGTCTCGATCAAACATGGTGGAAATGTGCATTGAAGCATAATTAGTTCTGCTAATGTACCGGAGCTACACTAGTGGAACTTGTGGGGGAGCTGTAGCTCACATTTGGAAGAGAACAGACGAAGAAGATAAATAAAAACAGGCGTAGGAACAGACTCAGACAACAGAAAGAATGACAGAAAGTGGAACTGAGGGGAGTCAAAGCCATAACTCTGAGTTAGAGGACGATATCACTGAGAAAAAAGGGGACTGGACATCGGTTGTGTGGCAGTGGTTTGGCGACCGTAAGAGTGACGTAGAGCAAATCAACCCAGTGTGAAGTCGAAATCTGGCAACACAACAAATCTTTTTAATCTCTTAAAAAAATACCATCTGAGTGATTATGAAGAAAGCTTGAAAATGTGAGTGGAGCCTAAAAAGCTATTGTCAGTTCAGCCACTATACTCATGGCACAACCACACGACCAAAGAAGCTGCCTATGATTTCATCTTTTGTGGCTATTACACCACATGAGCATCATTCCAAGACAAAGAAAACAATCATTGTTTTTTGTCGAGCAAAAGACATGATGCCATTAAACACAGTTTAAGCATGTAATGAAAGTGATGGAGCCAAGGTACGAAATCAGAACTATTACTAATATTTATATTGTTAAATGTGTGTTTCTTAATGTTATATTTTATGTTGAATCTATATATTTATATGTATAGCATAACTTGAAAAACAATGAATACATACCAGGCACCTTCATTATCTGCAAGGGACAATGTTAATATATGTGACCCACCACCACGAAACCAGGCATAAGTGTCTGGAAATCAAAACTGAGTTATCTGTGTAGATTGGTAGAGTGGAAACTAAGGTTTAAGATGGTGAAAAAATTATGTTTCTATCATAAGTAGAACCAAAGTTATGGTCATTTTAATATCCACAGTTGGACCTATTATGCAATTTGCATATTTTTAGATATTGTCCGTTAAAGTTTTGGACTGTTTTGGGGTAGGAAGTCTTTAGCAACGCATAATAATTCGTATCCGATTGACACAAATTGTTCACAGATGTTAAAGGACACTCTGATGGACATGTCACAGAAGTTCTATATATTCTAATAATAGGACAGACGTGTGACGAATTATAATCATTTGGCTTACACCATTGGACAGAACATTCAATATAAGCTTTTACCTCGTACCGAACACTTGGATGTTTACGCACGGAACGGAGATCGCTTTGTTCGGCGAAAAGAGGTGGAAGTCGTCTTTGTCTTTGCTCCGCAATCCTTAAACTTTTGTCACCGCTTAAATAATTGACCCAATAAACACCTTTATTGATTGGATTTCAATGTAATGACCACAGGAACTGAACATAGAGGTGTTAAGGTACCGTTTTTTGATAAGGTGTAAACACAAATAAGAAATCACCTTCCAGCCTAAATTTGGCTGTAGCTCTGAACGGCTCAGCGCGACTTATGCCTGGTTTCGTGGGTGGCGGGTCACATATACTTAAAAAACCTCAGGACTATGAAGTATTGCACAGTTTTATAATATAAAATGTTTTTGCACTTTAGTGAAAATGTACATCCTATTTAATTTGCTGTTATTTATTTCATGTCTTAATTAAAATAATATAATTCAGTACAGATGCATTAAAATTGGCAGTTTAAAAACAACTTAAAAAAAATCCTGATAATAATTGAGATCAAATGATATAAGAAAATGAATTGTGATCATTTATTTTGCCATGTCGCCCAGTCCTAATGTAAGATTTAGCACATTTAATGTCTGAGGCAGATACTTTCTAAACCAAAGGTGTCAAACATATGCGGCCTGGGGGCTAAAATTGGCCCAGTTATGGGTCATATCTGGCTCCTGGGATGAATTTGTGAAATGCAAAAATTACACAAAAGATATTAATAAGTACGGAAGTAAAAATTATTTGACATAAAATCAATCTAAAATAGATCATACCATAATCATAATAAACAATTAAGAAAAAACCCACAAATGTTCTTCTTTGTTTCAGAAAAAGGAATAAATAAAGAAACAGACAAATAAATAAATAAAAAAGACTACAAAAAATGTGAATAACCTGAAACGTATGTGGAATTTTACCAATATTGTGAATGTTACTAAATGCACATATTTGTAAACCCACTATTATCTTTAAGTTGTGATGCGCATGTATATAAATGATAAACTAAAGTGCAATATTGTAAATATCGCACTTATTTTTCTTAAGAATCTTCAGGTTGTTAATATCATGTTATGTTCAAGTACAGTTCGTAGATGTAAACATTTTCATGATGGAATTTAACTATTTCTGCTCAAAAACATAGAGAAAACTTTAGAGTTTACATTATTTTATATGTTTTTACCCTATTATTTCTATTATTTTTCTGGTCCGGCCCACTTTATACCATTTTAGGCTGAATGTGGCCCCTGAATTAAAATGAGTTTGACACCCCTGTTCTAAACAACTGTAGGTAGACATTGACAGGAACCATTTTACTGCACAATCACTGTTCAGTCATTCTTAGGACAACTTTTGTTCATGTTCACATCTGACCTGTTTCACATTAGAGCCTGACATTGTCAACATTTAATAAAATAATAATATATAAGCCTAAAAGAAAGAAAGAAATCTCAACTGAGCTGTTACTGTCTGTAACAGGTTTGATAGTTTTCCAGCCACAACAACACACAATGAATGAATGCACAGCTCATTTGCACAAAACAAACCTTAATAACAACTCAACCTACTTGTCTCATAAACAGATAATCATATTTCGTGATCACGGAGCATGATATGAGTGACATGCAAGCAACGGGCGTGTTGTTCAGCTGCATCATCACCGTCCCAGTGAAAAGTAATATCTGTGGGTGAAACATGAGAGATAAATGGTTAAAGTCACACGGCACTGTAGCATATGTAGTCAACACTGCAATAAAATCGGACAGGTTTGGAAAGTTAGAGCCTACGGGTAAGAAGTCCATGTAAGTTGGGGAAAAAAAAAAAAAACCCTGACAGATATGTGGTTATAAATCAAATGAATACACAGGTACACATTAACCCTGAACACACCAGGCATATTAGCTTTAATAAACAAAAGGGAAACTAAAAGTGGAACAAAAAGAAGTATAGTTAAAAACAACATTGACATAAACAGAATAATAAAAAGTGCAATGAACGACTGTAGCGTGAAATAAAAAAAATGGAGGGTCAGGTAAGATTAGCCATATTTTCCTTTGTTAAGGAGGAAAATATAATGTTTATTTTGATTAAATCACTTTTAATGCACTTTTTAGGCATTAATTCCTCATTATAAAAATATGAAAAACTCAAACAAATCCTCACAGCGAATGGAACTGACAAATTGAAAGACTGAAAAATACTCAGAGCAAATAAAACTTTCCAAACTGTGTTATTAACTTACATATTATGCTATGTCCTAGCACTGCAGCTGTCAAATAGTCCAGTATTCAACTTATTTTTGCTTGGTTAAAGAACAATTAAACATGGAAGAAGAAATAAGTGGCCCCAATGCTAGTTGTTTTTTTTTTTGCGCAATATCTTTTTCATTCAAATTTTTCTTTTTAAAATCATTTTATATTCCATGTCTTATTCAAATAGGACATCTTTTTCCATGAGGCCATTTGGATTTGTATGCACTGGAAAGAAAGTAAATCTTACCAAGTGTATTTTTGTCATTACCCCAGCCCTGAAAGGGAGAGGGATATTATTTGTAGTTCAGTTTGTCTGTTTGACTGTCAGCAGCTTTAAACTACTGGACCAATTTCCATGAAATTTTCAGGAAAGTTGCGAGTTGATTAGAAACATTTCCAGAAGCAATTGCAAACACAAATAAAATAAATATTGAATGACTTTTCACTTTGTATTTCTTGTAAGTATAAAACAATATGGCATTAATAACTGTTTAAAAAAGGCATACATGTTGCAGTTTTTGTGCAACTTAAGTTTCTGTAATAAACAATAAGTATAATAATAAATAAAATAAATTCAGCAATACGTTTGTGAATGTAGACATAACAGGAACACATTGTACCAAATAGGCAAGAACATTTGAATGTTATGCTATATATATTAAGTTCTGATTGTTACTGAAAATAAATATGAAGATAAGTACATTTTATATCAGTGAAGTTTATGTTTGGTGCAGTTGTAATGTGTAACTTTCAACCGAGGTTACTATCACCTGTTTTCGTGAAAATCACTGTTGGGTCCAAATATTGACAGGCTAGATCGGTCACACTGTTCTACCATTTTTTAGTATCTGCTTCAGACATTAACTGTGTTAAATCGTACATACTTTAATCAGATGAATCATAAAACAAATGACTTTAGTGTTGGTTAGTTCATGTTTTTAATATATATGATGGTGTGTTATTCCACATATATGCTGGTTTATGTACATGTATGTCATGGATTAGTAAATATTCCACTAGAAAGAACCTGTAAAGTGAATGGATCATAATGTGTTTGAAGTAGATCTGGTAGATCTGACACCAATATTCCTTTGGACTAAAACCTATCCTCTTGTTCATTCTAACAATTTCATATTTTGACCCCAGACTTTTGTTGGAAACTTGAGCCAACCAGCATTTAAGACTTGAGTTTTCTTTATCAGTAACACACATGTGGTAACATTTCATTAGTGCTATTCCGGAAGCATTTTGTAGCAGTGTCATCGGCTTAGGCTGTGTATATACAATATATATATACAGTATATATATATATATATATATATATATATATATATGTGTGTGTGTGTGTGTGTGTGTGTGTGTATCCATAGACAACAATAATTCAATCACAAAAATAAAAAAACAAAACAAAAAACAAGAACTGAAAAATATTTACAATCACATGAAAAAAAAGGAAGGTCACATTTATAGATGTTCTAAATTCTTCATGTTCTATCCACCCTTGCAATGACGCAGTGAATGCATGTCGTCAGGTGAAAGGAATGTTATCTGCAAGATAACACGCTGTCAGTGGTGTTAAGGGAGAGTAATGTGCAGAGGCCCAGGCAGTTCTCTGCTGTCATTTTTATGATGAATTCACATTTTCATGTTGTTTAAGCTTAATGGATTACACAGTGAAGGTGAAAGGACAGTCTGCAGAGTGTGTTTGTATCTGTGTGATTGTTTTACGGTCGGACCTGCCTCATAACTTGGCTTGAGGAATTTATATGGCGCTCTGAATGTACGTTTCTCTGACTCACTCTTCAGCTATGCAGCTCGCCTCCCTGTGTGTTTGCACTCTGCCACTCGCTTTGTCAGTTTGCATTAGACCGCCGGGCCTGGCCAGGCTGTGTACCTTGGTATGTGGAGGGTGGTGGTGGTGTGTGTGTGTGTGTGTGTGTGTGTGGGGGGGGGGGGGCATTGCTGGACTGATAGCCCGTGTTAAAGGGCAATATGGCACCAGTGTGGGTATCCAGTATCCACTTTTGACCATTTTCATGCTACAATATCACTATAAATTCACAGCTTTCATCCCAGAGCTGTTCTCTGTGAGGTGCATAAGCTTCTTAGCGACACACAGACCATCATGTGAGACAGGAAATCCACTGAAACACATTTTATTCATTGGGTTAGTGCTTATATAACAGGGAGTAACATACTTAGGGTAGCAGTAGGAGAGTTGAGATCCATGATTACCTTATAAATTTGATTAATTTACAGCAATTGAAGCCAGGATTTCTCCTGTTGCCTGAGGGATTTTAGAAGTCATCTAAGGCAGAGAACCACAGTGCTAAGGCCGGGTTCACACAGAAACTGCATCTTTTCCTTTCCCATCTTTTTCCCAAAAATGCTCCATAAACACGTAGTTTTTTCAGGAAATATCTGCATCCACATGAAACCACAAAAAAAAGACAACAAAATGCAGACAAATTAGAAAAAAAACAAAAAATTCTATTTGTTACCTACTTTCCTATCTGCTCATTTGTTGTTGTTAGTTTTTTTGTATATATGTATATGTTTAGTACTTCAATTATTTCTTATTATTATTGTTATTATTTTTATTATTATCATCATTTTTGTACTATGCACTCTATTGCTATAAGATGAATTCAGGTTATTGGGGAAGTGAAGAAGGGGTAGGATTAAATAAGCTTATGCTTCATCCTACTCCTTTTTGGACATGTCATTGTGTATTATTATTATTATTATTATTATTGTTGTATTGATTATTGTTGCATTCTGCACATGTTCGAAATAAAGCATTCAAATCAAATCAAAATGATTAGGGCTGCAACTTTTGAGCATTATTCTACTGAAAATTCCTTTGATTAAATGAGTGCTTGAATAAAACTGTACTACGACAAAGTAAGGTATGTTTGTCACAATTGTAATAAACAGCCACAGATTCGCTATGATTAACACAAACCTAGCATTCTGCAGGGCTAGTGTTATGTTGGTAAGGTACGTCAACGTTACATTAACTTACTTTTCATTTACTCATTAATTTACTTTGGAGAAAATGTGCCAGTGTCACAGATACATTCACCACTGTTCACCTTGGTGGCTAGTCTGAAATGTTAACACAATTTCCACATTTTCTGTCTTTTCTCATTGTTTTTTCCACTCGTCTCTTCCATCCTCTCATGGTATAAGCGTGTTGTGCCACATTAATTAATCTGTGTGAAATAACGTGCTTTGAGTTTTACAATTAAATAAGCAATTCCTTGAGGGAGGGAAAATTCCTCAATTATTTTTGGTAATCAAAGTAACCCCTAAAAATGATGTCAAACAAATGTCAGGGCAGTATGTGGTGTTGTAATGTTCTGGTACAAAACCTCAGAAGAAAAAGGTGGAGCATGTTCATAACGCTTGCTTAGTTCCACTGGGTCTGATCCAGTAGCTACTGATGAATAGAAGTCAAGAGTGAAAATGTAAATGCACTGAACTTATTTAGTGCATTTTAAGCACATTCACGGAGCCCAAAATTTACACTGGCCATGTTTACATGATGTTTTTTAATTCTGAAGTATTTATCTTGAATACAATTATTCAGACTTAAAACTATTTCCTTCGTGTTTACATGGGAATGTTAATGCTGAATAAAGGTTTCCATGGAAACAGGTGTGTTCTGCACGAGTGTCCACTCGAAGAAAAACAATCACGTCCAGTTCCTGTTTTGCTTTTGTTTCAACCATCAACACATTACGCATTTATTTTTGTAATAATTATGAGTCACCAGCTAATGCCGGCAACGCAGAATATGTTTATCATCAATGCAAAATATATGCATTGTGATAAGATCAGGAGCATGTGCAGAATGACAGTAATAATGTTAAAGGAGAATTAACTGTTTCCGTTTCAGAGGAATTTAGAATTATGAACGGAATAAACCAATGACTTTTTTGGAATTAAGTTTAATCGGAAATAGTCATTTCAACTGGAATTAGGTGTTTACATTTTAAAGCAGGGCTCTAGAGTGTGACCAATTTGGTTACACATGTGACCAAATTTCTCAAAAGTGCAACTAAAAAATTTTGAGGTTGCAGCGGTGCGACCAGCCCTTGGGGGGGTAAAACTCTACAAGTCTTGGGACTCACTATTTGACGGGACTCATTATTTGCATGCCAGTTCATGTAGATGGACGTGGTTTGGGTTGTACGTCGTCCTGCATGAGAGCCGAGAGTCGTGCACGTCACTTAGTACATTCTAATTAGTTGTCAATAGACTGTTCAGATTTTCCAAAATTGAAATGTTCAGTTTGGAGCCATTATGACACTTTTCTTATACTTTTTTAAAATACTTTTTATTCAAGTTTTCCATTTTTAACAACAGACAAAAACAACTACATTTGCCAGTGCCCACATGAAAAAAGATTTTATATGTGGGAAAGTCACAGTGTTCTCTTCAGTTTAGTGTTTCCTCTCTCTAGGCCTGTAGTAATAGAGGGTTCCAGATCCTTGAAAAGTCTTGAAAGGCATTGAATTCATTGTTCTGAAAAATAAGGCCTTAATTGGCATTAAAATGTCTTAGGTCGAATTTTCAAAAGTCTTAAAAATGTGGACACATTAGTAAGATTTATGTTAGTTTGAAATAAAAAAGTATTTGGTAACATTTAGGCTGTCATATTACAAAAATAATTCAGCGTGAGTAGAAAATGAGGGCACATCATTCTGTGGGTGTAGTATTCCTTTAACTATAGTCTGTGTTTATATGCTGTGTGTTATATTTAAAAAAATTTCAAAATTACGCTTCTTGATGCAAATGGTTCATGAATGTAGCAGCAACTGGACCAAAAAGTCATGTTCTATTTAAAATAAACAGTTGGTAAAACTGACCCCAGATAATTCATGTGCTGTTTTTTTCCCTGTTTGTTTCATTGTCAGCTTGGTCTTCAAACGGCATTAGAAAAGTCTTAAAAAGTCTTGAATTTAACTTGACCTGAGTTGTAGGAACCCTGTAATATCACTCCAAAGGGATGCAAAGATGCCTAGTTTTTAATGAGTGCTGTAAAAGCAATAAATACGTAGTTAAATAGAGAAAGCATCACAGCTCTAAAGCCCTCCACAAATGGAGGGAAAGCCCTAACCTGCGTAACATCAGAGGATAATATTACCTGGTCAGTGTGGCAGTGAACCGTTCAGGTGTAACCGTACACTGTGTGTGTGTGTGTGTGTGTGTGTGTGTCTGCACTTGCATGATTTTGCATACACATTTTAACCTACAATACATTTTTTATGACTATGCGGGGAAAGAAAAAACCCACAGCCGAGTCTTGACTGATCCCCCAAAAAGTCAGCAGTTAAATGACATGTTTGTTTTTGACGCCGACAGCTACGTTTAGCATCTGACTGCAGAATTTAGTGTTTTTTTTTATAAAAGAATTGGACAGAAATATCAGGTTAAATAAAAACAAGCAGTCCAGTTCCAC
The DNA here is from genome assembly GCA_020466265.1 of Siphamia tubifer. Taxonomy (NCBI): domain Eukaryota; kingdom Metazoa; phylum Chordata; class Actinopteri; order Kurtiformes; family Apogonidae; genus Siphamia; species Siphamia tubifer. The sequence continues at coordinate 36,514,740 of CM035796.1, forward strand.
AGGGCTATTGAAAGAAATGTTACATAAAGGTTTGAAAAACAAAAAAAACATAAAAAAGTTGGATGTGAACAGTTTAGATAAAAGTGAAAGTCAGTTTTAGGACTAAATTAGACCAGAGTTTATATCTGTCAGCTCATCAACCAACATCTCACAGTAGGTCACATGTGTCAAACATAAGGCCCAGGGGCCAATTCCGGCCCTTGGGATGAATTTGTGGAATTCAAAATTCATTAAAATATTAATCATTTTAGTTCAGGTTCCACTTTCACATCAGTTCAATCTGAAGTTGGTCAGAACCAGTAAAATACTCTCATAATAATCTATACATAATCACAACTCCCAATTTTTACTCTTTGTAAATGTAAATATTTTCACATATTGACACTAAAACCAAGTATAATTTCACAAAATATTTGAATAATCTTGAACAAATATATGAAGAAATGTTTTTTTCAAGAGAAGTCAGTACAATTTTAAGCATAATCTGCCTGATATGAAATATTTAATGTATTCGTATTTGATCCACTATGATCTGTGGAAATGATAAAAAAGTTAAAATTCAGCTTTTTATTTCATTTATTTCTTCTTATTCATATTGTCAATGTATTCACATTGTCAATGTAAACTTTTTTATTATTTAATTTTACTTTTTTCACTCCAAAATATAGAGAAATATCTGGAATTGACATTATTTATGTATTTATTATGGTATCATTTCAACAGTTCGGCCTGACTCAGATCAAATTTATCTGAACGTGGCCCCTGAACTAAAATGAGTTTGACACCCCTGTCTTAGGCGTATGTTATTACATGACATACTACATCTAACAGGTAAATGTTAAAAATCATCTATGTATGGACTTTATGTCTCAGTATGTTATGGTTCCTGAAGGTAATGATGAATCAAACGTGGAAGAACCGGTGCTTGACAATAATGAATTATTGATTCAGAATCAACCCCGACCTTTTCACCTAAATAGCCAGTTAAAATATAAAGCTACTATTGTCTTACCACTTATCTCCATGCACCACTGCCTCTTATTTGCAGCAGGGGATAGAAATAAACATAAATTAGCATTTTGTTTTGCTTGTTTTCTCAAAAGTCGGGTTTACATTTTCATTATAATTGACTGGAAACTTGAAGAGACGCTGCATTAATTTGAAATGTCTCATGGCAAAAAAAAAAAAGGACAAACAGACTGAATGAAAGTCCCCCCTAACGTATTTCATCAGTGTAGAAAATAAGCCGCAGAGTAAGAACTAGTGACGCTGGCTTTTTTTTTTTTTTTTTTATAACTCTGCTGTTTCGTGACTGCAGTCTCACACAAACGAGCGAGCAGAGGCTTGTAGCAGTGGAGAGAAACTGAACTGGGTCCTTTTTCAGCTGATGAATAATGAAAGGGGCCCGGAGAAGACCCCCTCGGCACCGCTCTAAATTTAGCTCGGGAAGACGGGGGAAGGCTTCTGCCAACCGCTGATCCCAGAAAAAGCCGGCTGGTTGGCTGGCCGGGTATCCACATCCCATTATTTGATTCCTCTCCCCTGCTCTCGCTCACTAAATCCTATCCTCTAATCGCAGAGCCGAGGGGAGTCGGTGACCTAAACTCTCCGCTCCCCGTCACAGTTTCTCCCGGAGCGGAGGACCAGCTGGCAGCGGCGGCCCGGCCTCCATTTCACTGTCAGTCATTTAATAGCCACTTGTAGTGCTTCTCACATGCTTCGCTGCTTTAGTGCTCAAAGTGCCTTCCATGGCTGCAGGAGTCTCTACGGACACAAACGGCATGGTGTTACACAACAACAATACCACTAGTGCTGTTCGTTATAACAACAGTTAAGAGACAATTTTAGACGTTTGACCCATATATAGTAGACCCAGTGCTACTTTTACAGCAGCTCCCAAATTAAATTTCACTGGATTTGACCTTTTGTTATAACATTATCCTGTGTTTGTGTGTGTGTGTGTGTGTGTGTGTGTGTGTGTGTGAAAATCTGTTATTTTCCTCTTTGTAATATGAGGCTGTGCAATGTAATGAAAAATTATACTTATGGTGATAACAGTTAAAAGATCATTTTAGATGTTTGACCCATAAAGACCCAGTGCTACTTTTATAACAGCTTCCAAATGAAATTGACCTGTTTGACCTTTTATTACAACATTATCCTGTGTTTGTTGTGGGGTTTGTGTGTGTGTGAAAATCTGTTTTTTTCCCTTTTCTAATATAAGTTTACAGTATATGGAAAAAATATAGTTGTTGCGGTAACAACAGTTAGAGATAATGTTTGACCCATAAAGACCCAGTACTACTTTTATAACAGCTTCCAAATGAAATGTACCTGTTTGACCTTTTATTACAACACTGTCCTGTGTTGTTTGTGGGTTTTTTGTGGGGTTTTTTTTTTAGTTTTTGGTGTGAAAATCTGTTATTTTGCCCTAGATAACTTTAGACAGTGCTAATTTTGTGATGGCTTCCAAATGACATTGCCCTGTGTTTGACCTTTTATTATAACATTATCCTGTGGTTTTTGTGTGAGTGTGTGTGTGTGTGTGTGTGTGTGTGTGTGTGTGTGAAAATCTGTTATTTTCCTCCTTGTAATGTAAGGCTGTATGGAAAAAATATAGTTTTTACAACAACAGTTTGAGACAATTTTAGATGTTTGACACTTAACAGCTTCCAAATTAAATTGACCTGTTTGACCTTTTATTACAACATTATCCTGTGTTTCTTGTGTTTTTTTGGTAGTTTTTTTGTGTGAAAATCTGTTATTTTGCCCTATTTAATATAGGGCTGCACAATTTATGGAAAACATAGTTATTGCAATAATGAATGAATACTTTATTGATAAAGCAGCATAAGAGAGGTGCAGTGACAACAGTTAGATAACCTTAGACAGTGCTAATTTTGTGATAGCTTCCAAATTACATTACCCTGTGTTTGACCTTTTATCATAACATTATCCTGTGTTTCTTGTGTTTTGATTTTGTTTTGTAATCATTGGGGTTTGTCTGTCTGTCTGTTTGTTTGTTAGCAAGATAACTCAAAACGTTATGGACGGATTTGGCTGAATTTTTTTAGGAAATGTTGATAGTGGCACAAGAAACAAGTGACAAACATTTGGTGGTGATCACTGGGGGGGTCTGTAGGAACCCTGATCAAAAGATTAAACCAAAGTTGAAAAGTTTTTTCTAAGTTCTGTCCATCTTCCTGAGACCCAGGAAAGTAAAAGTTGTGCCCCCTCCCCCATTAAATGTTTGGAAATGGTATAATACAAACATTTTTTCCAGATACATAATTATAAATATTTTTGCAATATCTTTTGCAGTGGACAATTCTTTCTTTCTTTCTTTCTTTCTTTCTTTCTTTCTTTCTTTCTTTCTTTCTTAAAGCAGTGTAACTCTTGCCCTAACAAAAGACAAAAATGCATCATGGGGTCTCTAGAGTATATCGCAGATTTTTCTCATGAAATTCGGTTCTGGATTCCAACCCAGTCTATCGTCCATTGTTGACTCTGGCCCATTTGCACCAAACGGACGTTGTCCCAGCTGGACTAAAACATTTGGGTCACGAACGGCCAACTCCAAAATGGAGTGGTAGTTAAATGAAGCGCCGTGGCTGCAGTGAACCCTGGTGTAAGGCCGCTCCGAGGCCCAGCGTTGCCCCAGAAACCTCCAGGCGATGCGTCAGCGCTGCTTGTGGAATGCCACGGACCGGTTTCCTCCTATTGTGACTGGCTCCAGGGAGCCCCCCTCCTCCCCTCCTTTTTTTCTCCTTTCCCCCCTCAGAGGTGAATAGAAGGCTCAGTGAAACAGCAGACCGCCTCCCCCCTGTCCTCCTCTTGCACACGCTCTAACCTCACCTCCTCCTCCTCCTTCAGACAAACGCACTGACACGGTATAAACTTATGTTTCAGGCCTATCTGAATACGTTCACACATACCAGCTGACCTCGCTTTTATTCACTGTTTAACTTGGTCCTAGCCCCTTTTTTTTATTTCTGCTCCAAAGGCCTGATCATCATAGGTCATGTACAGCGCTCCCATATATCAAATTGTAAAAGTTTGGAATTTTCAGCCACTCTTAGCTTTGTGTCTATGTACAGATTAGAGCTGAACAATTTATTGTTTGAGCATTGACATCATTATGTATGTGTGCACAACACTTACATCACAGCTTCTACAGTTATTTTAATTGTATTTTATATATATATATATATATATATATATATATATATATACTGTAGATTTTGCAGTGTTAATTTGGAGACAATGGGACCAAATACACTCTAGAAGAAGTTAAATAAACTCTCTAAGTGTTGATTTAACACTGCAAAATTTACTGTATATATATATATATATATATATAGTATATATAATTTTTTCATTGATTTATATTTATTGTTTATTTAATTTTTTAATTTGTCTTTTCTATCTTTTTTAAACGTATTTGTCTTATATAAATTTTTAATGTGAATTTTATTATTTTTTTATTTATTATTTTATTGTTTTTTACTTATTTGTCTTTTTTATTTATCATATATTCATCTTTGTATTTGTTTTTTATTTATTTATCTTTATTCATTTTTTTTAATTTTATTTATTTATTCTAATGAATTAATTAATCAGTTTGTACTTATTTAATTATTTTTGCTACAAGAAGGATGACACTAAAACGTATGTTCTGTGTCGACCACTAATCTGTTTGACCATTTGTGTCGGTACCACACAGCTGTTATTTACTCCTGAGGATTTTTTCATATCACAATATATATTGCACGTTTAAAAAAATTGCATTGTCAGTTTTTTCTAATATCATGCAGCCCTAATACAGATGTACAGTAGTGTGTAGCAGTTTTACTCAGGCTAAAGAGTAGTTGTTTTTTGCAGCATTCAAATGAACATGCATATGGGTTAAAACACAGTAATAGGAATTTAGAGAGATAGAAAAGTGTTGCTAAATTACCCACATTTTCCTTTTTTTTTTACTTTGTTTTTATTTCAAGTTGAACAATTTATACATTAATATTCACAATTCTTCCATTTTTCTTTTATGTTACATCTGTATCTATACATGTTCAAGGACAGGCTCAGTAATAAAAGAAATGTGGCTGTCAAAATGAATGCATTAATACAATTGAATCCATCACCATGATTCGTCTGATTAAAATGTTTTAATGCAATGAAGTACAACAGTTGTTTTGTTGAATCTGGTGTAGGTGTTGAATAAACATGTTAGTTGCATATATATTCATATTTAATCTCTCCCAACATTGGTTGGGCGAGATTATTGTAATCACCTTGTGTGTGTGTGTGTGTGTGTGTGTGTGTGTCCACAGTGTCCACAGTGACATATCATGCTATAACTCAATGAATTCTTGAGATATCACTATGAAATTACATGGGCATATACAGTACATATAGCTAATGCACATCAGATGCAATAGTCCATTTGAGTAAAGGTCAAAGGTCAAGGTCACAATTAACTAAAAGGTCAAAATCACATTATTGGCTATAATTGAAGAATGGAGGGTCACAGAACTTTCCAAATGGTACCAAATGATGTTGAATAAACATTTCTACAATTCTCATACTTGGTGTCATCCCCTTCAAAGGTGACATGTGGCAAAATTTACTTCTGTAACACTGTGTCAAGCATAGACATATTACGCTGTAACTTAATAAATACTGGATATATTATTATAATATTACACGCACTGAAGCATATATACATATAACAAAATTATCAATATAGCAACAGGTCAAAGGTCTTGTCTCGTCATCTGAACTTGCTTTATCCTCACAAGGGTCACAGGATCTGTGGAGGCCTAATCCAGGGACAATGGGCGAAGACAATGAGTCGCCAGTTCATTGCAGGGCTTAACATAAGGTCAAAGTTCAAGGTCGCATTTAGCAGAAAGGGCAAAATCATATTATTGGCTCTAATTCAAGAATAGGTTGTTATAGAAACATGAGATTGGCACAAAATAGTATGAGATTAGGCATTGTCTGAATACTTGTTTTTGTTTGTGTCCTCAGGCAGACAAAGCCTCTGACGTTTGCAGACTGTATCGGAGATGAGCTGCCAGTTGGCTGGGAGGAGGCCTACGACCCTGTGGTTGGAGCCTACTATGTCGACCACAACACCAGTGAGTGTCACTTTACACCCCAGGATCTGAACTCCTGTCTCGTATCATCCAAACTCTTATCAGATGTGTATAGTCAGTGTTGCATTCTTAGTACTTCTCTTGGACTGGAAGACAGGTGTGTGAATGCAGTGTATTTTATGGAGCAAAGTTGTCGTAGAATTTTCAGCCTCAAAACTGTTTGAAGCAGTTTCTTTCTTTGGGAATCTTTTCAAGTTCAGCTGTGACTTTTGCAGAATTTCAAGTAGTTTTGGTTGGTTTCATTAACATGGGGTGTAAATCTAGATTAGTAATTCCCAATCCTGGAGTTTTTGGAAGTTAGGTTTGAAAACTGATTAAAATATATTAGATTAGACTTTATCGATCCCATGACAGGGAAATTCAATGGTTAAGAAAAAAGTACAAGAAAAATGTGCATGCATAAATACTGTGTAAAAACCAACCACCACCAACCACTACTACCACCAACCACTGTCAACACAACCACCACCAACCACTACCAACACAACCACCACCAACCACTACCAACACAACCACCACCAACCACTACCAACACAACCACCACCAACCACTACCAACACAACCACCACAAACCACTACCAACACAACCACCACCAACCACTACCAACACAACCACCACCAACCACTACCAACACAACCACCACCAACCACTACCAACACAACCATCACCAACCACTACCAACACAACCAATACCAACCAGCGCCACCACCTACTACCACCACAACTACCACCAACCACTACAACGACCACCTACTACCACCAATACCACTACCGACCACCACAAACCACTACAACCAACAAATGGTAAATGGACTGCATTTTTATAGCGCTTTTCCACCTTCATGGTGCTCAAAGCGCTTTACATTAGCCTCTCATTCACCCATTCACACACACACTCATACACCAGTAGGTTTCTATGGTCTAAGGTGAGTCCTACTGGGGGCCTAAGCCAGGGTTCAGTGTCTTGCCCAAGGACACTTCGACATGTGGACAGCCAGAGCTGGGACGCGAACCGCCAACCTCCCGGTCATTGGGCGACCCACTCTACCAACTGAGCCACAACCACCACTACCACCAACCACTGCCACCACCACCTACTTCCACCACCAACCACTACAGTGCATCCACTATAACCAGTGCTAAATCTCCCCCACTACTCAAAACCACCAACCACTACAACCGAATACAACAAATCTAAAGCAACTCCAGTGTACCAAACAGTTTCCATGTTTGATGTTTAGTTTAGTGACATTTTGTGTCTTTAACTCCACCTGATCAAAACTGGTTTCTTTTCAGAGAGCACCCAGTTGGAGGACCCGCGGGCCCAATGGCAGCGGGAGCAGGAGACCATGCTGCGGGACTACCTGGCCGTGGCCCGCGATGCACTCAGCGCCCAGAAGGAGATCTACCAGGTGAAGGAGCAGAGGCTCCTCCTGGCACAGCAGGAGTATCGGCAGCTCAACGACGCCTGGAGGGACAAGTCGACGTCGCAGACCAGTTGTAAGTTCACACACAGGAGAAGGTTATCTACGAGTGGAGGGTTTATTTCACAACGAATCAGAAGTATAAAAACATTGATGTTTTTGAACAAGAACTAAAGCTTTTGTTCATGTTTTTTCCTCTATGAAAACTGTACATGTTACAAGTTGAGTCTGTGAACAGAAGTTGATGCAGTCGTCCGTGAAATGTTCAGTTTCTTCTGGGACAAAATGGTTTATAACCTTAAGAAATGTGTGCATTAGGGGTTCAAAACAAATATGATATGGAGGAAAAAAACATCGACCAGTATTTTAGTAGAGTCAAAGACAATCACTTTACATTTATAAATTGCATCAAACCTTTCTGAAAGAAAGAACAAAAAATTTCACATTAAAAATCTAAATCTAAAACTGTATTTGTTTCATTTCTAGTCCAAATGTCTCATCACACTTAAAATAAGAAATAATCACATAAATAAACTTTTCAGTGAGATATAATCTTCTTTTTTCAAGAAATCAAGATGTCAAAATAATTTTCACTTGTTCCATTGGCAGATTTTTTTGCTTAAAACTGTCATTCCATCATAATTTCAGTAATATCGCCGTGTTCTCCATTTTTCTTGAATGCATTGTGCGTTGGTTCTATTTAAAAAGATGTCTGGATTGCTTTGTTTTAAGTAGTGATGCACCGATCAACATTTTTTGGCCCGATCATCAATACTGATCACCAAAAAACTTGATCTGGTGATTGCAGATCATGGAAGCAATTTTAAATGTCCATACCTTTCATCTAGGTATGGATAGTTACAGCTATCAAATATTTTTGTAATTGAGAATTCTGTCGATTTTTTTTTTTCATCGATTAATCAGGTAATCTGATTAATTCCATTTTTTAAAAAACCCTTTAACTTCTGATGCATCATTGGTGAGTGTTCTATATGTATTAAGATTAATACATATATGTGTATAAAGATTAATACATATATGTGTATAAGATTTTTTTTTGTTTAATTCAAGCAATAACAAAAAAAATTATAATAAAAAAAACTGCCTTTGGAACAAGTGAAACATTTCTTAGTAAGATTTCTTGAAATAAGATTTTCAAGATCTATTGTCAAAAAATAAGTCCTTTTCATCTTCTTGATAAGTTCCTCTTCAGGTAATTCTGTCTCATTTTAAGTGTGATGAGATATTTGGTTAGAAATGAGAAAAACACACACAGTAAGATTTTGATTTTAGCAGTGAGTATTATCTAAGCAGGTGCTGAATATTTCACTTTTATTAAACAAACAGCAGAACATAATTATTAGCATATTTGGTAAAGAGTTAAACAGTGAAGCTCCTGAAGGTTTTTTCCCCCTTAGATACATCTCCATATTCATTTTGTTTGGTTTTATTGAATCTTTGTGGTTGAACAACGTACACCAGACAGAAAGCCCTTTGTGTTTTTATCCTTAATGTAGAAAACATATGGTCATTTCTCTTGAGGTTGGTTTAATTTAGTAGCAGTAAAGTTATTTTCCCCATGATGGCTTCAGTATTCTGTCTCATTACATCTGAGACTTCTCTGGTCGTATATAACCAAAATAACACACTAGGGAAGGAGGGAAGAATACACGGGGCAGTCTTTAACACCTTTCTATTTTAATCTCCTCTACCCTAAAGTGAACTCCAGGTCATCCTCATCCAGCAAGTATGACCCAGACATCCTGAAAGCAGAGATAGCTACTGCCAAAAGTCGGGTGAGTTTCCTGTTGTTACTGTGTCACCTGTTCTCTCCTGCACTGTGTAATAACTTTCTAGATGAGTCCATCATCGCCCCCTACAAATGATGACTACAAAGACACGACACAGAAGTTTTACATTACAACTTCATTCTGGAAGGAGAAAAGCACTCGCATAGAGCAGACCTTCCACCAAGGCAGATTTTATCAAGAAAGAAATAATGATTTCATTGTATTTTATCTTTAAGATTTGTTTTTTCTTATAAGGTGCATTTTACAGAAACAAATCAATTGATTAACTTTATTAAAAACAACAACATAAAGTTGTACATTTAATGAAATTAAAATAATACATAAGAAAAAAAAAAGAAGTAATGCTTTTTTAAACCCAACCATCATATCAAAAACAACTTTCAAAATATTTCTATTTTTTTCCATTCGTTCATTTGGTAGTTAGGCAACATTTAAATGGTGACGAAGAAAACAAGTGGCGTCTCATCTTCAATTTTTCATCCATGTTTAGACGAGCGTTTTCAGGAGGACATCTGTGTTTATTTGAAGACGCAACAGTGACATTTGATTGGATATGCATGCCAGGCCGACGTAGGTAATCGTTCGGCTATGGTATGACTATAAATTCTGTACAATTACTGAAACGGTTCCTCTACGTTTACTGGAGCTGTTAGAGCAGCTGGAAGATCTGTGTGATCATGGTAGTCTGACATTTTTGTAGTTTTACCAGCTCAACGTATTGAATGTGACGTAAAGGTGGATGCTTCATGGACATGTTCTGCGTTTCTTGCTGTTTAGACAGAGACACGTTTTCAGAACTCCTCACTCTGTAAGGGGTCTTCAGATTTTTGCATTTTCAGACCAGGATGGTGCAATTGACGTGTAAATAAAAGATACAATTGTCCTCGTGTACACGGACCCCTTAGTTAGTTAGTTAGTTAGTTAGTTAGTTAGTTAGTTAGTTAGTTAGTTAGTTAGTTTATTACCTCCGCAAAGGTTATGTTTTACTGTGCATTTGTTTGTCTATCTGTTTGATTTTGATGAAACTTTCAGAGATGATTGATAATGCGTCAAGGAAGAGACCATTACATTTTGAGCTATAAAGGTCAAAGGTCAAGGTCACAGTGAAGGTCAACAGCTATACCACATAAGTGTCAAGATAATGTCACTAACACTTCCTCTTACCTTTGGACATCAGATGAGATAACACCGATAGGCTCAATGACACCACGGTTTAACGTCATATAACATCAAGACAATGGTATATTTGCAAAATGTTTGACCTTTACCTTAAAGCAGGGTTATTGGCATATTTTGTTAAATCTGACAATATCTTGTGCTTCATATTTAACATTAGATTAAACATATGAAATTTGATTATCGACATTACATATCGTCAGAGTGACGTCATCTGTGGTCGAATATTGAAATGGCCATATCTCAAAAACGGGACCGATGATTTCTTTGAATTTTTTTAAACACTCTAAGGGATTGTTAATGACTGATAGAATAAATCCTTAGTGAACACGGAGTACTAGTTTACAAATAAGTTACGAACATCCAGATCCAAACCTTGGCAGTCGCAGAGGTCTGCGCTCTCTGAGTGATCTAGTTTTGAGTGTGTCAGAGAGAAAAGAAAACAAACAACCAAGGAAGAAAAACAAATAGAGAAATAAATAATAAATAAATAAATGACGTAGCACTCAGATTTGTCATACAATTCTATAAATACATACACAATTGTATAAACTCGCAGATACACCACCACACAAGAGTGATTTTGAACATCAGAGAAAAAAAAATCTAACCAAAAATATTATTACCCCCCCCCCCCCCATTTCTGTACCTACACAGTCGATGTATGTGCTTTATACTCACGCCCAGCTGTACACACTTATACATATGAATCTAGATACTACTCACAAAAAATACATCACTGAGGAAGAGAGTTAATTCAAAGTCTGTCCAGGAAGGGTCACACAACCATGGTTTACCAAGTCCAGAGAGGACAGACTATCTATGAAGGGGCCAAAGAAATGGTGATTTGACATTTATTGTGATAAACCGAATATGAACATTTTTACAATAATAACATTTCAGAATCACATGGGCTTTATTAATCCTGGGGTGTGCGTTACAATTGCTGTGGTTAAAGCACAGAAAGAAAGCAACTCAGGAGCAACGAAAAGTAAAAACAAATGGATAAGTTAACAACAAACAGTACAATGCCATTATATACTACAAGTGCACAAGATATTTGCATCCATATTTCCCAGCTCTTTTTCACTTAAGTGATTGTGACTGAAAATAAACGACTAATTTTGTTGGGAAACTTTCTGCTCAACCTTCTCATCTCTGTGTCTCAGGTAAATAAATTGAAGCGGGATCTGGCCTGTATGAAGCAGGAGCTGCAGTATAAAGAGCAAGGCTTCGCAACACTCAAAGAGTAAGTTTTTATTCATTTATTTTTATTGATTTATTCTGAATATGGAAATGGTACAAGCTTCTCGGTTGCTACAAATTGGCTTCTTTGCGCAGCATAAAACTGAAATGAAAATTCAAGGAAACAAAGAATAATGAGACGCATAAAAACAAGAAAACAGGGGGAAAAATAGGAATATTTGAAAAGGAATGTAGCTCTCACCCCTTTATCTAAATCAACAGTACTCAAATATCTACATATGTACACACACACACACACACACACACACACATATATAAATACATACATGCGCATTAGGACATTGATGACTTCAGTTTTTTCCAGTTGACTTATCCGTCAAGAAAGTCGAAGGAACAACACACACACGTCTGTCCAGCAATGAACAACTTGTGTTAAAGTTCACTGCAACATAACAATGTCCACTGACAACTTGTCAGTTGTAAAATTGTCAGCATCAGTAAAATGCTGATGCTTGTGTCTTGTCAGTGACAAGACACAAGCATCAGCATTTTAACCCCAACAAAACAAATGCTAATGTTAGCAAAGACTTTTCTGTTAAATTTAACTGCACATCAGTAGGGTGAACATATGTCCACATTTTGTCTGAACCGACAACTCTAAAACCAGACTGTCCAGACGTCTGTCACACGTCCTCACTTTTTGTATTGGGTGCAAAAATTTTAAGTCAGCGGCCACCAAGATGCACACCACACTGTCCACATCATGTTTGGAAAAAAAGAGTGTGTTGTCTTAATGCATGTTGTCTGCACTGCTGCTCATATCACTCAAGTTAGCTAGCGGGTGCTGCTCATATCACTCAGGTTAACTAGCGCATGCTGCTCATATCACTCAGGTTAGCTAGAGGAGGCTGCTCATATAATTCAGGTTAGCTAACGTATGCTGCTCATATCACTCAGGTTAGCTAACGTATGCTGCTCATATCACTCAGGTTAGCTAGCGGATGCTGCTCATATCACTCAGGTTAGCTAGTGGATGCTGCTCATATCACTCAGGTTAGCTAACATATGCTGCTCCTATCACTCAGGTTAACTAGCGCATGCTGCTCATATCACTCAAGTTAGCTAGCGGGTGCTGCTCATATCACTCAGATTAGCTAGAGGAGGCTGCTCATATCACTCAGGTTAGCTAGCGGATGCTGCTCATATCACTTAGGTTAGTTAGCAGATGCTGCTCATATCACTCCGGTTAGCTAACGTATGCTGCTCCTATCACTCAGGTTAACTAGCGCATGCTGCTCATATTACTCAAGTTAGCTAGCGGGTGCTGCTCATATCACTCAGGTTAGCTAGAGGAGGCTGCTCATATCACTCAGGTTAGCTAGCGGATGCTGCTCATATCACTCAGGTTAGCTAGCGGGTGTTGCTCATATCACTCAGGTTAGCTAGAGGAGGCTGCTCATATCACTCAGGTTAGCTAGCGGATGCTGCTCATATCACTCAGGTTAGTTAGCAGATGCTGCTCATATCACTCAGGTTAGCTAGCAGATACTGCTCATATCACTCAGGTTAGTTAGCGCATGCTGCTCATATCACTCAGGTTAGCTAGAGGAGGCTGCTCATATCACTCAGGTTAGCTAGTGGATGCTGCTCATATAATTCAGGTTAGCTAATGTATGCTGCTCATATCACTCAGGTTCGCTAACGTATGCTGCTCATATCACTCAGGTTAGCTAGTGGATGCTGCTCATATCATTCAGGTTAGCTAGTGGATGCTGCTCATATCACTAGTGGATGCCTCTTCAGATGGCCGTGCCATTTTTTTTTCATCTAAAATGAAGTATTTCCACATGATGCGATGTGTCTTGTGACTCTCTTTTGTTTTGTCAGACCCACGGCCCCCTGTTTTATTGGCAGCAGCCATGTCACGTGTGGTTTAAGTCTGACTGGTCTGTGTTCAACATGCAACGTTTCTGTTAATGCGCTAATACACATACATATATACCGTAAATTCCGGACTATAAGCCACTACTTTTTTCCCAAACTTTCAACCTTGCGGCTTGTTCAGTGATGCGGCCAATTTATGTAATTTTCCTAACGGCCGCCAGAGGCGCTCGAGTAGAAAAGTAAGATTTAGACCGGTGGAATATATGCGTCGAGGAAGACTGAATGAAAAAGGAGGGGCGGAACAAACGCGGGGTGACGGGTTTAAGTAGGACCGGTAAAGGTGAAGGACAGACAAAAAAAAGGTGAAGAGGGGGTAAAAAGTTGCTTAAAGAAAAACCCGCGGCGGTGTGTGAGAGAAGACAGAGGCTCGAACCAGACCCTGTGGATTTTTTTTGCACGTTGGCACAGAGGAGTTTGACCTGAACTCTCTGCGATAGATGAGGCGAGGCGGCGACCAGCCACTTGTTTGTGGACGCGGCGGACAATAGTGGATATATATTTTTCCCTCCCTTACCTTTGGAAATATACACTTTTTTTCCCTTGGATTACTTTCAACGGGACCCGGACTCTGCAGGCCTGCATCAAACCTTAAGTATCATTTTCCGTTCATTTTGCCGGCTGTGATTTTTGGACTGTGGACTTTAATGAAGGACATTTAGTTTCATTCGTGGGACTTGAAGTCGGGTTTGGGTTAATTTTGTGTTTGTGTTACATGTTTTAATGTGGGCACATGCGGCTTATATACAGGTGCGGCTTGTGTATGTACAAAATCGGTTTTCCTCTTAGAATGAGGTGGGTGCGGCTTATAATCAGGTGCGCTCTATAGTCCGGAAATTACGGTATACATTAGTTGTTAGTGCAAAAACAGAGCAATGTGCAATATTCATATGGAAAAGACGTACTATCATTTATTTTATTTTATTTTTTTCATTAACTTCCTGTTTTCCAAACCATGGAGTACCAGATTGATTTTCTCTACCACTCTAACATCCTACTTTTTCTGTCTAAAAATGATGTACTACTACTGCTGTCAGTTGAATGTAATTTTTCATGTTATTAATGTTGAAAAGATGTGAATATTTTCAGAGCAATACTTTGAGCAAAGGCCTGTGAAGTTATATATTTTTTATGTACAGTATTTACCACATCAGGCAAACGATGGAATAGTGTTTAATTAATGCTTGTACTCTGACACTTTTGTTATTATGAAATACACCCATGTCATTTACACATTATTATACGGGGAAAAAAACTACATACTAGAAAAGCACCCCCCCTCACCCATGACCAAAATGAGCACAATATTTCACTTTCATTTCCATGAGTGCCAGTCCACCCCGACCTACCAAATGAAAGACATGCGTGACCCACCCCCACCACTACTCACCACCAAAGTTGTATCACTTGTTCATTGTACCACTATCAATATTTCCTTAAAATTACAGCCCAATCCATCCATAACCTTTTGAGTTATCTTGCTACAGACAAATAAACAGATAAACGCCAGCAAAAACATAACTCTGCCATTCCTTGGTGGAGTAAATATTTGACTGTTTGTGTCTGAAGGTCTACAGTTACAGCATCAACAGGTTCTTGGACAGAATTACCTCCCCTCTGAAAGTGGGGAGGTGTGTTGTTTTGGTGTGTTTTTTTTTTTGGTCTGTTTGTCTCTCTGACACAAAAACTACAAGACCAATTTCCATGAAATTTTCATGAAAGCTGCAAGGTGGTCCAGAATAGAGGCCATTACATTTTGGTAAATGTAGGTCAAAGGTCAAGGTCACAGTCACCAAAAAAGTAATTTTTCAACGATAAGAGATGGGGCAAATCAGGTAAAACATTTGTGTGGGGGCGAGGTTTGTTGGCCCTGGCACAAATTTTTGATTTTAGTAATACAGTATTTTTTCTTAAATAATAAATCATTGAGTCAGGATACAAACAATTGGCTCATTGTAGCAATGTTAAAGAACTGACATTTCTTCACATGAACGACAAATATCTGAATGTTATCATTATCGCAGTTTTGTACACACCCATATGACTGCCAATCTTGTGCAACCCTAATGTACATACACATAATCTACTGCTTTTTAATCCTAATGAGGTTCTAACAAAAGGTGAAGTAAATAAAGACAAATATAGTTTAATATTGGGATAAATATCATTGCATTGTTGAGTTTTGTTTAAATTGATGTCTTTGTTTCCAAAATGCCTCGGAGATGATTTGTTTCTCAACATTTCATTTAAAAACTTGTTTTGATTTGCACATCATAAATAGCCAAAAAACAAACAAACAAAGAAACAAACCTAAAACAAAACACAATTTTCAAACATCATTGTGCAGGAGAGGACGGAAGCAAAGACAGGCTTATGTGAATACTTCCTTGGAAATAAACATTACACAGTGGTTTGTTGGCCCTGTTACCAATTGTTGATTATAATAGTACAGTATTTTTTTCTTAAATACTGTATTTTCTGGACTATAAAGCACACTTAAAAGGCTTTAATTTTATCCACAGTGCACTTCATAATCCATAGTGCCTTGTATATGGATTAATTTTGGTTGTGCTTAGTGAGTTGGAATTTTAACATTTTATCTCATAATTTTAACTTTTTATCTCATAATTTTGGCTTTTTCTCTCCTCATTTTGGCTTTTTATGTCATCATTTTGGCTTTTTTATCTCATAATTTTCACTTTTTTTTCTAATAATTTCAACTTTATCTCATAATTTTGGCTTTTTGCATCATGATTTTGACTTCACTTCATGTGCTTTATGATCCAGTGTGCCTTATATATGTAGAACCTAAAAATTAAACCATTCATTGACAGTACACCTTATAGTCCAGTGCGCCTTATAGTGGAAAATACAGGAAAATACGGAAATAAATAATTGAGTCAGCATACAAACAATTGGCTCATTTTACCAGTGTTAAGGAATTGACATTTCTTCACATGAACAACAAATATGTCAATACTTTATGACAGTGTTGTACACCCATATCACCTATCACAGGTTCTGCCCATGTCCTAATATATATATATATATATATATATATATATATATATATATATATATATATATATATATATATATATATATATATATATATATATATTAGGACATGGGCAGAACCAGTGATAGGTGATATACATACTTACCCATGTATAATAACATTCAGCCACTGTTTCAGCACTTATTCCGTGTGTGCTCGTTGTCTGCATGTGCTTTCGTTCGTGACTGTGGATTCACTTCCTCAGTCGACCCACCTGAGTGTGTTCGCTGAAGGGCACTCTGGCACTAACACTGTCGACTCTGGGAAATGAGCCCCTCGTGTTAGGCTACCACCAGCTCTCCTAATTTACTGTGATGAGTGGAGTAAGACAGTGTGAATCTGACTCGAATGGTAAATACTCATTTGACCTTCCTTCCATTCTTCAGTTTCACCTGCAGCCTCCATGCACTGACTGGAGACACTCATTAGGCAGAGAAGTGAAGGGTCTGGAAAAAACCTTCAGCTACTGTACTTCTCAAAGTTAATGAAAATATATATATATATATATATATATATATATATATATATATATATATATATATATATATATATATATATATATACATATATGTATTTTTTACATTATTCTTCTTTTAGTAAACACTCTAATAGTCACAGATCTTGCAATTATTTTTAGAAAATGTTTTATTAATTAAACAATTAATAATTTTTTTAATCAATTTATTTTAAGTTGTATTTATTTTTTGTTTGTCTTTTTATGTATTTATTTTTTAATATATTTTATTTATGTATTTATTTAGAAATCTCGTCTCGTCATCCGAACCCTCTTTATCCTCACTAGGGTCATGGGTCACTGGGGGCCTAATCCAGCTACAATGGGCAAAGGCGGGGTACACCCTGTATGAGTCTCCAGTTCATCTCAGGGCTGAACATATATAGACAAACAATCACTCTCACATTCACACCTATGGGTAATTTAGATTAACTAATTAACCTATCAGTGCATGTGTTTGGATGGTGGGAGGAAACTGGAGTACCTGGAGAAAACCCATGCGGACACAGGGTGAACATGTGTGGGATTTAAACCAGGGTCCTTCTGTCTGTTAGGCATGAGTGCTAACCATAATACATTTATTTAATTATATTTTATTTTATTTTAAAATTTTCAATTAAAATTTTTAAACATTTTTAAAATTGATTTTTATTTATTACTTTGATTTAATTATTTTGGCTACAAGGATGATATTGATATGTATGTTCTGCACTTTATATAGGGTAACCATATGTCCGGATTTTGTCTGGACCGACGGTTCTAAAACCAGACCCGGACGTCTGCACGTCTGTCACGCGCCTGTCCGGATCCCGTTTTAGAGCCGTCAGTCTAGACAGTATTCAATATATGTGAGGAAAATGAAAGAAATGGATACATTTACCTTTTAAACGTCAATATTCCCTTCTATCTTGAACGCATTTAGGAAGCAGAGACAACAGTTTACACAAGGAGAGTGTAAGATGTAACTCAGTTGAGTTTTTTCGCGTGTTTATAACAAAAGTATTCAGATAGAAAAAGGCTCAACCTGACCCAGACACAAATATGACACAGAAAGGGAAATAAAATGAAGGGTTGAGACGTAGCACAGTAATTAGACTATCATCGCTTTGGTTCAAATCATCTGTTATGCACAGTGTAACTTCAACAAAACCTATTTTGGATGGAGATCTGAACAAAAAAAAATGTGATTGATGCATTTATTTTAAATCTGAATGTCAAAACGGAGGAAATATATTAAAAAAATGCTTAAACACAACACACGAGACATATTATACACATTCAAAAAGGAGTGAGAAGAAGCATAATTTATAAACTCCCACACTCTCTCTTTAAATATTTCATAAAAACAAAATTCTTCCTAGTCTAAGCATATCTATACTACATACTGTAATATGCCTGTTACTTATCATTTAGTAACGTAGTTTCTTGCTTTACATTATGATAAAAATCACCCAAATACTAGCAGTACTGTGAACTCAGATAGTCTCAAGTAGAAAATGCAAATTTCAGTGAGTTTTCCTCCACTGACTGTCAGGACAGCTGTTTTTTTGTGCTGCAAGTGGCCCTGACCTTACTTTCAGAGCCCTTATTGTTGCTAGGTTACAAGCATAGACTTTTCATGCTTCCACATACTGTATCTGGGTAACTGTAAGCTTTAATTGTCAATGATCCATTGTTATCAAATCGCAGACTCTACCTTTACGACTTGGTCAGGTGGCAGTGCACTTCGTACCTCACATACCTGGAATTTTGCTGCAGCATTTTTGGAGGCGTATGGTGTAATTATCTGTTCTCATTGTGACACCAGTCTTCCTCAGCATGCCAGCAGCACATCAGATGACACTTCTGAGGAAGACTGAAGTCACAGTCGAAACTGTTAAGCAAGTATCATCTATGTAGCAGAGCCGGATTATGGGGGATCTGGGCCCCGGGGCCGGGAGTTTGCAAAGCCTCCGTGCCAACATACCATACCTAAGGGTTCTTTTCCTTCTTGCAAAGTAATCCAGACAAATAGTTCCAGAGATATGAACAAAAGAGTGTTTAGTGATTATAAACTTTTGACTGCCCCTTGTGGCCAATTTAGAAGTCGTAAATCATCCAAAATCGAATCAGTTCTTCCGTCATTGATATGGAAAATATGGAATTTTCTTAACCGAATATTTTTAAAGTTATCGTGTTAAAATGAAGGATGTTCAGCGGCGGCAGTTGGACCAAAATCATCATGACATTCCTGAAACTCTGTCTGGGAATATAATGGTGAAAATCACATTATACAACATTACAACTTCTTCTTTGTTACAACAGTCATACACAGCAACTCATAATGTAATAACTTAAATGTAATAAAAGTTCATAATGTAAAAATCAACTCATAATGTAATAAAATCATGAGTGTATAATGTAATAACATCTTTGCACATAATGTAATAACATAATAACTTATTACATTATGAGCTCAGTTATATAGGAACTCATAATGATGTAACAATGGTTTATTCTGTGGCAATGGTAAAAAAAATAAACGGGACTGTTGGCAGCTATGCTTTAGGTATGTCATCTATGTAAAGAACATTGTTTCCATGTAGTTTTTTGAGTCTGCAACTTCCTCTTATGTTTGAATGACCTTGACTGCAAAGAGGTCAATAGTCATAATTTAATAAGTTGTCACATTATGAGCTTTTGTTATGTCTAAGGTATTACATTATGAACTGTTATTAGGTTCGGGGTTGCCACAACTCAACACAAATGTATTCAGGCATTGTTACATTCTGAGCTTTTATTACATTATGAGTTGCTATGTAATTGAGCTCATATTGCATTATTATGTTATACCCTTATGATTTTATTACATTATGATTTGATTGTTACATTATGAACTTTTATTATATTTAAGTTATTACATTATGAGCCATTATTATTATTATTATTATTATTATTATTATTATTATTATTATTATTATTATTATCATCATCATTATTTTTGGGGCATGCACTCTATTACTATAAGATGAATCCAGGTTAATGGGGAAGTGAAAAAGGGGTAGGATTAAATAAGCTTATGCTTCATCCTACTTCCTTTCAGACATGTCATTGTGTATTATTATTATTATTATTATTATTATGGTATTGATTATTGTTACATTCTGCACATGTTCGAAATAAAGCATTCAAATCAAAATCAAATCAATTATTATTACATTCTGAGTTGCTACAGTCACGTGCCCCCCCCCCCCCCCCCCCCCCCCCCCCCCCCCATTGTATTTCTACTCCACTTCCATCACAAACTGAAGACGTACATACCTAAGGTTAAATAGAAATCAGCTTAACGTCGAGCACACTGTAAGTCAGCCCCTTACCTCTGCTCCTAATAAGCTTTTATCTTTCCTATCCTCTTATCTCTGATATGATCATTCTGGCATCTCTGAGGTATTGTTGTACAGTGCAGATTAGGATTCCCACACTGTCCTGCTGCCGACTTTGTTCACTTTTAACAGCCTTCTGTAAAAATTCCTGTGTGTAAATGCGAAAGCTGAACTGAAATCCTCCGCGCTGGCTGTAAAGTGTTGCTTATCTCAGTTATTGCCTCAGCATTTATCGCACATTCCATCCGATCATTAAACACCTCCATAAAAGCACAAGTGCGAACGCTGAGTGCGAATTGGATGGAAAACAAAACCTGTCCTGTTCTGACCTATTTCTTGCTCCTCAGAGGCAAAGGTGTAGCATCAGTCTGGGTGGGTGGGTGGGGGGGGCATTAGTTGGTTGTTGTTTTTATGTCACACCGCAGCTTGTTTTTGTAAATTCAGTGTATTGGAAAGGCGACATGCCGATCCACTGTTGTCGGGTCGATGCTGAATTGAACAGGAATATCCGGTCTGTTTGTCTAGCCTCCCGCGGCACAGCGAGAGTGTCAGGAGGATTAAAGCGTAGCCGAGGGAGAGCGGTCGGACGGCATTCCTCAGCCACTTTCCTCTCCTGTTACAGTCATCAGACGGCGTTTAGCAGCCAATCACTGTTTGCAGAAATACGAATAGGCTTAGACTGGAATGCAGCGAGCAATACACTCAGCTCCTGATAAGATTTCACAAACCACTGCTGCACACAAGAGTGTTTTATGGGGTGTTCTGATATGGAAAAAGCAAAGCCACAGTATGCTTATGTGGCAGGCATGTTTAGGTCTGCACTGTAAAGCCCCCCCCCCCCCCCCCCCCCCAAATTAAATAAATAAATCTGAGAGCTATTGTGTACTTTTGGCTTGGGTTTTGTCTAGGGATGTATATTATCTTGAATATTATTCACTAATCATTAGTTGGTTGACCTTACCCATCGATTGATAAGGAGGTGGAAAGTAACTAAGTAAAAGTACTTCATTACTGTGCTTCAGTACATGAGTATTTTTTGCCTGTTAACTTTTTACTATTACTCCCTACATTTGTTCACAAATATCTGTACTTTATACTCCTTATATTTATATAAATATTTGTACTTTATACTCCTTACATTTATATAAATATTTGTACTTTATAGTCTTTACATTTATATAAATATTTGTACTTTATACTCTTTACATTTATATAAATATCTGTACTTTATACTCCTTATTAGGGTTGTCAAAAAATCGATTTTAGATACTGAATCGATATTGACCCTTGGTATCTAATTAGATACTAAGTTGCTGGAAAATCGATTTTTGTTTTTTATGGCGCGTCGCCGCTTTTTTGTAGCGGGTAACGTTAAGAATTCTAAACAGGCATCAACGCGGTCAGCTCTGGCACAGCCGTAATGCCGGCTTGTAAATTAAAGTCTCTTTTTTTCTCCAGCTGCCTCTGACAGCACACGGGATGACGCCAGTGCGACCACAGACCTATACACTATTTCTATAGGTCTGTGATTGCGTAGCCTAGGATCTAGACTGTCCCCAGTGGCCGCAAATGGTATTTGCTATGGGGAGAGTCTAGAAAGTCTAGGCGAATTTGTGGGCGGGATAACCGCTGTCTGTCAAATTTTCTCTTTACACAACGCCACGCTATTGGATGGGTAACCAGTCAGAGCCAACCAATCAGAGCGATGAACATGGAGCAGGTCTAACCATTCCCGGTTCAGCCAGGATTCCGGACTCCCGTACACTATTTGGCACCGGCCGCTTCGGATCTCCTCCGGGTCGCCTTTGCCGAGTTGTGCTGCTCGTATTCCCAGTTTTTCGGCCTCTTGCAACTGGTCATCCCACTAGCGGAGCCAGCTGATATATCAAACTTTTGCCATACCCGGTGGGCAAAACTCCGACAACGTCCCTTTTTTCTAAAAACAGCTTAAGTGCCGTTTTCTGCTCCTCTCGCAGGGAAAACTGTCATTTTAAATCCCCTAGCGTTGCTGCCAAAGCCAGCTCGAATGGTTGTTCCTGCTGATGAGCCATGTTGTATAGCAGCTAGCAACTGGTGTTACGGCAATGTGTGCTAGCTGCTACGTCTCTGCGACTACAACATTACGTGTCGTATTTGTGTTGTCATGAGGCAGGGCGGGCTCCAATCCCGCCCCTCGCGATTTGATTGGTCCGGTACATTTTGGATTTTCAGATCCGAGGCTGTCTAGTCTGTCTCCCGTAGCAAATACCATTTCCAGCCACTGGGGACAGACTAGATCCTAGGCTAGTGATTGCGACCATCCGATGCAACTTTGCTTTTAAAGGCCTCGATATAGTCTAACGTTTATGCGCGCGGGCGGCAGCCAGGCGGTAGCGCATTGTATGACGTTACCACCATGGAGGCCACCGTGAGCATGTTAGCCTATCATTTTTGACGTGCGCGTATGGCAAGCCAAAGTGTTCACATAGCCACGCGTTGTCTTTATTATATCACGCGTTACAGGACGCGCTCTGGTACGCGCTCTGGTGCGCGCTCTGGTACGCGCTCTGGTACGCGCTCTGGTACGCGCACTGGCGCGCACAATGGCACGCGTTCTGGAACGCGTGATATAATAAAGACAACGCGTGGCTATGTGAACACTTTTGCTTGCCATAGTCCTGCAAGGGGTCCGCGGTGGTCACATGATGCAATACGCTGCCGCCCCGCGCACATAATGCTCGACCATAAAGAGGCTTGCAGTTAGCACTGCAGAAGGGCTTGAGCAAAAAGATAGGCCTACCTTAACTTGCCAAGAGATAGGCATGCATTTATTCTGCACCTGCACTCACTACCTTTTTTTTTAGCAGTCCATGGAGGAAATTTTAAAAGGAATCCTTCACATCTCCAGTATCGAAATTAGTATCGAGTATCGAGTATTATCCTTAGTATCGGTATCGAGTTGGAAATTTTAGTATCGTGACAACCCTACTCCTTATATTTATATAGATATTTGTACTTTATACTCCTTACATTTATATAAATATCTGTACTTTATACTCCTTACATTTATATAAATATTTGTACTTTATACTCCTTACATTTATATAAATATATGTACTTTATACTCCTTAGATTCTCAGCATAGACTCTTTACTTTTTCCAAACTAAACGGCTGTGAGTTGCTTCAGAGGGAAAATCAGTGAAGTACAGAAGTTGTGACTTTCAGTATCATAATTATGACTTTCATCACGATTGTGACTTTAACTCATAATTGAGATTTTTTTATCTCATAATTTTGACTTTTTATTGCAATTCAATATTTTACTTCATAATTTTGACCTTGTATTTTTTAGAATTTAGATTTTATCGCATAATAATATCGCTAATTATGCTATATAGCTATATATATATCTATATATCTATATATATATATATATATATATAGATATATATAATGACTTTTTTTTTTATCTCCCACATTTAAGCTGTTAAAACACATTTTAAGGGCTTTACTTTTTACTTGGTTAAATAAGCATTATTTCATCCAGGGTAAATAATGCAATTTATGTTTTATGTTAACTACATTTTGCAGAGTAATTATGAAACTAGATCACTCAGAGAGCGCATACCTCTGCTAAGCAGCACCAGTCTGCCAAGGTGTGGATCTGGATGTTTGTAACTTATTTGTAAACTAGTGTTCTGTGTTTACGAACAATTTATTTTATTGGTCATTAGCAATCCATTAGAGGGTTTAAAAAAAATTCAAAGAAATCCTCAGTCCTGTTTTTGAGATATGACCATTTCAATATTCGACCATGTATGACGTCACTCTGACGTTATGAGACGTCGCACAACGACCAAATTTCACATGTTAAATCTAATGTTAAATATGAAGCACAAGATATTGTCGAATTTAATAAAAATGTCTTTTACCCTGCTTGAAGGTATAGGTCATAAATTTTGCAAATATACCATTTGCTTGACGTCATATGACATCAAATCGTGATGTCATTGAGCCTATTGGTGTTATCTCATCTGATGTCCAAAGGTAAGATGAAGTGAATGAAAAAAACAGCTGATACTATCTGGTCTCGATTATGACATATCAACACTTATGTGTTTTAGCTGTTGACCTTCACTGTGATCTTAACCTTTGACCTTTATAGCTCAAAATTTTATGGTTTCTTCCGTGATGCATTATCAATCATCTCTGAGAGTTTCATCAAAATCTGTCCATAACTTTTTGAGTCATCATGCTGAAAGTTAGACAAACACCTGGTAAAACATAACCTCCATCACTGAGGTAATAAATGGATCTGAAGAGGGGCAGTTTAGAAGGGCATTTCTGACATGATGGAGTGAGAGTTGTGTGCAGTTCGGCGTGTGTGTGTGTATGTGTGTGTGTGTGTGTCAGTAGCCATCAGTTTCTGTCATAATTTTAGTACTGTGGGGACATGGGGTGGTGTTCCACCATGTCCTGAAAGTGATTCTAAATCATCAATGGCAGGGTCTGGTTCCATGACTATATCAGTCATGGAACTTGTACAGACAAGTCGACAGCGTTCAGACAGGTGTGGACAACTGTGTACAATATTCAACGACAGTGACGACACTGAGTTTAGGCAGCAGCGCCGTGTACTGTTGACACACCGCCCCAGAGAAGGACAGTTAACCAGAGGTGGGTAATTCCAGGTCCATCTTCAAACCTGTTCATTGAACCAGCCCATTTTGTTGAGCTCAATGTCTCATCCAGGTAAATGGGATAATTAGTGGAATCACCTGTGTTCAGTGAACAGGTTTGAAACACTACATAGCAGGACTTTGACTTGATGAACCTGGAATTACCCACCTCTGCAGTTATCCCACAACCCTGGTCTACAAGTAAATAATACAATTAAAAATAAATGAAATGTTACCACATGTGTGTTACTGATAAAGAAAACTCGAGTCTTAAATGCTGGTTGGATCAAGTTTCCAAAATAAGTCTGGGGTCAAAATGTGAAATTCTTAGAATGAACAAGAGAATATGCTTTAGTCCAAATAAATATTGGTCTCAGATCTACTTCAAAACACTGTCTGCACACCACCTCCTCATCTTCTTCATCTTCTAGGTGTTGGAGATTGAATTTACATTGTTAAAAAAATAACAGTAAATATGGTATAATGCACAGATATATGCAAAATGTGAATCATTGTACCATATATCTTGTAGTGATGAGTAAACCAACTGGTGTCCATTCACTTTACAGGTTCTTTCTAGTGGAATATTTACTAATCCATGATATACATGTACATGAACCAGCATATATGTGGAATAACACACCATCATATATATATTAAAAACATGAACTAACCAGTGTTAGTAATAAACTCATCTATTTTCTGATTCATCTTATGAAAATATGTAAGATTTAATACATTTAATGTCTGAAGCAGATACTTTCTAAAACATTGTAGAGCAGTGTCATTAATGTCATTTAATCGAATAAATCCTTATCAACAGTTAATTGATAGTTTATTAGTTGTTTACATTCCTAGTTTTGTTTGTTTGATATATTGGTCAGGCCAATATATCAGTTTTTTTTTCTTGTGTCAATATCAGCTTGTTGCATTTGCCAATATGCTCTTTTTTTCCCAGCCACATTTACGGACAGATGTGTTCTTGAGGATACTGCTGTCCACACTGAAAAAATTTATTTATTTACCATGTATTTAGCTGTCAGAATTTTTGTATTCTCTAATTAACTATGTGTGAGAACTGGAATTATTCCAGTGAAACTAAATCTATCACTGGTGTAATGAATAAACTCTGTGGGAAGAGTCAGTTTATTCTGTATTTTTAGAAAAACATTATAAGGTTTCATAAACACTTCACGTGAATCTAGAAATAAGTTTGAATAATGTTGCGTGTTTTAACTCCACCCATGTGTTTTGACTCCGCCCATGTGTTTTAGCTCCGTCCATGTGCATTTTGACTTCACCCGTGCACCTTGTGAGACACGGACAGTTTGTGCCAAGTCGTGTGACTCGTATAGTTTACAGTGTTGGTGAGTCATGTGACACGTTACTTTGGAAGTTGTAAATATTGGTTAACAGTAGGGAGGGTGATATTTCTAAAAACTCTTGACCAATCACTGAGCCTCATTAACCGGTTGAAAAAGAAAACAATTGCTTTGTCGGCTCACACGCGCACAGCCATTTAGGCACCGCGGCACGCTCACTTAGTTTTTTAAACATGAGTCACACTGCAAGGTCGAGCGATGCTATGTCAAAAGCTCATTTTAAACCATTAGACATAGAGAAAACATTCAATATTACAGTAAATTATGCTGCTAAATAGGCTATCGTGGGAAAAAAAACCCTGAGCGATTACCACCAGCCTGCGTCAGTCCACCCATCATGTCATTTTAAGTAGGTCAGATGAATAACACAACTCATCCACCGTGCTTTTGGGTTTCATGGTGGCAACTTTCTGTCCCAGTCTGTAGCTGCTAGTTCTAGAGGTTCTATTATATCACATCAGTTTTGTGTTTTGTTCTAAACTGGCGTGAAATGGTCATACCACAAAGATTAATTGAGCTTTGAGTTATTTGTTGCACATGTACAATCTGATTTCTTGGAAAGTCCAGTTAAATTCGTATTGGATCGTATTGCTAACTTGAGGCTGAATGGGACCAAATCTTGTGAAAACCATATTGTTTTAGCCTGAAACTATTTAGTCATACTCTGTTTGGGAATATTTATCTGTTAAATATTAGAGGTTCAACTACATCTGATGGTGATTGGATTTTCTTTACAGAAACAAATGGTTAATTGATTTTTGTTGTAGAATACAGGGATTAAAATTGAATTTCAAGGTGTTTTTCTTCAAATTTCATTTTCTCTTTCTAACAACAAAAATGAAAGTTACTACCTGACAAAAAATGGAAAAGAAATGACCAAAAATGCCAGTTATTTCATTTTATTTTTTTAAATTTTCTGACCCTGGATGTTGTCATTTTCAAGGAAAACAAAGCTAATGTCTCGGTCAGAAAGATTCTTATGAATGATAGGTTTTTATGAATCTTTGAAATCTGGACATTGTAGACACGCTAACTCCACGAATGTTTATGAACTCTAGATTTTGTACGAACTGGAAGATTATTAAGTTACATGCATTTAACACGTTTATTCAATACCTTCAACAAAACAACTGTTCCATTTAACACATTTTTGAATCAGATTAATCACGATGATGGATTAATCGACGTTAATGCATTCACTTTGACAGCCCCAGCGATTACGAAAAGACACCCCATCCAAGGTCAAAGTGTGTCCAGTAATTTGCTAAACCTTCCTGTTATCATGAAGTCAAATCACAGCGTTTTTTTTCCTCATTCAAAATGCAAAATATCTTAAATAAACCACATTCTATGACGTATAACTAAAGGTTTTTACATGAGCACTTATTGAAATGTTTCAACTCTTTGTGGCTCTAAATCATTCAGTGTGATTTTAATGATCAAACTGTTTATTATTATACTTTTTCCACTCAAAATAACTTCATGTTTGAGGAGGATTTAGAGAGGATTACTTGTTCTCTCTGCCTGTTACAGACGAGTGCCTC
Organism: Siphamia tubifer; assembly: GCA_020466265.1. NCBI lineage: Eukaryota > Metazoa > Chordata > Actinopteri > Kurtiformes > Apogonidae > Siphamia > Siphamia tubifer. The sequence goes on from CM035796.1 coordinate 36,542,976, forward strand.
CCTCCCATACTTCCTCATTCTCTGTACCTTGTTCTCTCTCTCTCTCTCTCTCTCTCTCTCTCTCTCTCTCTCTCTCTCTCTCTGAACCTCCCTCCCCCTTCCCTCTCTGAAGAATGTGGAAGGACCTGTTATTCAGATGCATGCATGACTTGCTGATGACAGGCTTTGCATAGCAGCTGCTGCCTCTCATGGCTGTTTCCTGCAACGCCTCTGCTATCTGTTGAAGTGTTTTTAGTTTTGCCCAGAGACAAATAACAGTATCTCCGGTATCGTACCTGGAAATCACCTGTTGAGCAAACATTTGTTTTTGTGCTTAGACTCATCATGCATACTTTAAATGTCACATGAATACAGTTCTGTCTCTGTTACTGTTAGTGCAGCAACTTCTTTTCAGCTTTGGCCCAACAAATTTTGGGGCTGGTTTTTATTTTATTTTATTATTATTATTATTATTTATTTATTTATGTATTTTTTTTTTTAGGACAACAGACTTATTTTTCAGTTTTAAGCTTTAATGTATGTGAGTTTGCAATTGTTCAGTTGCACTGGAAAAAAAACTAAATCTGACCAAGTGTATTTTTTTTTACTGAAAATAAGACAAAATCACCAAAAGAGGAACTTTTCAGTAAGAATTAAACAAAAAAAATTTTTTGAATTAAAAAAAAAAAAAATCTATATTTGCAATGGAACAGGTCAAAATTATCCTGGTAATATTTCTTTAAATTAGATTTCCCAGATCTATTGTCTATAAATCAGTTTCTTTCAATGCCTTTTAACATCATGTGGGTTGTGTCTTTCATTTATTTATTTTTTTATTGATTTTATCACTTTTAACTGTTTGATTTTATTGTTTTATTTACCCCATAAAGACCCACCCAAGAGTCACTGGCGACACAAAACATCAACTAATCTAAGCAGTTTAATACCTGTTGTTCCACGAATCTTATCAATACATGTAAATAATTGGTATAAAATCCAGTTTGTGGTCTTTTCAGATATCAGATATGACCCATTTGGATGCTCAGAGGCTCTATATTTGCCATGGAAACATTGTCATCTTCTACAACATTGATTCAGCAGTAAAATATATGGAATTGGATCAATGACAATGGATGGAGACACTTGTTTTTACATTTAATTATCAATATTTGTGCTGAAAAAGTTACTTTTTCTTCATTTTTTTGGTTTTGATTTAGTTAACTTTGAATGTACATGAACATCTACATGATCTATGAATTGAATGTAGGAGAATACATGGTTTTTTATCAAAAATGGTAACTATAGAGCATCATATTATTTTTAAACAAGGCAGTCAGAGACAGCAGACAAAGCTTGATATGGCGTCATATGACGTCAAAACGTGACGTGATGGAGGTATAGGTGTTGACCCATCTGATGTCCGAAGGTGAGACGATGCGAATGAAAAAAAAATAATTCTAAAGACAGATTCTATCTCGTCTGAATTCTGAGATATTACCACTGATGTGTTTTAGCTTTTGACCTTTAGTGTGACGTTGACCTTTGACCTTCAGTGCTCAAAATGTAATGGGTTCTTCCTTGACCCATTATCTATCATCCCGTTCAGAACTTTTGGCGTAATCCTGCTGACAGACAAATTTAATACCTCCTTGGTGGAGGTAAAAATGGTGATAAATCAGTTAACAATCGTAGAAATAGAGAAAAATAGATTTAGGAACTGCCACAGAAGTAGTCCCAGATCTTCATGGGTTACAATATTGTTGTAGTTTTATGTATTTTTTTATTGTTTTTTAGTACGTACTTCTTTTAAATGTTTTATTAGTTTTATGATATGTAGCACTTTAGCTCTAGAAATAAAATAGATTTTTTATATCTCACTAAAACTTCCTCTTTAGGTGATGATGTCTTCTTTTGAGTGTGATGAGATATTTGGACCAGAAATGAGAAAAATACACTTAGTAAGATTTAGATTTTTGCAGTTTAATTACCAAAAAATACCCTAACCAAGGTCAAAGGGCATCCAGTAACTTGCCCCTATAATCATAAATTAAAATCACAGAGACACTGTTATTGTTCAAATTCAGAATATACCAAATATACCAGATTTAGATTTTTTTTTCTCAGTGTAGACAACAAATAAATGCGTCTCATTTTGTTCCAGTACACACACAGGAAAAAAAATACCCATCTAAAAACAAGTAAATAGAAAATAAATATATTATATTTTTACTTGAATTAAGCAAAAAATAAAAATCTGCCAATAGAACAAGTGAAAATTATCTTTCTATTTCTTAAAATCAGATAATCCTGATGTATTGTCTATAAATCAATTCTCATATCTGACTGAAAAGTTCTTCTTTAGGTGATTCTGTCAGATTTTAAGTGTGATGAAATATTGAGAAATGAGAAAAATACACTTGGCAAATTATTATTTTTTTCAGTGAAGTAGTTGAATTTCAGAGCTGATGTCTATCCATTTAACATTTTCCTTCATAATAAACAATATCACTTCAGTTCTTCTATCAATATCTATAAAAAATACACTTGGTAAGATGTCGATTTTTTTTGCAGCGTATACATTGTGACAGCAGACGGAATACAAATTGTTGTTTTTTAGTCTTGGGTCAGTGGCCTTTTATTTGCTTATACGTGAGTTTTTTTGTGCCCCGTTGCTAACATGAATGTTTATGGAAACCCACTGATCAATGGACAAACGTTTCAGCCCTTGTGAAACCTTGATTTAACAGTAAATTATGTGTGAGGGAAGGAGATGCTGCTTCACCATCTGTTGTCTGAGTCACTGTTTTTGGTGACTGCCAGTAAAAAGCTGCTCTGAACTTCCACGTGAAAATGATTCACTTCTGTGGTTCAATATTGAAAAAGCAGGTGCTTTAAAGTCACCAGATCCTTCATTGTGTTTTTCAGGATGATGATGATGATGCAAGTTTTAGAGCTCATGACAGGATGTTTCCCAAAAAATCCCAAATCTTACCAAATGTATTTTTCCTCATTTCTAGTCTAAATATTTCATTGCACTTAAAACTAGAAAAGCACTTGGAGAGCGCAGACCTCCACCAGTTTTATATATTGACTTATTGAATTTGTGTCCAAACCGGCCCTATCTCCAAACAGTAAAAAATCATTCAAAAAAAAAAAAAATCTAATCATTTGTTGATCTCTCTATTCCCACCATACCATACAAAATCCATCCATAAGTTTTCGAGTTATGTTGTACACAAACCAACAAACAAACCAACACTGGCAAAAATCAACTTTTCAGTGAGATATAAAAACTAGTGCTGTCAAATGATTCAAATCTTTAATCAAATTAATCACATGGTTCCTATGGATTCATTTAGATTAATCAGAATTTAAATCACCATTCCTTTTTAATCTCAAAAAAATCTAATATAATTTTAAAAATAAATTCTGCATTTTGTTTTTCATGAGCAAACACACTCAAGAAAAAAAACATCTTATTTTGAGAAATCTAACACAGATCATTTTCATCGTGATCCAAACACACACATTTCATCTGTCTCATCTGTTCCTCAGGATCGACCAGAAGGTGTCTAACAGCCCGTACGGCTACAAGCTGCAGGAAGCTCAGGCAATCCTCAACGAGGTCCGCTCCATCCGAGATGCCATCAGCTCTGGGGAGAAGGAGAAACAGGAGCTCATGCAGGTAAAGAGGATTTTATCATGAAGACGTTACAGAGGAAAAATTAACTTACAGTGGTCTCTCATTTATCATGGGTTCTAAAATATTCTTTCCAGTAAAAAAAAATCAGTTTACTGTTGTTGTTAGATCTTATACTGTAAGTATAATATAGTACCAACTGCAACAAACACCCTGCTGTGTTTATCTGAATCCCTGGAGTTCATTATTCCTTAAAAAATGAACACAGAACATGTGCAGAAAGGTGCATTCTCATCGTTAGTGAGACAGCTTTTGTTTTGTCTGAGGTTTTCTGTGGAAATTCTCCACAAACAGCTGCTGGGTTGGTTGGATGGTGCTTTGTAACATGGATAAAGAGCACAGGGTGAGTTTTATAAAGGGATGAGGAAGTTGTTTTCCTCTGGAAAACGTTTTCTCTTGTGTTATTTAAATAAGGAGGTAATCGAGGACACATTGACTTCTTAAGACAAAAATTAATAGTACTAAAACATTTGTGTATTAACACATAACTTTTGTATATCCTCTGTATACCCAGTGTCTCTGATTCTGCTGCTTATGTTTTTCTTAACTCCTCTGTAATGACAAACTCAAAGACTTTGGACTGTGGATCAAATATCACATTTGACAATGTCATCTTAGGGAAAACAAACATTTTTTAAACCATTTTCTGACAAACAACTACTTCAGTAAACGGGAAAACAATCAACAGTCACAATAATTGTTTGTCACAGCTCAAATATTCAGTCATTCTTTCATTGGTGGGTTAATTAGCTCTGTACATGAAGCTGGGAGACAGTGAAAGCTAAAGTGAGCTCCATTCAGCGGGGGGGGTTATGTTCCAGAAGATGCCACTCCCACCACCAACCCCCCCCCCCCCCCCCCCCACACACACACACACACACACACACACACACACACACACTCTCTTACTGACAGAGCTCAGTCTGGGTGATGTATAGTGTGGTGATGTACAACAGTAGCCTTTTTTTTGACAGCATGATGTTAGTCCTGGGGGGGGTTGCCTAAAACCCTCGCAAGATGATACCGACAATACGAACATTAACAAACCAATACAGTAAATGAAACAAGTGGTGCCAGATACAACAAACCCTGCCCCCCTTGCACTACCTGACTGGAGTAATAGGAGCTATTATATGAGGAACACAAGAAAATAAAACATAAAGAAACAAGTATTCAGAGAATGCCAAATTTTGTGCCAATCTCAAGTTTCTGTGATAACCCGTTCTTGAATTAGAGCCAAAAATGTGATTCTGATCTTTCTGCTAAATGTGACCTTGACCTTTGACCTTTTGCAATATTGATAATTTCGTTCTATGTATGTATGTGTCAGTGCGTGTAATATTATGATAATATATCCAGCATTGTTAGTTATAGTGTGATATGTCTATGCTTGACATGCTTGAAAAGTTAATTTTACCACATGTCACCTTTGACCTCCAGAGATCTCAAAAACTATTGGTCGTAGGTGATAATACAAAACAAATTTTCATTCCGCATCATTTCGTACCAACCTCAAAGTTCTGTGACCCTTTGTTCTTAAGTTATAACTGATAATGTGATGTTGATGTTTTGGTTAAATTGTGACCGTGACCTTTGACCTTTACTCAAATGGATCATTGTATCTGATGCGTGTTAGCTATATGTACATGCCCATGTCATTTCATGGTGATATCTCAAGTATTCATTGAGTTATAGCATGATACTGTATGTCTCTGCGGACACACACACACACACACACAGGTTACAATAATCTCTCCCAACCAATGTTGGGCGAGTTTAAATATTACCAATGGCTACAGTAGTCACTAATGTGCATGTACGCATGGCGATGTCACTCTCGCCATCCCCCCCCCCCACACACACACACACACACACACACACACACATTGTGAACCATTGTATTAAACCATTAGACTGAACCACTGATTCACTGGAATGATGTGTGAGTAAAAACCACTGTCCATTACCGTCTACACCGACCTGGTGTTTCATTTAAACTGAGTTTTTCCTACATTCAGGAACAGGGTCTTCAGTCATGAAAGATGAAGAATAAATAGAAGGTGTGCAGATGGATGTGGTAGATGAGTCTGTAGAGATTCCAAATGTGTGTTAAAACACTTCACCTTATATCAGAGTGAAGGAAAAGCCCAGATGTAGTAAAAGTGATTTAGTGACACAGAGGAGCTGATGCTGCAGGGAGGCAGCTGGTGGTTTATTGTTGCGCCTCAGTTGTTGTGATGACAGCCTGTCGAGTTCATTCAGGAGGAGACGAGGCCATCGTGTTCACTTTGAGGATCACGATGAGAAGAGCCGTAAAACAAAGTGAAAACAGTCGGGTTCGATAGCACTGACTGGAAAAAAAATCCAAATTTTACCAAGTGTACTTTCTTTTCATTTCTAATCCAAATATCACACATTACACTTAAAATCAGACAGAAGCACCTAAAGAAGTATGTTTCAGTCAAATATAAGAACTCATTTGACTGTATAATAATAAACAGTATGATCATTAAAATCACAATGAATGATTTACAGCCACAAAAAGTTGAAACATTTCAATAAATGTTCATGTAAAACCCTTTCATATACTTCATAGAATGTGGTTTATTTGGTATATTCTGCATTAGAATTTTTTTTTTAAAAAGTGTCTATGATTTCACTATTTTACAAATTACTGGATAACCTTTGACCTTGGTCAAGTTATCTTTTAGTAATTAAATTGAAAAAAATCTATATCTTGCCAAGCGTATTTTTCTGATTTCCAGTTCAAATATCTGATCACACTGAAAATCAGACAGAATCACCTAAAGAAGAACTTTACAGTCAGATAATAGAACTGATTTATAGATAATAGATCTGGATATCATCTCTGTAGTTTTTCTTCTTGGTGGTTTTATATTGTATTTTATTATATGTATTGTATTAATAATGTTTGTGTGATGTACACTTGGATATAGTACTGTGTAGGATGTCATACTGTATATTTGTACAGTGGTCAAAAATAGTTTTTTGGACACTCCATGCAATCACTCTTCTATCAATGTTATGTTCATTTCTGCACATGCTCTGTTCTGTTGATATTAACATTGGTAGATTTTTTTTTTTTTTGCTTAATTCAAGCAAAAAAAAAAATCTGCCAATGGAAAAAGCTAAATTTATCTTGGTGACATTTCTTGACATAATGTCATACCAACATGTAGACTGAACCTTCAAAGCAACTCACAAATGTTGAAACTCATAAATATCAATAATATTCACAGAATAATGAAAATCAAATTCTTGAAACTAAACAATCATCCATATAATCAACAGACTGAATAATTTTCAAATTTTTAGACAGAATTTTTAGTGTCAAATTCGACCTATGGTTATGGTGTAAAATATGCAAGTCTGTTGTAACTTAACTGGTATTTTAAAAAGAATAGCAGTGTCACATCCAGAAGATTATAATGTATTGTTTTTTTGTTTTTTTTTAGTTTTTCTGTTTGTTTATTTTGATAGATTTCCTTTTGTGTCCTGTCTTGTCTGACCTTTACCCTTGTTTCCCATGTGTGTGCTGATTGCTCTTATGTGTGTCACCTGTGTCTTGTTGTAACCCCGCCCTTATGTGTGTGTATATAGTCGTTGTTTATCCCTTGTTCTTCCTGTTTTACAGTGAACTAAGTCAGTCATAAACTGCGTTTACATTACATTTTTCCGCAAAATAATAGCGATATTCCTATTTGAGCTTTGAACGTGTTTCCATTGACGGTTGTTCTAGGCAGGAGCATCGTGACTATTGTGAAATATCATCCCGCGATATTTCACTATTGGAAGAGGTTTCATTATGGTTACAGCGACTGCGATTGTTCTGTCAGTTTTCAACAGGAGACGCAGACTACGATGGTTCAAAGGCAAACTCCTTATGTGTGGCATGAATCACAGATTTCTGGGAGAGGATAGTGAATCGTGCCATTTTCACTCTGAGAGAAGTGATCATGTGACCATATATATATTATACGTCACAGTACATGACGTAAAATTGCGGAAAAAGTGTTTCCATTGTGATTTTGTGATACATTACAATATGGAAACATCTGAAAAAACCACCTCATGAAAGCGTAAAAAGTTTTTATCAATACTTGAGTGTTTTTTTCGAAATTTGGGTGTTTTCATCACCAGTTTCATATCGCGTTATTTACATTTCTAAGGGTAATGGAAACACAGCTATATTCTTGTTAAGAAGCATTTTTTCTTTTGTCTAGTTTTGCCCTTTCCTTTGATACTTTGTCCATTAAAGGGCTTCGTTCCGCTGAAAACCACTTTGTGTAGCTCTTTTTACAATGTGTTACTTCACAACATGTTCTATATGCATGCAGAAGTGAATTTGGACCCACATGGGTGCACTGGTGAAGCCACAGTAGAGACAAGGGATGTTAACCGACAACCGTTTGACCAATGGTTGACCGCATCACCGTTGTCTGTCATCGGTAAAAAAAAACAAAAAACAGCCTGTATTTGTCACTGCACAAACTCTTTTGCATTGTAGTGTAGACCATAAAGAGGAAGCTTTGTGATCTCTCCATAGCATATCTTTAAAAATGATGAATTTGAACATTAACAGTAGGCTACAAGATGGAATTTATTAATAGCAAACGCAGAGCTCAATTAATCTATGTGGTACGACCATTTCGCACCACTTTAGAACATTTACTCAAAACATACAAAAAACGGTCTCTCTCAGCGTTTTTTTTAGCGCTCTTGACGCTGACCTACATAGGATTTGTATTGAAAGCTGGTGTCGACAGCGCTAAAGACACATCCTGTGGACACAAGCCCTAATCCACAAACTTTCTGTGAAGCTGTGAAGCTGTGAAACGGCGGAAAAAGTCACACACAGGCTGCTGTGGGCTGGCACCACTCAGCCGGGGGTTGACCTCTTACTGTTTTTTTGTTGTTGTTTAGAAACCAATCAAAGGTGCCTTATTAACGCATCATGAATATTCATGAGGAACGCTGGAAAAGTCAGTCGTTCAACCACTAGCCCCTGTTCTAGCTCACAGAAAACAGCTGGAAACAAGACAAATATAACCAAATTTTTCACAGAACTGACCCACAATGCATTCAACCATAGTGGTGACCACAGCAATATAAATGAAATAACCACAGAAGATGACCTTTAACAGTTTTATCCTCCAGGAGAGTGACTTTAATTTGACTACTTTTACTTTATATTAGTATTTTCCCTCTTTTTGACTTTTAGTTGACATTTTTGGTATTTGTTAAAATCTTCTGTATGAGCATTTTTCATTATACTTTGATATTTAAACTTTGGTTTATTTTGAACGAGTTTTGGAGTTGTGCATTTTAGTTCAAATCTTAGTTCAGTCTTGACAAACAGTTCCATAAAATGGAGATCTTTAGCTGAAAAATGAGCCGCTCGATAAATGATGCGCACAAATGTATTTTTTCCACGTTGACGTTCAGGCTCCATCTGACCCTGTAGCATTTTGAAGTATTTATGAAACATGCTGGGCTTTGTAAGCGGGAGAGTAGATTAATTGCCCTCTCCTTTGCCTTTCCCATTGTGTGAAAGATGGTGAAAAACATGCCGACCTTTGGTTCGCATCTGGTTTGTATCCAACAGACTGTACCTGTATTCACTTTGGGGCTTGGACGCAGCTGGAAGGCACAGCATGTGAGCATCAGTATTTACAGAACAGCATCATTCAGCAGAGTGGATGCTATTATGGCTCTTAATTCATCATATCCAACTAGATTATTCTGCTAACGTGACCCGTGCCAAAGCTGGAGTGTTGTCATATCCTGATTAATGGATGTGGAATGTTTGTCGTTTAATGCCTATTTGTTTTGACCTTCTGCCATGATGTTTCAGTTTTTAATCTTTTTAATGTTCATCATTTATTATGTGAGGCTGCATTACACTTCAGCTCATACATATTTCTATATTGTGCTGAATAAAACTCATCATCTATTTAAGTATACTACCTTCCATGGTGTAAAAATAGGCCTCAGTTTTGGTTCTGCTTTTATTTTTTAAAATAATTTTTTTAATGTTAATTTGACATCTGATAAACCGTCCTGTTAGTATTATATAACTGTGTGTGACAACTGTTTCAGTTCCACCTTTGATTTAAATTCTTAATTTTTAGAGTTTTTTTTATTTTTATTTTTTACTTTAGTTTTTAGGTGTGGGTTTAAATATGTCTAAAGACGTCTAATACGTCTACGAAATGGATTATGAAAGAAAACCAGTGGATATAGAGTTGGAGTTATTGACAGATAGGACAACTGGCATGGGCTTCAAAATGATTTTTGAACTTGCGTGACCTTGAAAAGTCAAACCCATAGTCTCACGTTTAGAGAGGGAGGTGTCCATTAAGAGCTAAAATGTTTACGAGGGGTGGGTTTTGTTGTCCCTGACGCAACTTTTATTATTTGGCTGTGATGCAACACTGAGAAAAGCCCCCCCCCCTTTGTTGATTTTTTGTTGTTTGGTGTAAATCAGTATTAAAGCCCATCTGGGATCAATTACAGAATATACAACCCAATAAAACAGTTTTATGTCATTTTTAGTGGCGTTTAGAGGTTCATCGGAGGCTTCTGGCACAAACAAATGCTGCTGCATGTCATCAGATTTACTCGTCGTGGACAGATAATATGTCAGCAGGACAGTTGATTTGAGTGTTTTCAAATTCACTCACAGTAAAAACATGTAGTGTCAATATTTCAGAGTCAAGCTATTTTAAGTGAGTGTTTTTAGAAATGGTAAAAGATCTGCATTTATATAGTTCTTTTCCACCTTCATGCAACTCTAAGTGCTTTACATTAGCTTCACATTCACACATTCACACACACACACTCATACACCAGTAGGATTCTAAGGTTCTGTCAGTCCTACTGGGAGACGAAGTCAGGGTTCAGTGTCTTGCCCAAGGACACTTCAATATGTGAACAGCCAGAGCCAACCTTTTGGTCATTGAACGACCCACTTTACCAACTGAGCCACAGCCGAAATGTATCCTATCTTACCTCACCTCACCTCACCTTATCGTATCTTATCTTCATCATTCATCATGGTTGTTCTATCTGCCTCCACCACTACCACTGCCACTATAACAATAATACTAGTAAATTGAACTATTGACATTATTACCTCCGCCAAGCAGGTATTAAATTCGAGTCACTTTGTTTGTCTGTTTGTTTGTCTGTCAGCAGAATTACACAAAAAGTTCTAAACAGATTTTGATTACATTTTCAGGAATGATTGATTGATTGATTGATTGATTTTATTCTGGAACCTTACAAGAGGCAATCCAAAGGATGGCATGCAAAAGCACGGGGCTTATTTCCAGCATGGTCCTTGGTGTTAAAACAAACAGTGGGGCAAAACAACTCCACCACACATAAACAACAAGAAAATGACTAAGTATCAATAATAAAAAAAATAAACATGGGTAAAACAAATACATAATCATTACAAGCGAAACTTACAATACTCTCACTTTGTTCCATAAGATATTCCGAACTTGCCTTTTAAAACCATAGCAAGATGCTGAGATCTGAACAGCAGATGGCAATGAATTCCATAACATAATGGCTGAATAAAAAAAGGAATGTCTAGCTGCTGACTTCACTAAAGGTATTTTGCAGGAGCGGATGCTTGCTCTGGTGAAGTGGCTGTGTTCAGTGCTGACCAGAGAGATATTGTCAGAGATGTATGATGGGGCATGACCATTAACAATGTTAAACATATGGTTTAGCTTGAGTTGTTCTACTCTGAGATGAACTGGCAGCAAGCCAGCTCTGGCAAACTCCTCGTAGCCTATATGGGATCGGGGTGGAGCCCCTAAAAGGTAACGGATGGCCTTATTTTGAATGGTTTGAAACTTTCTTTTTAGTCTCGCACTGACCGCAGAGAACCATGCAGAGCAAGCATAATCCAGGTGACATTGGATAAGAGATAACACAAGCAGTTTTTTGACAGGGAAGTCCAAGTGCATTGTCCTGCGGAACAGAAACTTCATCCTGCTAGCACATTGAGCTAAAACCTTAAAAGCAATTGAATCACCTGACAACGACTGATCCAGAATCAAACCCAAGTAGGTCACACTGGGTTTAGCTTCGATTTTGGAGCCGTTACACAAAACATTAAGTCCCTCCGATTTTGCCAGATTTCTTTTGGTCCCAAATAGGATGGATTCAGTTTTGCCTAAGTGTAATGACAGCTTGTTGTCAACCAGCCACAGGCAGACGGTCTCAAGCTCTTTTCCCAGGGTGGTCTCAATAGCCTTTACATTGCTACCAGGGACAAGCAAGACAGCGTCATCTGCATACAGCAGTAGCTTGCACTGGGTGACAGCTGACAGGTCATTTATGTAAATGAGAAAGAGCAGGGGCCCCAGAATAGAACCCTGAGGAACCCCCGATGTTATGGGCAAAAAGTCTGAGAGAGTTCCTTCCACATCACAGACCTGAGACCTTCCCGAGAGGTAGGAAGTGAACCACCTAAGGGCAAGTCCAGAAAATCCCAGACAGCGCAACTTTGATGACAACACGGCATGATCTACCATGTCAAAAGCCTTTTGTAAATCCAAAAGTACCATGCCAACAAATTTGCCTTGTTCAGATTTTGACCCCACATAGTCCAGGAGATGTATAAGACAGGTGTCTGCGGAGTAGGCTGCCCTAAAACCAGATTGAAACTCGTAGAGTAAGTTATTTCTGACAACATAGTCCTCTACTTGGTCATAAATCAGACGTTCAAATACCTTAGAGACAATAGATAAAATTGAAACAGGTCTATAGTTACCAACTTCGGTTTTGCTATTTTTCTTAAAAAGAGGAACCACCCTGGCCCTTTTCAGCTCATCAGGAAACACACCCTGGGTAATTGAAAGGTTGATAATGTGTGTGAGAATATTGGATAGTACCTCAGCCCCATCTCTCAGAAACCTGGAGGGTATAAGATCCAGCCCTGTGGCCTTATCAACTGATAAAGCAGCAAGGCTTTCTCTGACTTTATTTTCAGAGACTGGACTAAATGAGAAGGCATCATCCGTGACATTCCTACTCTTGTAAAATACATTTACAAATGAGGTTCCATAAGTAAGTGATAGATAATGGGTCAAGGAAGAACCCATTAGATTTTGAACAATGAAGGTCCAAGGTCACACTAAAGGTCAACAGCTAAAACACATCAGTGGTAATATCTCAATATTCAGACAAAATAGAATCTCATGGTTTTTTTTTGCATTCACATTGTGTCACCTTCGGACATCAGATGGGTCAACACCTATGGCTCTATCAGGTGGAGGTCTGCTGTCTCTGACTGCCTTGGTATAATTATTGTTATTATTATTATTACCTCCGCCAAGGAGGTTATGTTTTCATTGGAGTTTTACATTGCAGTAAATGGAGAAGTGATCCAGAATCCAGGTCACAGACCCCCCCCCCCCTCCCCCATTACCAACCTACCATGAAAATTTCATCAATTCGTCCAGAACTTTTTTCTTCCTACTAACAGACAGACAAACAAACTCTGGCAAAAACATAACCTCTTTGGTGGACCTCTCTTCATTCAAAGGGGGGAGGTCTGCCTTGGTGGAGGTTTGCGGTCATAGAGTGCTTTTCTAGTTATTAATATTATTATTATGTTTTTTAAATTATTATTATTATTATTATTATTATTATTATTATTATTATTATTATATATTTTTCTGTGTTGTTGTTGTTGCTATCAGTATGACAGTACTTATCATTTTCCCCCTCACTAATTAATCCATATTGTTTAGTTGTTCACTGTTCTTTACATTTAGTATCTTTTCATTGTAACAAGGGGTGGGATTTAACAAGTTTTACTTCCTCCCACTACCTGTCGAATGTGTTATAACATTGTATGACAAATCTGACTGCTGTGTCATTTATTTATTTATTTCTCAGTTTTTCTTCATTGGTTGTTTGTTTGTTTGTTTTCTTTCCTCTGTGACACATTCAAAATTAACTAAAACTAACTAACTAAACCTTTTCTTATCTTATCTTAACAGTAGGGTTAAAAGTTCTGTACAAATACAGTGTTAAATTCAACTCTAATGATGATTAGTACCAGTCTGCCACATTGCATTGTGGGTACTGGACATATTACTCATTGTTTTTTATTTTAAGTGCAGGGATGGGTTGGGGGGAGGGTATAATAATGTTTATTCAAGTGAATATGTCTGCTTTATAATATTTCTTGACACAAATGGAGAACCAGGTGCCCCAATTTTTCCATATCGAGGTTGGTTGAATGCAAGATCAGATTTAGTGTGTTCATGTTGGCTGTGCAGGACACAGAGTACGCACATTCAATAATAGATAATCTGCTGTGGAGGCTGCAGTGTGAGCCTTTCTGCCATCACCACTCCCTCTGCACATCTGCAGCTGACAGCTCAGTGTGTGCATTTGTGATTCGCTCTGAACACATGTGTGTCCTCACAAGCTGTGCGGCACTCTTCCAATCATGACGTTGCATGAATACCTAAAAGCATCAGCATGGGAACATTAATAAGAACCTAAGACCTGAGTTACAGTGTTTTTTATTTAGCTATAAAAGAAAATATATACGTTTTAGAAGCAAGTGCTTTAAAGGTGTCATTCCATTGTTATTTCATTAACATTGCTGTGTTCTGGCTTAGCCGCGCTATCCCTATTCATTACATGTATAGGTCAGGGGAGGTGGGCTAAAAGCTTGTCTTTCAAATCCTCTGTATGCAATAGCACGGTACTACAACCAATCAGCGTAATCTTTAGGATGTTGGAAAGTTCACAGGGGAATCCGGAGAACGTTACGAATGACTAAACAAAATGGTGGATTATGGAGCTTACTGTAAAAAGAATTTAAAGATTGCTAACGTTTTCTCACCTTCTTCATTCATCTTTGATGAAAGGAAATCATCACCCTCTGGCTCTATACTTCACCGTGATTTCGTCGGCCAGTAAAAGGGAAATCTAGCCAAAAGTTGAATCGAGTGTAACTAGACTACTACTGTAGCACATTACCTGTTCTGCCACTAGGAGTCTAGTGCGGGTAGGCTAACCGTGTTCTCCATTATTATTGAATGCATTGTGCATTGGTTGTATTAAAAAAAAAAAATGTCTGTGTTGCTTTGGAGGGTAAAAAAATGACTTGAGGTCGAACAACAGAGTTTACCGGTACTTCCACATACATATCCATGACACAGTAATAAGCCATCTCTGATTGGCTCAGAGAATGAATGGGTGAAGGAACACTCCCCCCTTCTCTTTCACTCTGTGTGTGTTTACCATCCCAGAGTAGCATCCAGTTAGGTTTTGTGCTGTCACTTGTTTTGAAAAGTTGCAGGAAAAAAAACGCTTTATTTCCACAGAGAGCACATGAATGAGTTTGCAACACCACTTTTTTTAAGTTGGTGCAACAGCTACTATGGTGCCGTCTTCCCTTGTAATGCTAATGCTAATGCTACTTCAGATTCTCTGTAATGGGGTACAATCTGGGGGGAGTGTTACCTGCATTCCGTAGGCGGGCTTAACCTGACGTGGGAGACACCAATATCCACATGACATAATGTGGACAGGCTCATTTCTCTGTGTTGTTTTCTATGAATGGTAAATACAGCCAGTGGAGGTGACACACCACTTCCAAACGCAGCATGAGTTGGTAACTCGGGGTGACCCATCAGATTTCAAAAGAAGTGTAGAAAAGTGGTTTTCAGTGGAATTACACCTTTAAACAGTGTTGGAAGAGATACAATATACTGGCAGGGCTCTCCCCAGACTTTAGACCTTACTACAGTTTAAGCACCTCCTTCCTGTTTTTCAATCCTCTGGTGCCGTGCTAGCAAACTCTTGCAAGTACCATCAGGTCACAATCTTTCAAGAATTTAAAAGGTCATTTCCGTGCCAAATATTCCATGAACAACTCCAGCTGATGAGAATCATACCCAAGAGCAAGGTGTACATGAAACCTGTTGACCAGAAGATGAACCAGGGGATGTCAAGACCTTACCTTACCTTAACTAACCTTGCCTTACCTTACCTTACCTTACTTTACCTAACCTAACCTAACCTAACCTTACCTTACCTTACCTTACCTTACCTTACCTTACCTTACCTTACCTAACCTAACCTTACCTTACCTTACCTTAACTAACCTTACCTTACCTTACTTTACCTAACTTAACCTAACCTAACCTTACCTTACCTTACCTAACCTAACCTTACCTTACCTTACTTTACCTAACTTAACCTAACCTAACCTTACCTTACCATACCATACCATACCATACCATACCATACCATACCATACCATACCTAACCTAACCTTACCTTACCTTACCTTACCTTACCTGACCTGACCTGACCTGACCTGACCTGACCTGACCTGACCTAACCTAACCTAACCTAACCTTACCTTGCCTTGCCTTGCCTAACCCAACCTAACCTAACCTAACCTTACCTTACCTTACCTTACCTAACCTAACCTAACCTTACCTTACCTTACCTAACCTAACCTAACCTAACCTAACCTAACCTTACCTTACCTTACCTTACCTAACCTAACCTAACCTAACCTTACCTTACCTTACCTTACCTAGCCTTGCCTTGCCTTGCCTTACCTTACCTTGCCTTGCCTTGCCTTGCCTTGCCTTGCCTTGCCTTGCCTTGCCTTGCCTTGCCTTGCCTTACCTTACCTTACCTTGCCTTGCCTTGCCTTGCCTTGCCTTACCTTACCTTACCGTATAAAAGGCCATGACCATATGCTCCTCTACAGTCTACAGATGTTTGAGCCCTAATTATAATTTAAGGAGGATCAACATCTTCAAGAAAATTAAATGTTCTGTTCTAAGTGTCTTAAAAAATTTATATAAGATAACAGATGTAGAAGAAGTGTCCACTGGAGTGACCAGGATGCATCAAAGGGTTATTCAACATTTGTGTTATGCCTTGAACGACTGCTCTAACAGAGTCTTTTTTTATGATGTAAAAATGCCAACATTTAATCTCCGTCAGCTATTGCCGTTTTACACGACACCTGTGTGTACATTCACACAGACACTTTTCAGATCCAGTCATCAGGAAGAGGTGAAGAAGAGACAGAAACAATAACAGTACTGTTATCACACAAGTGGAGTGTTATTTCTGCCTGATCTGAAAAGCAGAGATAAGGAGCATTCCTCAGAAACCTTCAGAACGAAACCGCCGAGTCATAATAACATATTCATTATGGCTGTAAAGATGAAAGGATGGCTGGTGCCTGCAGCTCCAGTTCAACTAGCAGCTTATACGTCAAACCCAACAGAGGAGAGGATTCTTTTACGTTTTACTGTCCTCGCTCTGAGCACGTCAAGTGACTTTTAGTCTTCGAGTGAGTGCGTACGATGAGCTTCAGTGCACTTTAGTAACACTTTATCTACTCAGTTCCTGCACAGTCAAATATGAGATCAGTGTTCAAAGGTGAAAATATCAGAATTACTCTGGAGTGATCGCTAATGTTTGACTCTGACCAGCGAGACAACAGGTCACCTTTGTGTAGGGACTCCTCGTTCTCCATTTCTACGCTATTCATTCATTCATTCATTCATTCATTCATTCATTCATTTTCTTTAGTTTTTAGGGGTGGGATTAAATAAGTTTGAATTCCTCCCATACTTTTTTTGGAATATGTAAATACAATCACTTTTTTCTTGTTCATTTCACCTGCAAGGACTATGTAGGATTATTATGTTTTGTTTTGTTGCATATTCGAAATAAACTAAACTCAAACTAACTTGTACTAAACTAAAAGAAAAAGTCTCTTATGCAGCATTACTTTCCAACTTAAATTCTGCTGTGTCAGCTAAATCTAGCTCTGTTTCATCGACAGTTCATCCACATTCCATCAAAGCTTCAACCATCACACACAATCTCCGCAGAGATCGCAGTTCATTCAGCCTGATATTATAATTCATTCATCTGTCCCATTTTCCTTGTGCTCTGTCCCAGTTTCTCTCTGCAGATTTGTTAGTTTTTCAGTTCCTCTAATCTGCAGCTTTCATCCTGTTCTGTTCGTTCAGAAACTGGCGGTGTTGAAGGACGGCTTCCAGCTGGACTCGGGCTCGCAGCAGGAACTGTGGGGCAGCAGTCCGTCGCTCGCTAACTCGGAGCTGTCCATCCCTCGGCTGTACTCCGACGCCGGCTCACAGACTGACATCCCTGCTGAGGTGAGTCCCACCCACGCAGGTGGACGGTTTGACCTTTTAATGTCAAATGAGAGGAGCAGCAGCTGTGGAAAAGGCCACGCTGGTGGAATCGGGACAGATTTGTACCAGAGTCAAACCAAAGCCCTGAGGGTAAAATGACAGATCATCAATATCATTCAGGGTTCATACGGGTGCTTGAAAATGCTTCAAATTATGCACATCAGCAGTTTTTAAGTAATATATTTTATGGGTGCATTGCAGCTTTTCATTTATTTTATCATCTGTTGTGTGCATATATGTATGTATGGGAATGGGCTGAGAGTCCCTCGCCGTTTTTCCGCAGGTTTGTAAAATGCACCACGGAGATTGGTGACTAAAGGGCAAGGCAACAAAATCCAGTTAGCAAAGCCAAGAAATGTTACCGGGGTCCAGAAAGGGGTCAGGTATTTGGTCCGAGCAGCTTGAAGTATCAAGGAGGAATACACAGGCTCTTGGTCACGGGGCAGGCAGAAGGTCACAACACTAGGTATCCACAACAAGACAAGGGGGGAACAGGCAAGAATCACAGAACCCAGAAACAAAGTCATACACCGAAAAGCTCACAGACAAGATTAAAGTGCTCATAGGTCGCTTGGGATCACAGATGTACTGATACTGAAGAGTGACACACGCAGGGTTTAAATACCTGAAGAAATAGGTGGGAAACATTAGGAGGAGACCAGTGACCGGAAACAAAGTCAGAAAACATGAATACGAACCACATAACAAAATAAAAGCCCCAACACTAATAATGACAGAAAACGGCAAAAGACATACAAAAAAAAAAAAAGATGGCACATGACACATGATTTTGGATCATTAGAGGTCCTGCAATTATTTTTTTAGTTTTCTTTTTCTTCTTTAAAAATTTTCTATATTTTTTTAATTTAATTTAATTGTTTTATTTACTTATTTTTATTTCATTATTTAAATTATTTTCATGTATTTATTTTTATTTGTCTTTATTTTTCATATATATATATATATATATATATATATATATATATATTCTTTATTTATATTTCTTTATTTTGTATTCATTTATTATTATTTGTATTTATTAATTTTTAATTAGTAATTTTATTTACGGTACCACACTGCCATTAGATATAGGAGTATATCTAATGGCGGTTTTTTAAACTTCTAGAGTTTTAAAAAAATGTGTTTGTATATATATATATAGTTTGGTCTGATGATTGATTGTTGACCTTTATTGATGATTAAATGGTGATGTTGAAGTTATTTGGTCAAATAGAGGTTAAACTAAAATGTTTTGGATTGTCTTTCAGTTCATGACCAGCACAAACAAATTGGCAGAGAAGGTTCGTCTGAGTCTGAAGTATGAGGAGGCCAAGAGAAGGTAATGGTTTGTGTGTGTGTGTGTGTGTGTGTGTGTTAGTGAATGCGGACATACGTTCATTCTGCATTCCAGTCACGTGTGAATTAACGTCAAAGTTTTGACATCTACGAGCATTATTTTATTTTTTAAACATATTTTAATCTGGGACACCGCATATTAATGAACGTCTATAACAATTGCAGCTGTAAAAATATGCCAGATTGTAGCAACAGTGTTAATTTGCCGTCTGTAGTCCCTTAACACCACTGTCATTGGCATAAAATTAATATTAAACAGAATTATGTTCATCTTATTATTGTTTCAGCCTTACAACACAACTTGTATTCTCATGTGGCCCCTTGGAGACAACTGTGTCTACTCTGTCCTGGTTTATATAGAACATTTTCTGTAACCTTTTTTGTCCAAAATGGTTCTTTCAGGATAGATGAAATAAAAGATGTAGGCACCAGCTGCTTTCAACACTTTTCATTGGTAAAATGTGGCTAAAACTAGAGATTTGCCGATCAGCCTTTTTTGCCACTGAGTCGTTTGAATTTGAGTGATCGGCTGATCAGAGTCCTGATCCGATACTTCTATAATAGATAAAAAAATGGAGAACGACTAAACAGACCCAGGATGTCCCTTTGTTTTATTCACCTTATTTTTATTTATTTATCTGATTTGAAAAATGAGCGTCATCGCCGTGGTTTCAACACCACAGCTCAGCTCATCTGGCGAACCTTTGAGCACACGCTGACCTGCTCCATTCATTGATAAGGAGCCTTTTGTGTGTCTTTCTGTTTTTAATTCAAGGATTCAAGGAAGTTTTATTGTCATTCATTCAAAGAAAAATAATGAAATTAGATACTGTGGACTCATATTAGCCATAGCAATATAGAACTAATAAATAACACTTGTCTACTTTTTTTTTTTTTTTAGAAAGTATCTGCTTCAGATCTTAAAGGTGTTAATTCTTACATACTTTAATCAGATGAATCATAAAACAAATGACTTTAGTGCTGGTTACCTCATGTTTTTAGTATATATGATGGTGTTATTCCACATATATGCTGGTTTATGTACATGTATACATTGGATGAGTAAATATTCCACTAGAAAGAACCTGTAAAGTGAATGGATCATAATGTGCAGACAGTATTTTGAAGTAGATCTGGTAGATCTGAGAACAATATTCCTTTGGACTAAAACCTATTCTCTTGTTCTCTTGTGAAAGTTCATTCTGCCTTCCAAAGATAACTGTAAAGTTAGATTCTTTTTAACAAACAGGTGCAGTGTTTATTTACCTGCTTGACTAGTTTCAGCTACTTCCTGTAGCCTTCATCACAAGCATCACATGATGTTGTGACCTGCCTTATAGGGGGCATAACGACCCCCTGCTGTCTGGCCAACCCTCCTGAAACAGCCTATAAGGCAGCTCACAACAACATCATGTGACACTTGTGATGAGGGCTACAGGAAGTAGCTTAATCTAGTCAAGCAGGTAAACAAACACTGCACCTGTTTGTTAAAAATAATCTAAGTTTACAGCTATTCTCTTGTTAATTCTAAGAATTTCACATTTTAGCCAACCAGCATTTAAGACTTGAGTTTTCTTTATCACTAACACACACGTGGAGACATCTCATTAGTTTTATTCAGGAAGCATGTTATAAATACAACATCATTTGTTGGAATATCAATAGATAATTGATCAGATTTTATGCATTCACTTGTTTTTAAGCATTGTATTGTGCTGTTAAGTGTGTTCAGGTGTTTTAATGCTTGAGTGTGGTTTTAAATTTTGTTTTACAGCTCTATCTGTCTGTCTGTTTACCTGTCTGTCTGTTCATAAATTTGATAAATAAAATATCCTCCAGTCTAACATTTTTGCTCATTCCCCTGCCCTCCAGGATTGCGACCATCGAGGTGCAGATCGCCAAACTGGACAGCGAGGCCTGGCCGGGGCTGCTGGACCCCGAGCGGGACCGCCTCATCCTCATTAATGAGAAAGAGGAGCTGCTGAAGGAGCTGCAGTACGTTCGCCCACGACAGCGTCTGGAGCCCAACGACGCAGAGAAGCTGGAGTCTGAAAAGAAACGACTGGAGCGAGACCTGCAAGCTGCCCGAGACAACCAGAGCAAGGCCCTGACGGAGAGGTGAGGCCACACAGGGCGGACATAAAACACCTATTGTCCTTAACCAGCAGTTTGTCAAAGTTAAATGTGCAAAGTTTGTTCATTTCCGAAGTTGAACTGTTGTACACCAGACTGGTTCATTTCACTTTGTGGATGTGCATCATATCCTCATGTCATCACATGGCTTGGACGTTGTATATCCAGAATATGATGGGTATACAATGTCCAATAGTCAACATAAAATGGTCACTTAGCCTGTTCTTTAGCTTCCATCTACAACTAAATATTCCATTATATATGAACTAAATTTCTACTATGTTTCGAGTACTTGACTATTTTTTTTGATTCCTATCTGTTAAAGGGGTAAAAGGGTTTGACTGATGTTTTTCTAACATCATTTGATGATAGAAGACGATATTGAAAACCATTATCAGCACAGTGTGGTTGCGTAAACAAATGGCAGATTTTATTTCTAGAACTGATTTACCAACCAAACCAACGAAAACCACCAAATGGTATAATGAAAACAAACAAAAAAGAATTAAAACTAAAATTGTAATAATAATACAAATGGAAATAAATAGCTCAGTGCCAAAGTTTGCACCCAGCCTGAGAGCACCTGATCTTTCTAGGGTTTTTGTAGAAAAGCTCTAAGGCTCTTTGGTCAAATTGTGCCAGGCTTGACCTATTGATCCTGAGCAACATCTAGAACATTCCTATAGGGACAGAGTAACATTGAATTCATTTTGTTTAAAAGAATTATTGACATGTAGCTCTATTATACAAAGTAATATGGGAAAAAAAGTTCAACACTCACCATTGTATGGTGAATGAAATCTGCAGTTTTTTTTCCTCCTGACAGCCTGACAGCTGTTTTCCCTTTCCACCTCCTCTTCCTTCACCTTCCTCACCTCATGACTAACGTTACTTGTCTTATATGATTACATAAAACATTAACGCTAGATAATTTACACTTTTAATTACAAATGTGAACATAACCTACGACAATCTGTGACTTAGTAAAAGGCTAATGATACCTGTCGAGGCTCATCCTCGTTAGATATTTTTCTTTTTTTTGAGAAATACTTCCATAAACTAATCTTAAAATAGAGTCAGCATTATCTCGTGTAGATATTATGCTTAATGCTATATTATAAATGAGCTTAGTTGGCACCATGCACAAATAAGTTAAGCTGTTATGTTACATAGCGTTAGCTAGCTATTTGGCAAATATCTATTTAACTTTTAAAAATGATGACTTATCTACTACTGTAATTTTTTTCTCACGTATTCAACTTGGTGGGGTATTTGCAACAAACATAAAATTTATAGATATTTGAAGAAGCGGCGAGGGGGGCTTAGTAGTGGTGGGACACCGCTACTAAATGAAGCCTATGTAGCGGAAACACTGTGCCTTCACATAAAAGACCTCAAATGTAAGTAAAATAGGTTTTTTAATGAAGGATGATTCAGCTGAGAAAAACAGCTGGACCTTCTCCTCATTTCTCCTCTCCTTTCTGCTCTCCTCTCCTTCTTTCTCCTCTCCTCATTTCTCCTCTCCTCATTTCTCCTCTCCTCATTTCTCCTCTCCTTTCTGCTCTCCTCTCCTTCTTTCCCCTCTCCTCATTTCTCCTCGTCCCTCCTCATTTCTCCTCTCCTCCTTTCGTCTCTCCTCATTTCTCCTCTCCTCGTTTCTCCTCTCCTCATTTCTCCTCTCCTTTCTGCTCTCCTCTCCTTCTTTCTCCTCTCCTCATTTCTCCTCGTCTCTCCTCATTTCTCCTCTCCTCCTTTCGTCTCTCCTCATTTCTCCTCTCCTCGTTTCTCCTCTCCTTTCTGCTCTCCTCTCCTTCTTTCTCCTCTCCTCATTTCTCCCCGTCTCTCCTCATTTCTCCTCTCCTCCTTTCGTCTCTCCTCATTTCTCCTCTCCTCGTTTCTCCTCTCCTTTCTGCTCTCCTCTCCTTCTTTCTCCTCTCCTCATTTCTCCCCGTCTCTCCTCATTTCTCCTCTCCTCCTTTCGTCTCTCCTCATTTCTCCTCTCCTCGTTTCTCCTCTCGTCTCCTCCTTTCGTTTCTCCTCATTTTTCCTCTCCTCTCCTCCCTCCCTCTTTCTCTCTAACAGGACTCTTGTTGTTCTGTGTTCAGGTCAGACTCTACCTGAGCTCAGTCTCTCTTTGTCTCGTCTCTTTTTCCCGTAACCTGAGCTTGTTCAGAGCCCGTTCACAAAAGGAACCTGGTTCAGTCCACCTACGCACACGTACACAGCCACATATTGTTCACACATAACACACGATGTCAAGACACACACTAGCACAAGAAATATGCACACTCACATTTAGCCAGTGTCTGGAAATGTCACTTTGATTAAGAGGCCTGACAGAGGGACAGACAAAAAAAATCATTCTTGTTTGGACATTTTAAAGTTCAGGTACTCTCACAAAAGTGTTGGAAGTTATTTCACCCGTGTCCAAAAAGGATGACAGACATGTAGGTTTTCCATCCTTGACTGGTACAACAGAACTGAAGCTGCATTTGGACCAAAACAAAACCATTTAATTCTGGTGGTGTCCACTCAACAGGATCATTATGGGTTAATTACATACACCGTTGTCCATATAGGAAGAATAATCTCGGTTTCACATACATTCCATTTTCCTAAATTCCTATTCACACACATTTGTAATTACCTTTGACCAATAGCAGTGATTATATACTGAGTCTCAGTTAAGACTTTATCGATCAACAATAAATAACTTTTTTTTCCCCATTTTTTTTAATTGAATTTGTTTTTTACAACAATAGTGCAGGAAACATATCCAAACAATAGAAATTGTTGGTTTTTACAGAAAAAAACAGGCACAAAGCACACATATGAACATATGAAACAGACAAAAAGTATTAAGAGAATGCAAGTTTTTAGAATTAGAATTAGAGCCAATAATATGATTTTGACTTTTCTCCGAAATGCGGCCTTGTCCTTTGACCTTTTTCAATATTGATAATTTCGTTATATGTATATATGTGTCAGTGTGTGTAATATTTTGATAATATATCCAGTATTGATTAAGTTATATGTGATATGTCTATGCTTGACACACACAAACAGTGTTACAGAAGTTAATTTTGCCACATGTCACCTTTGACCTTCAGAGATCTCAAAAACTATTGGTCTTAGGTGATAACACCAATTACGAAATATTCATTCCCCATCATTTGGTACCAATCTGAATGTTCTGTGAGCCTTCGTTCTTGAGTTATAATCGATAATGTGATTTTGACCGTGTAGTGAATTATGACATTGACCTTTGACCTTTACTCAAATGGATCATTGTATCTGATGCGCTTCAGCTAAATGTATATGCTCATTTATTTTCATGGTGATATCTCAAGTATTCATTGAGTTATACTGTAGCTGATATGTCTCTGCGGGGACACAGACACAGTGATTACAATAATCTCTCCCAACCAGTTTTAAAAACAGAACACAATAAACAAAATTAAATCATGAATCAAGCCACCTATTTACAAACTACAAAATTAACGCATTAAAGAGCAGCTGTGGTTCAGTTGATAGAGTGGGTCGTCCAATGACTGAAGGGTTGGCGGTTTGCGTCCCGGCTCTGGCTGACTACATGTCATATATATATATATATATATATATATATATATATATTCCTATTTCTTGAGTCTGTTTGCTCATGAAAAATAAAATGCAGAATAAATTTTTTGAATTAGATTACATTAAAAATGAATGGTATTTAATTATGATTAATAGAAATTAATCTACAGGAACCCTGTGATTAATCTGATTAAAAATTTTAATCATTTGACAGCACTGCTGGAAAACTTTATATTTAGATCATTGTACACATACACAACCAGGTAGAGACAAAGGAGAGGGATAAGAGATGCAAAAACACGAGTTTACAGTATAACACATTACAGTATGACGTTAGGGTCATAAAACTGGGTCTGACAAAGCTGATTTTACCTCCACTTCTGTTCTGTGGCAGCTCAGGTTCTAATATTTTTTGTATTACCTTTTATATAGTTTTTTTGTTATTACATTTCTCATTAACAGTTTTATCTTCAGCTTAGAAGAAAAACATAAAACATGTTAGTCAAGCAATATCTGTATGTTCTAACACAATCCAAAATGCTGAATCTGTAAAAAATTTAAAGAAACTAAATCTTTTGGGTGCTCTGTGACTGTGTAAGACAGGGATGTCAAACATGCAGTCAAATAATGACCCCATATTTTGTAAAAGTAATGTTACGTTAGTGCAAAAAAAACATTAATAAATTCTGAAAATATTACAAATTATACTGTCACATTAAAATGTGAATAACCTGAAAAAATATGAGCAACCTGAAATGTCTCAAGAAAATTAAGCACAATTTAAACAATTTTCTGGTTCTGTTAGTATTTAGTATTTAGTGTCTTTGTAGATCCGATCCATAATGCAAATGTAGAAATGATAAATTGAAGCCGAATACTCATAACATTGCACTTATTTTTCTGAATACATTTCAATTTTTTTTCAGGCCATTCACATCTTTTTTGTTCGTAAGTATTGTCATGGTTTAATGGGGTTTTGCACCAAAACAAACACAAACATTTGGATTTTGTGCTGATTTTTTCACATCAGGCTGCATGTGGCCCCTGACAGAAAATGACAGTGAGGCTCCTGATGTAAGAGAACAGAAGCAGAAAACAGAAAGCAGTGAGGAGTCATTTACACTCATACTGATGCGTTTCCCAGCTGTTATCTAGTCTAGTACAAGACCAATTTAAGTCTGGCTTTAACCCCGGAGTCAAGTGTTAACCCTGAGAAAGCCCTCACTTTACTCTAATGATGGATGAATATACACCCACACACACCAAGAGCAGCTGTCTGTAACCTGATCAAAGGCTTCCCCTCTCTGGCCTGTTTCCACTCAAACTGTGGATCATATTAACTGCTCTTAATGGCCCGGTTTCCTCCAAACAAAGCTCATACAAACCGATGACACCACTGTCACATGGAGACAAAGAAGCTGCTCACAATACCCCAACACATCACCGCCATCGTGTCGAATTTATCAGCCTTAAGTCCAGTTTCAATTGATGACAGCGCTGTTATTTAAAGGGTTTATTTTTAAATTTTTTCCATTTCACGCATGGGAATTAGAAGCATTTCATTACCCTGCCCCCCATGAAAGGGGAGGCACAGGGTTTTGCTTTTGGTTAGTTTTGTTTCTTTTTTTTTGTTTGTCTGTTTGATTTTCAGCAACGTTACGCAAAAACTACTGCGCCAATGTCCATGAAATTTTCAGAAAAGGTGTGAGGTGATCCAGAATAGGTTCCATGAAATTTTGGTGGATGTAGGTCAAAGGTCAAGGTCACTAAAATGTCTTTTTGCAAAGATCGTAGATAGGGCAAGTCGGGAATTTCCTTTTCTTTCTTTTACCTGTAGCTTCTTTTTATTCTCACTGTTGATGTACATTGACATCAGAACCTTGAAGGACAAATTTGAAGACTCTAGGTCAAAGGTCAAAGTCACAATAAAGGACAGAATCTAGTTTTGGATATAACTTGAGCTTTTCATGTTAGAAACCTCCAATGAGGAAGCTCATCAACGTTCATCTTTCAGTTCTGCATGTGTTCTGGATGTGAGTATGTGACCTATTGTTGACCAAAGAGGTCAGGGGTCACTGTAAAAATGGACTGTAACAGAAAAAAACTATTGAGCTAGAGTACTCAGTTACTATTACTGACAGATAGGAAACCTGGCATGGATTTCAAAATGGCACCACAACCTTTAACCTTTAAGAGTCCTTCAAAGGTCAAACCCACAGTGTGACATTTTGAGAGAGAGACGTCCATTAAAAGCTAAAACACTTGCAAGGGGCACGGTTTGTTGTACCTGGCACCACTTGTTTCATGAAGACTTAACTTAAGGGGAATTGAGTTTTTTAGGAAAATCAAGTGTCGAACAAATTCAAAAAGCCAGTGTATCTCTGTTAGGAACATCTGTGGAATAATCTGGATCAAAATCTATAAAAGTCTTCTTCAATTTGTGCATTTAAAAGGATGTATAAAACTAGTATAATAACAAAATACAGAACATTATCTAAATGTAGCTATAATGTAGAATAATGCATAAAATAAGATATTATTGTGATAAATTAACATAGACTATCATGATTAGGAGATATTATCATATTTATTAAATACTGTATTTGTAGTAAATTGAACTGGTGTCTCATACAGGGTGTACCCCGCCTTCGCCCACTGTAGCTAGACTAGGCCCCCAGTGACCCCGGCGACCTTAGTGAGGATAAAGCTGGTTCAGATGACGAGTACGAGTACAAGTAGTAAATTTAAAGTGAATATTAATATGTAATAATATATAAATATAAATATTATAGTTAATTATACAATTCAGATTGTGTGAGGTGACTTACAAAACAATGTGTATATAAATGGTTTGTATGGATGCTTTGTGTTAATGGTAAATGGACGTAAAAATTGTATTAAAGCATAGGGAACAGAATCTATTGGATTTTTAGTTTGTAAAAAGGGGGGTGAAGTTTATAAGTTTTCCTTCTTCCCATTCCTTTTCAAGCGCAAACACATTTTTTTATTGACCATTTTGATTGATGCCTTGATGTTCTGCTCGAAATAAAACCAAAGTGAACTAGAGTCTGTTTTGCAGATTCCTGTATTTATTGTGTCTTTTAATTGCAGGTTGCGGCTTCATTGCAAAAGGAACAAGCTGGTCAGAGAGCTGGAGGAGATGGTTCGTCTGGCCACCTCATTACACAGTCAGCTTAAAAGGTGAGGGTTCAGCCGCTCTGAATGTTTGTTAAAAAAGTTAACTCGCTTCATTATCTCCATAGGGAAATTTGACCAGTGTAATAATACACACACAGTTGCTAGGTTGAATTTGCATTAGGAGCAGTGAGCTGCCACTGGAAGTCCTCAGGGGTCAACTCCAGTGTCCACAGTAAATGTACCTGAGGGCCCAGAGGAGACATATCTGGCACCGAGACGGGACAGGAACTCCAGTCTGACCAAGAATCAAACCCAGAACCTTTTCACTGTAAGGCAGAAGGACAAAGCCACGGGTGTCACATACAGCCCAGTTTAATGTGAAGCAGCCCGAACCAGTACATTAATAACAGAACAGACCAGAAGAGAAAACGTTGTCATTGCTAAAAACAATGAAAAGTAATTTAGCAGCTTTCAGACACAGCACCCCACCGCAGTTCACTCATTTAAATAATTAAATAAGATACTCAGTAAAAACTCAATAAGTCCAACGTATCATGGTAAATAAATTCCTTTACTGTATTTGTCCATAAAACCAAGCAGAGGTGGTCAAATTAAATAGAAGTACAGCTACTTGTATGAAAAAAATACTCTGGTAAAAGTGAAAGTACTGATTCGACTCCTTTACTGAAGTAAAAGTGAAAATTGTAATAAAGTCAAAAATAAAACTGCATTTTTTTTTTTTTGCTATGGATGAAATAATATTTATTTAACCAGAAAAAAACAACAGGCAAATGACAAAAACATCCAAAAATAAAAGTGAGTTACTGTGTAGATGATGTGTTTTCTTGGATCATGGTACTCAGTTTAGTGGGTATGGACAGGACATTTAGGAAAAATTCAAAAGACAAATAAAAGATTAAAAAGAGATCATTATGAGATTAAAAATCAATATTATGAGATGAAAGTCAAAATTATGAGGAAAAAAGTCATAATAATGAGATAAGAAATGGATAATTATGATACAAAAAGTAAGTAAAAGTCACAGTTTCTGATTTACGACTTATTTTTCATATTGTCACATTTGTCTAGTTTGAAAAAGTAATGAGTTTATTCTGAGAAAGTAAAGAGTATAAAGTACAGATATTAAAGGAGGGAGTAAAAGTTAAAGGTTGCCATAAAATAAATACTCAAGTAAA
The DNA here is from genome assembly GCA_020466265.1 of Siphamia tubifer. Lineage (NCBI taxonomy): Eukaryota > Metazoa > Chordata > Actinopteri > Kurtiformes > Apogonidae > Siphamia > Siphamia tubifer. The sequence goes on from CM035796.1 coordinate 36,572,315, forward strand.
GTACAGATACCTAAAAAATCTACTTAAATACAGTAAAGGAAGTACTTCTACTTAGTACCTTCCACCTCTGAAACCAAGGCTTAAAATGTACTCTCACTTCTTCTTTTTCTTTTTTTTTAGTTTAGTTTATTTTGATTGCATCACAAAGTAAAGAAAAACAAATAACCAAAGGAAGAAAACAAACAGAGAAATAAATAAATAACACAGCAGTCAGAGTTGTCGTACACATTTGTAAGGGAGTGGGAGGAAGTAAAACTTCTTGGAGGAAAGGGGTGTTACACACTTAACTGCTTGTGGATAAAAGCTATTTCTCAGTTTGTTTGTGTGTGATTGAAGTGATTTAAACCTTCTTCCCGAAGGGAGGGGGGGTGAAAAGTTCATATCCTGGGTGGGTAGATAACAACATAACAAGTGGTTCCAGGCACAGCAAACTCTGCCCCTTGTAAGACTTTTACCTGCTTTCACCTATCTTTTTTATCACTGCAAAAGCACATTTTCCTGACATTGACTTTTGACTTACACTGACCAAAGTTTAGTGGGATCTATTTTGGACCACCTTGCACCTTTCCTGAAAATTTCATGGAAATTTTCCTAGTAATTTTGTGTCATTTTGGTGACAAACATACAAATCTTTTCCTGCCCTTTGGGAGACTGAGTTAAAAAAATGTTATTGCAATAGCAGTGTGTGCAAAGATGTGCAATAATTTATTATTATTATTATTATTATTATTATTATTATTATTATTATTATTATTATTATTATTATTATTATTATTATTATTATTATTATTATTATTATTATTATTATTATTATAACTTTATTATTATAACTTTATTATTATAACTTTCTGTTTTTCCACACTATGGGGTACCAGTGTGGTTTTCTCTACCACTCTAACATACTAGTTTTTCTTTCCAACAAACTGAAGTACTACAACTACTGCTGCTGGTTGAATGCAAGTTGAAATGTTGTTAATATTGGAAAGATGTGACTATTTTCAGAGCAAAACTTTCGGTAAAGGCCCCAGCATTTATAGTTAAAGATTTTATTTTTTACGTGCAGTATTTACCACACCAGGCAAACAATGGAATAGTGTTTAATTAAAGCTTGTACTCTGACACTTACTAGGAAATATGTCCATGTCATTTACAGATTGTTATATGTGAATAAAATGACAAAATATTTAACTGTGTCTGAAGGTCTACAGTTATAAAGCATCACCAAGTTCTTGGACAGAACCTACGTTTACATGGCGTTTTTTAAATTCTGAATTAAAGCTATTTCCTTTGTGGTCACATGAGAATGTTAATTCCGAATAAGCGTTTACATGGGAAACAGGTTTACTCTGCTCTAGTTAATTCTGCTTTAACAGTTGGGGGTACAGATGGTTCTAATTGGATGGAATGCCCACGTGGCATCTTATTGTCTACCGGAAAAAAACAATTGTGGCCACTTCCTGTTTTGCTTTCGTTGCAACTATCAACATGGAAGACCAGATACTACACACTTTATTTAATTCTTCCAATGCTCCAATCACATACTTTACTTCATCATGACTCCAACGCTTGCTTCGTACAGCCATTTCAGAAAATGTTCCTACACTAATTTCGGCAGTGCGGAATATGGGCTTGCCGGCGTAACGACTTACGTAATCGCGTCAAGATCAGGAGCATATGCAAAACGACAGGAATAATGTTAAAGCGAAATTAACTGTTTACATGCAACAGGAATTATCTTATTCGGAATCAACATCGGAATAAACCAGTGGTTTTATTTAGAATTAAGTTTCATTTGTAATTAATGTTTTCAACAGCGATTAGGTGTTTACATGGTCATCTTAAAGTGGAGTTAACTTTCATTTGGAATTAAAGAGGAATTAAAAACTCCCATGTAAACCTACCTATTGATTGTACTAGTGCAGCATTTTGCCTTATTCATAAATAATTGACGCAGCATACAAACAACAGATAGAACAACCTTATTGTCTGTCACAAGTGACAGAAAATCATCTTTGATAAGCTCGAACAGACAGAGACTAAGAACACACATTAAAAACAACATTAACAACAAACACATTAAAAACAATATTCAAGTGTAATTGGGCTGAAAAGGACAACAGGGACAGTTAAAACAGCAACGGGTTCATCAAGGTTTCATCAACAGGTTTATTTTAACATTAACGACATTTTTTTCTTACAAGATGAAATTGGCATTTCTTTACAACAGTAAGAAATATTGTGATAATGATAATATATTGACTGACCGATCAGTCGGCCTCTATCGTGCAGCCCTAATGGGGTCTCTGATAAAGATGTACACTGTATAAGTGCAGTTGTTCCAGTGCCTTTGACCAAATATTTTTGGTCAATTTAGTCATTGATGAATAGAGAAAATAGCTCGCAGATAAATTAGTTTCAGTTCTGCAAACATCTGATGAGTTCCCTCCTCGCTTTCTCTGGTTTCAGGGAGAATACTTTTGAACTTGTTAAATCATCCACAGATGAAATGAAATTGAAAATCCTGACCTTCCTGTCCTCCAGTGTTTAACTCCTCTCTTTTCTTCATAATTTGTTGACGTTTTCTTTTCCTCCCGTTTCCTCATCATCTCCCTTGGTTTCCTCCAACACAAACTCCCGACGCCGTATGAAGGAAAAATACTCTAATTGACGTGTGGCGTCTCGTTAGCATAAACCCCAGGGGGATCTCTGTCCGCGGGGGGGGGGGGGTTGATTCTCATCATGGAGGAGGACGGACAGAATTAATGAGCTCCAGGAAGAGGAAAAGACACAGACAGAACTGGCAGGGCTCTACGTACATGTGATATTTTCTGCATTATAAGTGTCGAGCCTGGAAACGAGATCCAGTTTGTATCAAACAGTAAGACTCTGAGTGACTGTGAAAGATGTTGGGCTCTTGCAGCTGTCTTGCATCATCTCATGAAAACGTCAGGCCGTGCTCGAGGTCGTTGTCAAATTTGGTGCCTCAGAATGGAAAATGAGATTTCTTGAGGAAATTACAGCGGAAATCAAAAAGATAAAGAGGAGCAGTGTGTTTTTAATCTTTGCAAATATTTAGTCGTTAAAGGTTAAATACTCGAACTGTGTCCAATCTCTCTTCCTCGCCTTCACTTCAAAGCGCTGCCTTCTTAAACTGGCTGCTTTGAATCCACTTAATGAGTGCTTTTCCTCCTGTGTTTCACCGTGACCCTGTAGAAACACAGTGTTAAATGAAAGTAACAAAATACAATAACAGAAGTGCGTTAGTTCTTGTGCAAATTTAACTTCTCAGGATTCACGGTCTGAATTTACATGCAAATAAAATGACTGGGTTGTGGCTGAGCGGTTTACATTGCCAATGCAAATGAATGCTCCGCTAATGTTCTGTTTGAATTGCAGCCTTTGCATGGTCTCAAATACATGCTCAGTTCTTGACATTTTAGCTCCAATATTTGACATATTCGATTTTGTTTTTTTGTTGTTGTTGAATACTCATAGTAGAAGCAAACACACTCAAATTTAGGAGCAAGATCCAAACGCCATATAGAAAAGTGTTGGCATTGGAATTGAAACTCAGGACCAAGGGTTTTTTGTGCTAAATTAGCAAAATTAGTTAATTAACAAAGTAGTATTAGGCTGAGGATGGTCAGGATGTGAAAAGCCAAACTTTAAATAATCAGGCTCAGACTTCCTGTGTTTGCTGCTCGCCCCAGACTGTGTCCTCTCACTTTCACTTCAGGTGCAATTTTGCCCCTTGCATATACTGTAGTTAGCTAACTGCATATACTGTAGTTAGCTAACTGCATGTACTGTAGTTAGCTAACTGCATGTACTGTAGTTGGCTAACCACATGTACTGTAGTTAGTTAACCAGATGTACTGTAGTTAGCTAACTGCATATACTGTAGTTAGCTAACTGCATATACTGTAGTTAGCTAACTGCATATACTGTAGTTAGCTAACTGCATATACTGTAGTTAGCTAACTGCATGTACTGTAGTTGGCTAACCACATGTACTGTAGTTAGTTAACCAGATGTACTGTAGTTAGCTAACTGCATGTACTGTTGTTAGCTAACCACATGTACTGTAGTTAGCTAACCACATATACAGTAGTTAGGTAACCTCATGTTTACACATTTTCTTTTTTATTGAGGTTTATTCTTTTCTCACATCATGCCTCCTCTGAAGTCCTCTGGCTCCCAGACACATAGACACATTTCATTCTGCAGTGAGAACATCATAACTTACTTGTCTTGCCTGTGTAAATGTGTTTCATTGTGGTTCTTCTCCCCATCAGCCTGTCCGCCAGCACCCTGTCCTGTTCGTCCGGCAGCAGTCGAGGCTCTTTGACGTCGAGTCGTGGCTCATTGGCCACCACCTCCAGCCTGGGATCCACCTCTTCGCTCAGCTTCACAGACATTTACCTGGAGCAGCCGGAGCTGGCTGACCCGGACTTCCAGAACAAACTGGACAGCCTTCTGCAGGAGGGCGGTCAGGGAGGCTACCGGCCCTCCAGCTCCATCACCACCATCCACGAGCACGAGGTGGTGACGGGCTGCGGAAGAAGGGACTCCGGCCGACCCGAAGCCAAAACAGGAGATGTGGGAGCAGATGCAGGAGCCGCTGTAGGAGGAGGAGGAGCAGGAGGTGGAGTGGAGGCTGGGTCATCCAGGATCCAGGCCCTCAGATTGTCAGAAACTCCCCACTCTATGAGCTCTTTGTCCCCACGGTCCTCCCTCTCCTCCCTGTCCCCTCCATGCTCCCCCCTCGTCACAGATGCCACTTTCTTGTCTGGAGATGCTTTTGCAGGACAGACGGGGCCCAGCGGTCTAGGACTTGACCTGGAGCTACACAACAGACTAGCAGAGCTGGAGCTCGGCCTGGACTCTCAAGAGCAGAGGCAGGAGGAACACGGAAGGTCAGCAGGACTGGAGGGGAAGCAGAACCACAGCAGTACACTGAACGAGGAGGTCAAAGGTCAGTAGCAAATAGCTTGTTTGCTTTCATTATATGCCTCTCACTGCAGATAAACAGTCATGGAAAAAATTCGTAGACCATCAAAGATCCTCAAAATAGTGTTTATGCAGTTCAGTCCTAACTCCTGTTTATCATGTGACTAAAACAGGCGGAAAAGAAAACATGGAATGAATAAAAGCACTGTTTTTGTCAGTACAAAGACATACATATTGATAGAAGAACTGAAGTGTTTTGTTTAGTGTCAAGAAAAATGTTAAATAATCAGCTAATGCTAAATAATCATCTCTGAAATTAAACTACTACACTGGAACAATCTAAACCTTACCTCGTGTATTTGTTTCATTTCTAGTCCAAATATCTCATCACAGATAGAATCACCAACAGAGGAACTTTTCAATGAGATAACTGATGAAGAACTGAGTTATAGACAATACATCGGGAAAATCTTATAAAGATAATTTTCACTTATTCCATTGACAGATTTTTTTTTATCTGCTAATGGAACAAGTGAAAATTATCTTGGTAAAATTTCTTGAAATAATATTTTCCAGGTCTACTGTCTAAAAATGAGTTCTTATATCCCAGTTAAAATTTGCTATTTAGGTAATTACGTATTATTTTAAGTGTGATGAGATATTTGCCTGAGAAATGACAAAAATACACATGGTAAGATTATGATTTTTTTCAGTGCAGATAACCTACTAATTTTAATGTTTAAAATATATGAATGTAAAAAAACAGAATGCAATCTAATTATAGCCCAATAACTTGCTTTCGTCCCCTTTTTCCTTGAGAAGTTTATCAGACATGAATGAATAATTTACACGACTGTAAAAACAAAAACAAGCTTGGAAATATTTAAGAAATTGCCTCCTACATTTTTAAATGTACAATTTTACATTTAGAAAATGTTGTCCAGATTGTTCACAGACAGACCCCTCTAACAGACAGAGGTGGGTAATCCCAGCTCCATAAAGTAAAAATCCTACCATGTATTTGTTCCAGCCATTCACTGAAGAAGTCCATTTGAATGAGCACAACTCCTCATGCTGGGATCATTAGTGGAATCACCTGTTGAATTAAACAAGTCGAATTAATACATGACAGGACTTTTACTCTATGGAGCTGGAGCAGGTGCTGGACTGGAGCTTAGTTTTAGAAAATAGAAACTGAAAATCTTATTTCAAGAAATATTACAAAAATAATTTTCACTTGTTCCATTTGCAGATTTTTTTTTTTTTTGCTTACTTCCAGATTTTTATATATTTTTTGCCTTAATTAAAACCAAAAACTCTGCCAACATTTGAAACTGACCCCAATGAAATAAACAGTACTACAGTGCTTTAGTTTGTCATGTCTGTTAGTGTTGTGGTTGTGTAGTATGTTTTTATTTTTGATCAATTACTAGAAATTTCAGACGACCCCATTTGAGGTCCAGATTCCAAAAAATAAATCAATCAATACATAAATGAATAAATCAATAAAATAGATTTAAATTTTTTAAAAAATTAAATAAATACTAGTGCTGTCAATCGCGATTAATCACATAAATGCAATAGTTAACTCGCAATTAATTGCAATTTAATCGCACATTTTTGTTTCATTGAAATTCATTGTAATACTCTTATCCATGTAGAAAAATGACTAGGCTTCGTTTGTACAAATGTTTGGGTTTTTTGTTATTAAAAACAAACCAGTAGTGTTACAGACACTAACATATACACACTAACATATTAACACATGACAAATAGGGTTAAACATAAAAATAATGATAATAATGAAGGCTCAAAAGGAGCCCCTGAAAATAGGCTGATGCTAAAGATTTAGCCTTCTTTACCCTAAAGCGGTACTGTGGTGTAAAATAAAAAATGACAAAATGCTTGGGAACTCTACTCACAATTAATTGAGATTAAAAAAATAAATAGTTAATCATGATTAACTCGATTAATCGTGACAGCCCTAATACATCAAAAATAAATGTTAAAAGAAAACTAATAAATACACATTTTTAAAACAATAAATTAATTGATGAATAGAAAAATATATAATTCCACATAACTGATGTTGCTTTTATTTCTGATTCTTTCTTTCTCTTGTTGGTTTTGGTTGCTTATTATTCAGTCTTGTTATCAGTGACTCAGTCCAAACTGGTTCAGAATGATTGTGCTCAGTGTGTGTCAGGTTCTATTGAAATTGGATGAGAAAATGTTGAGCTCATTTGTCTCTTACATTCCAGGACCTGTCATGTGACTATTGCGAACACATACATTGCGATGTTAATGCTCAAAACAATATATTGTGCAGCTCTACATTGTAGCAAGTTCTTAGTTTGCAGCTTCAACTTCTTCTTCTTTAGTGTTGCATGATGTTGGCGCATCAGAATAACCTGTGAGCGTGGGCGATAAAATGTGCACCCGGCCTGTGGGTGATTGAAAAGGTCAAACAGAAGCTTTATTAAAGGTTGTGAGATCGTGTTAACATTGTCATGTCAGGTGAACTTTGACAGTACTACTCTGGATATGAAAATCACGCTTCCAGTATGTTGATGATGAATGGCTTGAAGCTTCCGTAGGTGAATCAAAAATATAAAGCACAGGCATGAATCAATACTTTATCTGGACTGGAGTCATGCTCTGCAATTCCTACACAGTAGTCAGAGGCTGCAGAGTATTAAAAATTCAAGGTGAACAGCTGCATTTATTCATGTATTTCAGGAGAAGACGCTTCAGAATAAAATGTTAATGGCAAATCTTTGTAAACGCATCGTGATGTACCTTAAAAGTTCAGCGGGTTATGATAAACACACTGCATTATAAAAACGTGCAATATATTTTCATTTTGACAGTTAGTCATTGTTTAACGTGCTTTTTATTAGTTCACTTCGCGCTAGGCCACAAGCTGTCATGAAGGCGCCGTCGTCATTAGGGGTGGGAATTGGCAAAAATGTGGCAGTTTGATAGTATTCTGATATTTGAGCCACGATTCAATGTTAGTGTCATTCTTAAAAGTGTCATTCCACTGAAAACCACTTTTCTACGCTCCTTTTGGAATGTGATGGGTCAGCCTGAGTTACAAACACATGCTGCCTTTGAAAGTGGTTTGTCCCCTCAACTGGCTCTATTTACCATTCAGAGAAAACAACACAGAGAAACGAGTGACTCAGAAACAGCCTGTCCACATTACATTATATGGACATTGGTGTCACCCACGTGGGGTGGCGTGTCACCTGCATTCCGTGGCTGGGCTTACAGCCACGGAATGCAGGTGACACGCCTACCAGTTCGTCCGCTATTACAGCATATCTGAAGTAGCATTAGCATTAGCATCTACAAGAGAAGACGGCGCCACAGTAGCTGCTGCACAAACTTGTAAAAAATGGCGTTGATGTGCTCTCTGTGGGGGGGGGGGGTTTACCCCAAGTTTTCAAAACAAAAACACGAAACGTAGCTGGATGCTACTCTGGCATGGTAAACACACACAGAGCGAGAAGGGAGGGGGGAGTGTTCCTTCACGCATTCTGAGCCAATCAGAGACTGTGTCATGGACATGTTTGAAGAAATACCCGTAAACTCTGTTGTTTGACCTCAAGTCATTTTTGTACCATGCAAAAACAGCTGGAAACAAAGCAACCTGGACTTTTTTTTTAAAAACACATATATACACATAAATACAGATAACAATATAGTTACTATTGAGCACTGATCTTCCTATCAGTGCTCAATAGTAACAATATTGTTATAGTTGTTATATTGTTGTCGTATACGGACTTTCATTTGGGTCTGTGACCTTTGACCTCGGGTGGTCTTGAAGGGCCAAATTCAACATCACCAATGCTCAGATTACAATAATCTTATCTCAAAATCAAATTCAGATTCACTTTATCGTCATTGCAACAACTGGTAAGATTCATTCCAAACTTAATATGCAATTTCCTTAGGACCGTGTTTACTTTTATATTAATATATTTACTATTGAACAGTCAGTAGGGTTACATGGACATCTAAGCCAAACTATTGGCAATAACCGATCTAAGGATTTAACTGGAGTTTCCGAGAAATCTGAGTGTATGTGCACAGTCATGGATGAAGAACAATTATTTAAAAAAATGCATAAATTCCATCTCTGCAGTGTCGTTGTCTTCTTCTACAGTCCAACTAAGGTGTGTACGGCTTTGAAAACTTCAATATAAGACAGACTAAGGCAATAAGTCCAATTTCTCTAAGTGCATGTAAATGTACTGACTATTAGGAAGTCATATACGGACTTTGTTTTCATTAGTTGAGTTCTCCTCCAGTGGAAGTAGCACCCACTTCTTTTGGGAGATTGATTTCCTGCATCCAGACCACAGGACTGTAACACAGAGACAGAACCTGAGAGCCGTGTAAATTTAACTTATTGATTGTCGACAGAACATGCTGGTGAACCATCGGACCATTAGTTCTATTGTGTTTTATTTGACAATAAAGCCAGAAAAGATTCCACTCACTTAATCCGCTCACTACATCTTTTCTGCAAATCATTTTATTTAAGAAATATTTTCCCTCAAAGAAATGACTGAAACAACAGTTGCAGAAAAAAGTATTAGACCACCCTTTGTTTTCTTCAATTTCTTATTCATTTTAATGCTTGGTTCAACTAAAGGTCCATTTTTTTTGGACAAATATAATGGTACCAAGAAAAATAGCTCATAATAGTTTAATTTCAGGGCTGGTATCTATCCATTTTAAATGTTTTCTTGATAATAACTAAAATAATGTCAGTTCTTGCATCAATATCTATGTCATTGTACTGAAAAAAACAGTGCTTTTATTCATTCCACATTTTCTTTTCTGTTTGTTTTAGTCACATGATGCACACACAAGTTAAGACTGGAGTGCATAACGGTTGTTTTTGATGACTATTGATGTCTGATAAATTTGACTGCAATTGTTGCAGAGCACTATATATAAAATGTATTTTGACATTGGATACTGAAACTGTTTTCATATACATATATATATATATATATATATATATATATATATATATATATATATATATATATATATATATATATATGTGTGTGTGTGTGTGTGTGTGTGTGTCAGTTAACATAAATTGTTAAAGCCGCAGTGAGTGTATCCTCCTCAAAGCAATAAGATGTTTGTTCACAGCAGCAGTAAAAGTATGTTTTATATCAGCGGAGGATGGCTGGAGAATAAGGGCTGATGATAATAATCAGAGCGAATACTGTGTGGATGATAATAATGATGAAGTATCTGCAGTTAAAGAAGACAGAGAGAGGACAGAGAGAGGAGGCGATACAAAGGGAAGTGGGAGATGACGGTGATGTAACTCCCTCATCTCTATTACACTAGACGGCGTAGAAAACACTCTGACTTTATTGGAAAGCAGGACACCAGGAATGTTCACTCTGCCTGTGTGTTGTGTGTGTGTGTATGTGTGTGACCAGCAATTTAATAGTGTGTGTGAAACCTGATTGCTGGTGGGAGCAGCGAGGAGGTGAAGGTGAGTAGGGTGTTGGATTACAGACGCATCGACTCTCCCCATCGAGCGTCATTCGAGGGGGATTTAGCGTTTTTATTTTCCTGTACATTCTCAGACAAAGGTGTTGTTTGTTTTTGTTTAATTTAGGTGAGTGTGTTTGATTAATTGATTAGTTGATTGGCAAAACACTAATCTGTAGATCTAAACCAACAAAGTGGAAATGCTGCTGGGGCTTTGTGGTGATTATCCACAGGTGCTCTTTGGAAACTTGTGGTGTGTCTTGATATTTAGCGCGGTGGCTAAACATCAGATGTTTTATGGAAAAAGGCACATTACTGTATAAGGTTTAAGAAATAGATATATATCGTAATCTGTAGCTGTTTTGATTCATTGTTGTATTTATATTTTAACCAAAACCAACATTTTACCCTTTGCAGCTGTTAAAAACACTTTATTTATTTTTTTAAATACATTTTCTAAAAGTGGAACTGGTTTGGTGTTTTCATCATTCTTTATGGGATAATAATCATCAGTTGCACAGTTTGTTTGTTTGTTTGTTTTTTAATTAGCTACTTTTCTACTTTTGGAACAGAACAAACAACAATTTTGGCTCTGATTCAATTAAGTTCTGAAAATAGTGAATAATCATCAAATTGTTCATTTATAGTGATAGAAATAAAGGCCTCCTATTGTTGGAGGAACTGGAATCATTATCATATAATGTGAGACTGTGGTGATGTTAAATAATTTTGGAGACATATTCATGACACCGTACAAAATCTTTTCTGAATGTTTCTTAACCTTTGAAATCCAAACTTTGTATTTTGGGTGTATACAACAAGAATGGGAGCCTGATTGTATTATCTGATACACGTGTAAATTCAAAAACTGTAACCACCTAAGAAATATGTGTCATATACATATATATATATATGTATATATATATATATATATATATATATATATATATATATATATATATATATATATATATATATATATATATATATATATATATATATATATATATATACACACACATATGATGAGTTGATGTCTTAAAACACACAAAACAAATGAGGTCAGGGGAAGCTTTCTCTATGGAATGAGCCTTTTTTTTTTTTTTTGCTGTGAAAGGCTTAAAGTGGTGTCTGGTTTCCTGTTCACTCTCCATCTCTAGCTCTTCCTCTGTGAACCATGTCATCACAGTCCACTTCTGATGTTTGCATCCTTTGCCAGTTCTTTTCACATTTCCCTGCTCTTTTACTTGACTATAATTTATCTTAGAGGGACCACAGTGTCCATATCATCCATAAAACATCTGATGTTTAGCCACCGCGCTAAATATCAGCGTTGACGTCACTGACTGCTTTGATGGAGATGCAGTGAGTTTGCTCTGCCGCAGGGCAGCCAACTCCCACCACAATAGGGTTTATAGTTCAGTGTAATACAGATGATTAACAGCAAGGTCATAATAGCAGTGATGGGCCGTCAGGGCCTGCAAGACCTCCTCTGCTGGCCTAAAAAAATATCAGAATCACAGACTGATGTTAATTCTATTGTGTCCATGAATATTTATTAAATAATTAGAAATGCTCTGTCCACCTCATTTCATAGCTTTTTCTCTGGTTGTGCTGCTTCCACATATGTGTTTTCATATTAATGCATGGAATCAATCACATGTCAGCCATCACTTGTTGCAAGGCAGATCACAGTCAGGAAGTCCACCTGAGGGCCTTCACTATCAGTTCTGCAGGCTCTCAAGAAGAAAAAGTAAGTGTTGACAGTAGAGATGCGAGGTTGAACTGTCCATCGAGTGGATGACGTGACAAAAGTACCATTTTAATTTCAATTGGGGTGGTTGAAGCACTCAAATAAAAAAATAATAAACATTTTGCAGATTATTCCAAGGGTAACCAAACGAATGAAAATAACACTAAAATAGTTTTTAATCACGCAATAGCCTGTTGATCTTGTCATTGGCTGAACACTTCTGTAAATGTGTCAGTATTAGCATAAAAAGCTATTTTTCAACCATTGTCCCCGGGCCAGATGTAATATGCCAGCATCCATAAAATTAAAAAAATTGAAAAGATAAGGTTTTGTGTTGTAAGGATGTGCGGTGGGTGGAGGTAATTTTGGAATTGCTGTAGGTTACAGATTTTTTTTCAACAAAGGCTCCAGTTTACTGGCAAGATATAGGCTACTACTGAACTACACTGTTTGAAAAAGATTATCGTATAATCGCATAGTCCATTACACCTAAAAACTAATCAGTGGATGACGGGCCAGTTCAGTTCTGAAAATTGCAGGGAAATCGTTCATGCAAATAGATAGAGGGTGGATAGAGATTTTAAGAACGGGTTGCAGATGAAAATGTATGACATCCGCATCTGGGGTCTGCACATTCTGAGTGCCTCACATTTGTTTGTTTGTTAGTTTGTTTGACAGCAAGACAACTAAAAAAGTTATGGAGGAATGATTGATTCAGAGATGATTGATAATGCATTAAGGAAGGAACCATTCAATTTTGAGCTGTAAAGGTCAAAGGTCAAGGCATTTACATTCACTTCGTCTTACTTTCGGACATCAGAGGAGATAACAACAATAGGCTCGAAGACGTCAAGATTTGACGTCATATAACATCAAGCGAATGGTATATTTGCAAAATGTATGACCTTTACCTTAAAGCAGGGTTATTGACTTATTTTGTTAAATCTGACAATATGTTGTGCTTCATATTTAACATTAGATCTAACATGTGAAATGTGGTTGTTGTGCGTCATACGTGATCGAATATTGAAATGGACATATCTGGAAAACGGGACAGAGGATTTCTTTGAATTTTTTTACACCCTCTAAGTTATTGCTAATGACCAATAAAATAAATCATTAGTGAACACGGAACAAATAAGTTATGAACATCCAGATCCAAACATTCGCAGATTGGCGCTGCGTCGCAGAGGTCTCAGAGTGTTGTAGTTATCAATGCTTTATGTGTCTTACAACTGTAGCTGCAGTAGAAGAAGACTCATGGTTTGTTTAAGGCATTTATTGTGGCTCCACCAGTTATCTATATGTGATGCAGCGGCTCTTTATACTACATTTATACATAAGATGTTTTTTAGAGCCATGAAAGTTATTGAGGGGTGGATTGGTTCAGATGCAGCACTATTGAAAGCCTGGGTGGCCAATGCACTCCCCCCTCCTTTGTATAATAATAAAAGGACCTGGAGCATTTATAGTGTAGAAGATGAAGTTGTGATCACAGTCCACCCTGTTGGAGAAGTGTTTTTTGGCTCCAGCATCCTCAACCCGACAGTCTGATGGTTGTGTGTGAACTGTCAACAAGGGCAATGTCGTGTTCTTTTTGTGGTTTCCAACGTCCCCATTCTTTACACATTTCCTTCATTTTTAAATTTAGACTCGACTCCCCAGCTGCGAGGGACAGGCGCAGGTTCTAAGAAGATGGGCGTGACGTCAGCGGTGTCGGACGAGTCAGTGGCCGGCGATAGTGGAGTGTACGAGCCATCGGAGCGCAGGTAGGAACTGTTAAAGTGCAAGCATTAAAACTAGGGGTGTCGAATGTCAAATTCATTTGAATTCAACCTAGTTTGATCATAATTGGGAAAGTAAAATAGCAAAAAACTCTCAAACTCATTTTCCTTCAGGGGCCACATTCAACCCTTTTTGTTCTCCAATGAGCAGGACCAATAAATAAAAACATAATCTATAAATGATGCCAACTCCAAATGTTTGTTCTTGTTTTAGTTCATTTTGAAAATACTTTTATAAACTATCCATACAAAAAAAGACATTAATAACCTGGAAACAGTGACATTTGTTAAGAAAAATAAGTGTAATTTTAACAATATTATGCCTCAATTTACAATTTTCCCATGTGCATTATGGATCATATGTACAAAGACACTAATAAAAAAAATAAAAAAAATGGGCTTATTTTTTTTGTGATATTTTAGGTTGTTCAGATTTGTTCAGGTTATTCACTTTTCTTTGTATCAGTATAGTTTGTAAATAGTTTCATGTTATTTTTTGCACTAAAAGAAAGACAAAAATTGAAGGTTGTCATTTTTATTTCATAATGCAATATTTTTTCAAATCAAACTGAGAAGAAAATATGGAGTCGTTATTTGTTGTAGGTTATTATTTGACTGTAGCCCGTATTGGTCTGTGTCTGGAATCTGAAATAAAATGATTTCTGCAGCCTTGATTGTGTAGTTTTTGCACTTTACAAATTCATCCCAGAGGCTGGATTGGAACCTTTGTCCCCTGGGTCACATGTTTGAGACCTCTGCTTTAAATAACAAAAAAAATGTCTCTTTAAAAATGAAATAAAAGTGAAATTTGAACAATATTCTGCCTCAGCTTCAGATACAGATCATAGTGAATCTACAAAGGCTTAAAACATTTAGTAACATCCATAATATTGTTAAAAGTATACTGACTTTTCAAGACATTTCAAGTCATTCACAGTTGTTTAGATCATTACCAGTTTTGCTAAATTTAAACATTTTCATCATTGAATTTTAAGTTTTTTACACTGAAACACATAAGAGAAAAAAAAATTGACTTTCATTTCATTTCATCCACTTCAAATCAAAGAAGTCTCTTAAACAAATTTGATAGTCTAACTGTTAATATATGCTGCAATTTTAGCACTTTGCAAATTCATCATGTAGGCCTCACTCAACCCTTTGGCGGGCTAGTTTTGGGCCACGGGCCTCAAGTTTAACACCATTCATTCAAACCTAATCAGATTGAGTGTAATTTTCCTCTCTTTGCAGTGTTGTCGTTTTTGTGTTTATTTTTTTCCTATTCCAAATGTTTTTTGCAGGGCGGGCCTCCCTGCAGACCTCCTGGGTTCATACGAGGAGAGGCTAGCGCTCGGCTGCTCACAGGTGCAACTCGGCCTCCGCTACGAGTCCAGAGACCAGCGCTTCACCATCTACGTCATGCAGCTCTCCAACTGTAGCGCCCTCTGTCTGCCGGCTGAACAGAAAATGTACGACCGTTTAACATATTCACATTTTTATAGAAACGGAAAAACAGTGACATGGAAATAGGAACTTTAAAGAACTCATATTCATCTGAACCCATTTTTATTATTCTGTGGTTCATTTATTCATGTATTTGGGTGCGAAAGTTTTGTACAGTTTGAATTTCAACCCCCCAGGTGCTGCAGAGCTGTCTTTATATTTAATATTATCAGGTCATAAAATCAAATGTATTTTTTTCCCTTTTCATTTGTTTGTTTTTAGCAGAAGAAAAATTAAGCACCTTGTACAAGAGATTGTCTTCTGGTCAGCAGGCTTCATGTACACCTTGCGCTGGGTCATGATTTGCATCAGCTACAGTTGTTTATGAAAAATTTTGTGGAGAAAGTGGCCTTTTGAGTGCCAACGTCACTATTGTCACCAAGGACAGGGCTTTATTTCTTACTCCGTATAGTTGCATGGTGTTTTTTAGTTCCAAAATATTTATACTGAATAAAGTAATTCAGAATTAAAGCTATTTCCTTCGTGTTTACATGGACATGTTAATTCTGAATAAGGGAAATGGGAAATAGGTGTATTCCGTTCTAGTTAATTCACCTTTAAGAGTTGGGGGTACAGAGGGTTCTGATTGGATGGAGCACCCATGTGGCATCTCGACGTCTCCCGGAAGACAACAATCGCGTTCACTTCCTGTTTTCTTTCCACTCTTTCCATTATATTTAATTCTTCCAATTGTCCAATCAAATACTTCACTCCAACACTTGCTACATACAGCCATCTCAGAAAATGTTCCTACACTAATGCCGGCACTGCAGACTATGTGCATCATCAATGTAAAATATGTATGTCAGGAATAATGTTAAAGTGGAATTAACTGTTTACATGTGACAGGAATGATCGTATTCAGAATTAATATATAGCAATAAACCAG
The DNA here is from genome assembly GCA_020466265.1 of Siphamia tubifer. Taxonomy (NCBI): domain Eukaryota; kingdom Metazoa; phylum Chordata; class Actinopteri; order Kurtiformes; family Apogonidae; genus Siphamia; species Siphamia tubifer. Next base: position 36,588,723 of record CM035796.1, read on the forward strand.
TGACTTTATTCGGAATTAACATTTTCAACTGGAATTAGGTGTTTACATGGTCATCTTAAAGCGGAATTAACTTTTATTCGGAATTACACAGGAATACAAACTCCCATATAAACAGGCCTAATGTCATCCTTTTCTGACCAATGAGATGCAAGTCGTGTTTTGAAACATCTTTGAGCTGACGATACTCACAAGAGTTCACTAGCAAGACACTGGAGGGTTGAAAAAGATGCATCTGGGGAGAGCCCTGCTAATTATAACAACAAAATAAGTTGAATATGTACTGCTGAAAAAAGAGCGAGAAGAAGAAAATAAATTAAATCCCAGCCCCATCTCACAACCTGTTTGAATTCCTGCTTCATTTGTTACGTGTATTAACTAGTAATGTTATGACATTTACACAGATAAGGTCCAGACTTCCGACGAACATTTCTCCTAGTTCAACGTAATTGTTTATCATCAGCAGCAATTGTAGTAAAAACTGAAAATATGTCCAAACTTTGAGCCCATTACCTAAAATGTTTAGTTGTTGGTTGAATGGGACAGCCAATGACCTGGAGAGGGCGGAGCCTGAAGTGGCTCATTAAAGGGCCAGCACTCCAAAGCAATTTCTCAATTGTTTCTATTATTATTCTATTCTATTCTATTCTGCTCTGCTCTGCTCTGCTCTGCTCTGCTCTGCTCTGCTCTGTTCTGTTGTCATTACTCAGAAATATGGCTGAAGATGGACCTGTGGAGTTGATTTAATGAAGAATTCAGACCCAAGCAGAGCGTTTACAGTTCATGTAGACCACAAGAAAATGTTTGAAAATGAAGAATTAGAATTTAGAAAAACAAAATATTCCTTTAAATGGATTTTTGGGTCTTGAATTCCAATTCCAGGTACGTCCGTGTGGCGGTCCTTCCCTGTGTGGAGACGACTCGCTGCCTCTTCCGAACGCGTGGTTATTTGCCTCAAGACATCGTGGACATCAACGAGGTCTTTGGCATGCAGATATCCCATAGTGCACTGCGGCAGAAGACCCTGAGAATCGACATCTGCAACACCAGTAACTCAGGCCACGAGGACTGTTTGGTTAGTAGGACTTTTCTGGAAATCTTTGTTGCATCGTACACTCACAAATGGAAAGATGAAAGACACTAGACAGCACAACATTTGAGTACAAAAAAAACTCCAAGACAGAACAGTCGACTGGCAAAAACGTATTAGACACACTTTTCACCTTAAAATTTTCACTTTAAAATACTACATTATGTGAAATGTACGTTAGTCAGGGACTCTGTTAGGACTGTAGCTCACACGTAGCCTAGCTTGTAACAAAAACCTTAAGTTCATATATATTTGCTTCTCTCTTGACTCTGTTTGGTCATGAAAAATAAAATACAGAATAAATTTTTTACATTGGATAAGATTTTTCAGATTAAAAAAGAATGGTATTTAATTTTTATCAATCTAAATTAAATACCATGACTAATCTGATTACAAATTTTAATCATTTGGAAGAACTAAAATAAATGTATTTTATAGTTTGCATCCACTCAGTCGGTGGAAATTGCTTGTGCCGTTGAGCCAAGTATGAGCTGCAATGCTGTACCTGCTGTAACTTTAACGACTCTGCTTTCTCATATCTGTTTGTTTTCCTCCCCCTCCCCATCCGCTCGACCCCCTCCAGGCCGGAGCTCAGATCAGCCTGGCCGACATCAGCTGTTCCGAGGAAAGATGCACTAAATGGTACAACCTGCTGAGTCGCGCCTTCATGCCCGAGATCAATAAGGACAAAGACAGTAGAGCCACCACTAGCTCCAACAGGGTACGGAGGGGGACTGTCCCCTCACACTAAACACACATTTATCAGTGTTTCACCTCAATTATTTGGAAGGTCTTTACACAACACCACAAAAATGCTAAATAATCACCATGTGGTCTCAAACCCATGCTGTTAATATTTACAGCGATTTGTGACTTTTTGTAATTCTTTTATCTTATACAAGTCCACAGTATATTTGTACCAGTGCATTTAACAGTAATATTAATGGAGTCATCATCAGGTGGAAACTCATCTGCAGCCTGTGTCTTCAGTCTGTCTGATTTTCACTGTGTAATATCCACAGTCTGAGGAATATCACATGACTAATCAATGGTAATTTACAAATAAATTCTGCAATTTCCCAGATGGGATCAATAATAAATCTATCTATCTATCTATCTATCTATCTATCTATCTATCTATCTATCTATCTATCTATCTATCTATCTATCTATCTATCTATCTATCTATCTATCTATCTATCTATCTATCTATCTATCTATCTATCTATCTATCTATCTATCTATCTATCTGTCTGTCTGTCTGTCTGTCTGTCTGTCTGTCCACCCGTCTCTCTGTCTGTATCGTAAATGGTGGTCACTGTAGGTCAGATGCGTTTTAACTCATTGATTTCTGTTTGGTGCTGATGTTGTATATTTCGTTTCAGACTCGAGGATCCAGCAGTGAAAGAGTCAGAGTTCCAGAGGATGATGAGTGGTCAGTTATTTATTTATTTGTACTCAAATTTACCACAAGATACAGAAAAATACACAAAGAAACACAAAAAGTGCAGAGAAAAAAATAAACAAAAAAACTAAAATCTGCTTAAAATTCCCAAAAAAAGAAAGTAACACAAAATAGTGCTGAAAAATTCAAAACGTATTCAAAAACTCTTGTAGAATACTAAAAAAAAAACACAAATACCCCATGATAAAAACATGAATATATATACAGTTGACATCTTTATTCAACACCTTTAACTTTTTCAACAAACAACTGTAAACAACTGTTCCATTTAAATTTGTTAAAATTATTAATCAGATTAGCAAGGGATAATACATGGAACACGAGTTACTATCGGAAAATATTCCCTGACGGGGCAAACAACACCCCGACGCCGAAGGTCGGAGAGGTGTTGTTCCGCCCCGAATAGTAACTCATGTTCCATGTATTATCCCGCTTATTCTACGGGTTATTACAGTTTATTACTGTCTCTACTCTAACAGACTAGTGTTGTGAAATAGGCGGGGCAGACAGAAGGGGGGTGCAGAGAGTTTTAGGTAGCCTAGGATCTAGTCTGTCCCCAGTGGCCGCAAATGGTATTTGCTACGGGAGACAGACTAGACAGCCTCGGATCTGAAAATCCAAAATGGACCGGACCAATCAAATCGCGAGTGGCGGGATTGGAGCCCGCCCTGCCTCATGACAACACAAATACGACACGTAATGTTGTAGTCGCAGAGATGTAGCAGCTAGCACACATTGCCGTAACACCAGTTGCTAGCTGCTAGACAACATGGCTCATCACCAGGAACAACCATTCGAGCTGGCTTTGGCAGCAACGCTAGGTGATTTAAAATTACAGTTTTCCCTGCGAGAGGAGCAGAAAACGGCACTTAAGCTGTTTTTGGAAAAAAGGGACGTTGTCGGAGTTTTGCCCACTGGGTATGGCAAAAGTTTGATTTATCAGCTGGCTCCGCTAGTGGGACGACACATGGGTCTGCACAACCCGCTGGTGATCGTTGTGTCACCCCTTTTAGCCCTAATGGATGACCAGTTGCAAGAGGCAGAAGAACTGGGAATACGAGCAGCACAACTCGGCAAAGGCGACCCGGAGGAGATCCGAAGCGGCCGGTGCCAAATAGTGTACGGGAGTCCTAGCTAAGCTGCTGCACTCGTTTTGAGACTACATTCTAGTGTGTTCTTCCGGTGACGCTGTCTACGACATCCATGTTCATCGGTCTGATTGGTTGGCTCTGACTGGTTACCCATCCAATGGCGTGGCGTTGTGTAAAGAGAAAACTTGACAGACAGCGGTTATCCCGCCCACAAATTCGCCTAGACTTTCTAGACTTTCCCCCGTAGCAAATACCATTTGCGGCCACTGGGGACAGTCTAGATCCTAGGCTAAGTTTTAGGCGGAGAAAAGAGAAAGATGGATGTACACAGTCAGGTCGGTGACCGGAGCAGGTGTTGTCCCGTTCCTGCAAATAAATACTGAAAACGAAGCTCACTGAAACCGCTCCTTGTTTTCTAAAAACCAGCATAGAGGAGTTAACCGAGGGGTAAAATACTGGAGATTCTGTACGAGATGAGGACGGTAATTTCCCCTGATTTCCTGACTATGGTAAGGATAACATCAGGATAGGTTAACATTGGATAAACTAGCAGTTACAAGCAAGCTAATATTTACTTTAAAAGTGGCCGAACTTCCTGCGGAGTGATATGTTACAGTGAATCTGAAGTGACAAAACCTGTTGCCATGGCGCAGCGGGCGGTTATCAAAAAAAATCCGCCCGCTGACAACATTCAAAGTGAACGGGACGTTCGAGAGGGCCGTAGAATAAATCATGATAATGGATGGATTAATCTCTGTTAATCCCTTAATATTGGCATTTTATAATGAAAGGCATCTTTTTCTCCCCTAAATCCCAAAGCAATATCTTTTTTCTACTATCTTCAGTTATTTTTTTTGAGCAGTTAATCTTAAAAAATAAAAAATAAAAAACTCAAAAACTATCTATCCAAGTATAATAGCTAACTATCTAAAACTCAAAACTGAACTATTATATTCGCTTCATAGAAACAAAACAAGCAATTTATGCAGCAGTGTTTGCTGGGATTAACTGATTACTGGACTCAACAAAACATAGGCGTTACAAGGCAAATGTTTGGAGAGTAGCGGACACGCAGAATGCCGTCGAGCAGGTTCAGACAGTAAATAATGCTGCTTGAATGTCGGGTTCACCTCCCCCTCCTCTGTTCAACTCCTCCCACTGCATCTGCTTCTGTCAGACATTAACCAGGTGCCCCCTCCACAAACACCAGCAGAGGCCACCTGTTGTCTGCACAAACAAGGAGGGAATACGGGTGCTTGTCTGAAACTGGGTTTATTTTTTCCACCAAGGAGGTTATGTTTTCGCTGGAGTTTATTTGTCTGTCTATCTGTCTATCTATCTGTCTGTCTGTCTGTCTGTCTGTCTGTTAGTTAGCAAGATGACTCAAAAAGCTATGGACGGATCTTGATGAAAATGACATAACGTGTTGTTTTTCTTTGGTGGTGATCCAGAAGAGATCCTGGATTCTGGATCACTTTGAAATGTATTCTCCATTAACCGCAATGTAAAATTTCAAACTGATCCAGAATCCAGGATCTCTTCCAGATCACCACCAAAGTGTAATCATTTGTTCCTCGTGACATTCCCAACACATCCTGAATTTATTTATTTTTTTATCAAAATCCATCCATAACTTTTTGAGTAATGTTGCTGAAAAACAAACAGACAAACAAACTCCAGCGAAAACATAACCTCCTTGGTGGAAGTAATAAAGCCAGTGACCCTAGTGAGGATAATGCAGGTTCAGATGACGAGACAAGACTATGAGTGTTTGAATGAAACTGGGTTTATTTTAGTACCTGTCAATTTTCCGGCTTTTTTGACTCAATAATAAAAGGTAAATGTAGACACATTTACATATTTCCCTCCAGGGTGGACCTAATGATGACCTCAGATATATGAAATTTTTTTAAAATAAATAAATATATATTATATTATATTATAATATATATATATTTAATATATGAAATTAAATATTGAGCCCAAAAATAGGACCCAAATATGGATAGTTAAACAATAAAGAAATAAAAAATGATACACTAAAAACAATAAATAAGTACATGAAATTACAATAAGGCTCTAAATAAAACAAAATCAAATAATTAAAAATCATGAAATCAATAAATACATAAATATAACATCTATAGCCTATGGATGTTTGTATGAAACTGGGTTTATTTTAGTACCTGTCTCTTTTCCAGCTTTTTGATTCAATAATAAAAGGTAAATGTAGACACATTTACATAGTTCCCTCCAGGTTGGACCTAATGATGACCTCAGATAAATGCAAAAAAAAGCCCTCTTCCTCTGAGCCATCCATGTCATTCATGATTTTTTTTAATAAAATATTGGGTCCAAAAATAGGATCCATGTATGGTTACAAAGTTACAAAGTTTTTTTTTTTAATATGGACATTAGAAACAATAAATAGGTACATACACTTACAATAATGCTCTAAATAAAACAACTTAAAAGGAATTAAATTAATAAAAATAAATAAATGTAACATTGATAGCCTATGAGGGTTTCTATGAAACTGGGTTTATTTTGAGATCTGGTAGTTTTATAGCTTTTTAGAATGCCCACCCCCTCCAAAACAAAGGATACATTTACATGTATTTTCCCCCCCAGGATAAAAAATGTCACTTGTTCCGAACCATCCCATAGTTAATGAATTTCTAATCAAATATTCGGTCCAAAAATAGGCCCCAAATTATATCTACCTTCGTGCATTAGATGTGAAGACATGGCTGGAAATGATCTTATATAGACTCTAAATAAAGTTACTGTTAATGTGTGGATTCTAGTGGGGGTTTTTTATCCACACGTGGGTTTTTCATCAATCTATGTCTCATTCCAGTTTTGGTGTGTAACCCATCATGTCTATTTTCATTTTATGCAGAACCTGCTCAGTTAAACACAAATGAATCGCAACTGATTTTGCAACAGTGATGATTTTTGTGAAACACTCCGTCTTACATAATTAGTACCTGTGAGAGAATAAAGAGATATTTTAAAAAATAGTAGCACATAATTTTTGTCTTTTTCATGATGCTACCTGCAGGTCTTTGTATTAAATATCATATTAAATAATGTGAATGTGTTTTATCTGAAAAGTTGTTTCTCTTTTATCTCAGTATTTATTTTACAAATCGAACCAAAGTGTTTCCCAACTTGCTTCATTACATTCATTTACATCTGATTTGAATTTTTTGCCTCATGTCCTGTTTTTCGGACCAGTTTCAGAGAACAACACATGTGTAAACTTAATTCTGGTTTCCAAATACAGGACTTTGTAATGTTGATATGTAAACACCAAAACAGACAAACAATAAAAGCGTTTAATTTCTTGTTGTTCTTTCTGTCTGCTTCATAGGCACGGCGACCCGCTGGAGGCAGACCTGTTCGATGACGGTGTGGAGGAGGTGGTGCCGCTGGAGGAGGATGAGTTTTATCCAGACAGTAGTCAATGGGAAGTAGAGGAGGAAGAAGAGAAGGAGGAAGAGGCACAAGACGAGCAGGCGAAGGCGATCAAACTGCCTCCTACAGCAGCCGTCACCGAGAAGGTAACGGTTTAAAATCATCTGTTCAGCTCCATTCAGAAGGAGGTGAAGAGCAGGACGACACACAAACTAATGCAGCGACTTTTGGGAGATTTACCCAAAATAGAAATGTACGATGCAGAATATGTCTAGAACTTCTAGGTTTGTTTCAGGGTCATTTCATTCTTTTGAGGTTTTTGTGCATGACTGTTATTTCAACTAATTTTTGATTCGTCAGGTAACCTAAATCGCAAATGTTTTAGCTCTTAATGGACATGTCCCTCTCAAAACAGGGAACTATGGTTTGACCTTTCAACGTTGCTCAATGTCAAAGGTCATGATGCCATTTTGGATCCTACATGTAGTTTAGTCTGTCAACGATAGTAACTGAATAGTTTCCATTGTTACTCTATAATAGCATAGATCTAACACCATCATGTTCTGTTATTTCTGTCCTCTTTACCTCGTCTCACTTGACGAACACAGTTTACACACAGTGTTGGTAACTTAGTAAAACCTGCCGGAACATTATGTTTGGTCAATATCAGACATTTTATACCTGACGAAGTGAATACGATACCCATAAGACATTAGTATGTCCAAATATTATATAATCATAACAGTATCATCTTACCTATCGAGTATAAACATTGGTTTTGAGCCCCTTTTCCTTTTTCAGTTGACACCAGCGATTCCCACCCTTGTCCTGTTCCGTTCTTCGCTCAGCTTCCTCATGGCCGTAGCTTTTTCAAAGACAGTTTTTACTTTCGTTTTGCTGCCAGTTGTCGTCTTTTACACCATAGTTGTTTATGTGAACGTGCAGAAGGGGGGGGGGGGGGGGGGGGGGTGGAGTGTGGGTGGGGGGTGGACTGATATTTGATGGATGTATCAGCAAATCAATCATTGTAAAGATGATCAGTACAATGATTGGTCGGACTCTTCCTCTAGTTCCACCCTCTAGACTGGACTAAAACACCAATTTAATGTGTATGTTTATTTTTATTAGAAAAAAAAAACTTTCATAGAAGGATAATTAAAGTAATTAAATGAAAGTCCATACATGTTTTTCCTGGGTCTTAGGAAGTGAAAACATAGGGCCCTTTTTGTTTTTATCCTTCTTTTTTTTAGTTTTAATATCCTGATCACTGTGAATTTTGTCTGTCCAGGTGAACAAAGAGACGAGTATGGACGGGTTGTTGTCTTCTCGTCACTGCTCTGTGGTTCGACCCAAGGAGCGACGTCCAGACGTTCCACAGCAGAACCCGTTCATGAGGGGGAACACGATCATCCGCTCCAAGACGTTCTCCCCCGGACCCCAGAGCCAGTACATCTGCAGGGTAACAGTGATGGAACCTAACACACTTATACACAGAGGTGGTAAAAGTAGAAGTACAACTAATGGTGTGAAAAATACTCTGGTAAAAGTAGAAGTACTCATTCAACTCCTTTACTGAAAGTAAAAAAAAAAAAAAACAACTTCTCAATTGTAACAAAGTAAAAAAAGTAAAACTATATTTTTTTCCATGGATGAAATAATACATATACTCAGTTTTGTGGGAATGGGCAGGAAATGTAGGAAAAAAAAAAAGGGGGGGGGGGGTTGAGAAAAAAAAAAGTTATTATTATGCTAAAAAAAAAAAAAAAAGGTCATAAATATGATATTTTAAAACATGCAGAATTATGGGATAAAAAAATAAAAATTTTGAGATAAAGACATAATGACTATGAAAAAAGTATAATTATGAGAAAAAGAGTCAGAATTAAGATAAAAAGTCATAAATGTGAGAAGAAATGCATAATTATGAGAAAAAGAGTTAAAATTATGAGATAAAAGTCTGAAGCAATTTATTTTTCGTCATGTCACATCTGTTTAGTTTGAAAAAGTAATGAGTCTTTTATGAGAATGTAAAGACTATAAAGTAAAGTATTTATATAAATGTAAGGAGTATAAAGTACATATATTTCTATAAATGTAAGGAGTATAAAGTACATATATTTCTATAAATGTAAGGAGTATAAAGTACATATATTTCTATAAATGTAAGGAGTATAAAGTACATATATTTCTATAAATGTAAGGAGTATAAAGTATATATATTTCTATAAATGTAAGGAGTATAAAGTACATATATTTATATAAATGTAAGGAGTATAAAGTACAGATATTTATATAAATGTAAGGAGTATAAAGTACATATATTTATATAAATGTAAGGAGTATAAAGTACATATATTTATATAAATGTAAGGAGTATAAAGTACAGATATTTATATAAATGTAAGGAGTATAAGGTACATATATATATATGAACAAATGTATGGAGTAAAAGTAAAACATTTCCAGAAAAATAAATACTCAAGTAACAGATATCTAAAAAAAAATTCTATTTAAGTACAGTAATAAAGTACTTTTACTTAGTTACTTCCCACCTCTGCTTATACATGTACAGACTTCCAGGTCAACATGGTGTTTTTTTTTTTTGTGCTTCCAGATAAACCGCAGTGACAGCGACAGTTCCACCCTGTCCAAAAAATCACCGTTTGTCAGAAACGCCTCTGAGAGACGCAGCATGCGCATGAAGAAGGTAGAAACACTTTCATCATTTCTCACAGGTCAAGATAAGATTTAGAGTTCAACAATCCACCTGAAATAGAAAACATATGAAAGTGTCACCTTTAAAACAACATTAATCGAATACCATCAAATATTAAAATTTTTCCATACTGGAGTTTTTAATTATTGTAATTGTTTTAGCCAGTTTTTTTTTTCATTGTTTTTTTGGGGGGGGTTACAAGTGCTGAACTGACATAAAGACTGGTTTGACTGTAGTTGTTAAGCCTGATGCTTTCTTCAAACACAACACAAGGTGTTTTGGCAAAAACAAGAAAGAGATTAAAGTTCAGTTCAAATTATTTCAAATATGCAACAAACAAAACCATCCCACTCTGTTCCCACTAGTGAAACAAACGAGACAAAAAAGAAAAAAAAAATACATGAAAAACTAAACAAAACATGACTTCATTTGCATATTCAAAAAAGGCGTGGGGGGAAGTAAAACTTATTTAATCCTACCTTTTCTCCACAAAACAGTCTATGATTTAGCTTCCTATCAATATAATCTGTTTTTATTTCACCAGCCACTTTATTAGGTACACTTTACTAGTACCGGGTTGGTCCCCTTTTGCCTTCAGAGCTGCCTTAATCCTTCATGGCATAGATTCAACAAGGTACTGGAAACATTCCTCAGAGAGTTTGGTCCATATTGACTTGATAGCATCATGCAGTTGCTGCAGATTTGTCGTCTGCACATCCATCATACGAATCTCCCGTTCCACCACATCCCAAAGATGCTCTATAGGCAGGTTTCAGTCACGTGACTATGATGACATCGCACCTTCAGCTGGAGGGCAGGAATTAACAATGTACTATGTCACTATGGAAGAAACCATTGAAGAGATTGTCCTTATTGTACAGATTTAGATCCAGCATGGAAACATAGATACAAAGTTAGTTAAAAAAAAAGTTTTCGACAGAACCCAAAGATTTGCCAACATTTGAGGCTGTGGATATTACTAACTACCTGGTCCTGCAAACATCCTACTATAAACCAGCAGCAGATGAAAGACTAGAAAAGTTTGGAGACATAGAACTTTTTTGTCAGCGGGTGGGTCCACAACCTCGGTACCAAAAGACTCAGGATAATTATTGTCTCCGCCAGGGTGAGTGTTTTATTTGTAAAGATGCGACATCAAGATGTATTACATGTTCGTTGACATTAGTTGCTGCTCGCGGCTAGCAGTAGCAACTAATGTCAACAAACATGCAACCCATCTTGATGTCTCTAGGTAAACCATATTACAACAGTGTAAATGAACATCTAACTACAACCTACCGATATATAGCACATCCACACAAAAAAGTTAGCTTTGGAACATGCCTCTGATGAAGTGGTCGCTCCAGACATGGCCATTAGCATTAGCATTAGCAGACTCTGCTCCTCCTGACCGCAAATGCACATTTAAAATCCAGTTTTTACTGCGTTTTTCTGTGAGCTTTTTCCATTTCTCACCTTTGTGAATGCTAATCTTTGGTACTGTAAAAAAAAAAAATCACTTTTCCTTCTCTCGGTTAGAATGATTGGCGCAGCCGTAAACTACACAACACGGACATTTTTCCAACAGAAAAGTCACTCGGCTTCACTTCCTGCCCTTTGGTGACTGTAGAGGTCATTTGAGTATAGTGAACTCGTTGCCATGTTCAAGAAACCAGTCTGAGATGATTCCAGCTTCATGACATGGCGCATTACCCCACTGGAAGTAGGCATCATAAGATGGGTACACTGTGGTCATAAAGGGATGGATATGGTCAGCAACAATACTCAGGTAGGCTGTGGCATTGCAACGGTGCTCAATTGGTACTAAGGGGACCAGAGAGTGCCAGGAAAATACCCCCCACACCATTAAACCACCACCACCAGCCGGAGCCATTGATACAAGGCAGGATGGATCCATGCCTTCATGTTGTTGATGCCAAATTCTGACCCTACCATCCGAATGTCGCAGCAGAAATTGAGACTCATCACACCAGGGAATGTTTTTCCAATCTTCTATTGTCCAATTTGGGTGAGCCTGTGCGAATTGTAGCCTCAGTTTCCTGTTCTTAGCAGACAGTAGTGTCAGCCGCGGTGGTCTTCTGCTGCTGTAGCCCACCTGCCTCAGGGTTCAACGTGTTGTGCGTTCAGAGATGCTCTTCTGCAGACCTTGGTTATTTGAGCTACTGTTGTATTTCTATCAGTTCCAATCAGTCTGGACATTGTCCTCTGACCTCTGACCTCTGGCATCAACCAGGCATTTTCACCCACAGAACTGCCACTCACTGGATATTTTCTCTTTTTCGGACCATTCTCTGTAAACCCCACAGATGGTTGTGTGTAGATCAGCTGTTTCTGAAATACTCAGACCAGCCTGTCTAGTACCAACAACTGTGACGCGTTCAAACTCACTTAAATCATTTTTCTTCCCCACTCTGATGCTGGGTTTGAACTGCAGCAGATCATCTTGAACATACCTACATGCCTAAATGCTGCCATGTAACTGGCTGATTTTGAAATTTGCGTTAACAAACAGATGGACAGGTGGACTTAATAAAGTAGCCGGTGAGTGTATATATGTATCAGATAAACGTATTAAATGTAGTATTCTTTTTCTTTTGGACGAAAGGGATTTTTGTTAGAAACATTGATACAGTCAGAAAGGCTGGGATTTTATAAGTGTTAACTTCCACCGCTCCTTTTGAACATGCTTGTATTGTTTTTTTTACTGTATGTGTTCTTTTTCTTTTCCATTTCTTAACGTTCAAATAAATCAAATCAAACATAATATGTGACCCGCCACCACGAAACCAGGCATAAGTCGCGCTGAGCCGTTCAGAGCTACAGCCAAATTTAGGCTGGAAGGTGATTTCTTATTTGTGTTTACACCTTATCAAAAAACAGTACCGTAACACCTCTATGTTCAGTTCCTGTGGTCATTACATTGAAATCCAATCAATAAAGGTGTTTATTGGGTCAATTATTTAAGCGGTGACAAAAGTTTAAGGATTGCTGAGCAAAGACAAAGCCACTTCCACCTCTTTTCGCCGAACAAACCGATCTCCGTTCCATGCGTAAACATCCAAGTGTTCGGTACAAGGAAAAAGCTTATATTGAATGCTCTTGTCCAATGGCGTAAGCCAAATGATTATAATATGTTGCAATTCTGTCCTATTATTACAATATATAGAACTTCTGTGACATGTCCATCAGAGTGTCCTTTAACATCTGTGAATATTTTTTGTCAATCGGATACGAATTATTATGCATTGCTAAGGACTTCCTACCCCAAAACAATCCAAAACTTTAACGGACAATATCTAAAAATATGCAAATTGCATAATAGGTCCAACTGTGGATATTAAAATTACCATAACTTTGGTTCTACTTATGATAGAAACATAATTTTTTCACCATCTTAAACCTTAGTTTCCACTCTACCAATCTACACAGAGAACTCAGTTTTGATTTCCAGACGCTTATGCCTGGTTTCGTGGTGGTGGGTCACATATATGAAAAGTCAGGTCCCTTGGATCAATTCTCCTCATTTAGCATCTTCACATGCACATACCCATTCATACAAACCTAAATTGACATACCAAGAAAGTAAAAAATGAATAAATACACACAAATAAGACACAAAATAAATACACGATAAAGAAAACGATGAGATGAAGTGACAAGAGCAGTCAAACAAAACTAATCCAGTTTATGAAGTAAAATATACAACTCACTAGAAAGATAAAGTAATGCCTTGGTTCATATTTTGTGTCAGGATCAAAAACACTACTGCAGTTTGGCTCCGCCTTCAATTATCTGCTGTTCATCTTTACTTCATGACAGTTTTAAAGGTGAATCTGCAGCTTCACAGACCACATTAACTATTGTCTGACACATGAAGACAGTTGATCAGCGTTTCTTTTCGGCCCAAGCTGTGCACTGACTCCCACTGAAGTGATTCTTAATATTTAATGGCTGTTGAATGTTTAATGCAGCTCTGGCATTTGTCAGCTTCTATTAATTTAGTGACAGGCAGAAAAAGTCTGTGTTAAATTCGCCCTGGGGCAACAACAGGCCGTGGAGTCAACAGCAGGGATATTTACACACACTCACAAACTCACACACTTACGTTCCTCCAGGTAGTTGTGATGCTAAAATCACAACAATTGCGGTAAATTGAACCCTCTGTGCATCTGTTAATTTATCAGTTTGTCCAAGAGCCAGACCTCCATAAATAGAAGAGGATAGATCATTTAATTGACATTATTTGTTGCCAATGCAGCGTCCTGTCCTCTGGGAGGGACTGATATTTGCACATGATTCAGTGTGACTTTAGAGTATAACAGGATCACCCAGTTCAGGCCTTGTCATATCATTTCCATAGTAATGATTCTCTTTACTTCTTTTTCTGTCAGATTTTCCTAGTTTCTGGAAAATGGTTGTAATTTGATACAATTTTTCAACCTTTAGTGTCAGGGTCCCACTTGAGAAGGCCTGGAATTCAAATTTGCTTACCTGAAATGTCTATTACTGTATTTTCTGGACTATAAGGTACACTTAAAAGCCTTTAATTTTCTCAAAAAACAACAGTGCACTTTATAATCCAGAGTGCCTTATAAATGGATTAATTCTAGTTGTGTGGTACATGGTGTTCACAGTGTGGAGTAAAACATACCGTACTTCAGAATAATATTGCAGTGTTTGTATAAGGACTGAACTGAAAAAGTCAGTGTATTGTGTTGTATTTTACATGTTATAACTGAACAATTTTGACAGTTATTGTGAATACGCTAACGTTTGATTTAGCAGAACAAGAGTGTGTTTTGTTACGTGTTACAACTCAACAGTGTTGGCATTAATGTTTGAACAAAGGTCAGAGTTATTGTGTTTAATGAAGGTTGACTGACTCACTTATCTGACTGTTTGTTTGTTGCGCCTTATACAGTCGTCCAGTGTGTTTTATGTATGACAGATAAATAAATAAAGCATTCATTGATGGTTCACCTTACAATCCAGTGTACCATATAGTGTGGTAAATACAGTAATTGATTTTTTTTTTAAGAATAAAAATATATGATGAGTTGGCAGAGACAATTACAATCCATTAAAGACTTGACAAACTGAGACACTGTGGTCTAAGACGTCTTCTGAAAAAACTGAAAGAATGGGATGAAATTAATCTTTTTCTCATATCTCAGTATCTGGATTTAAGTTACATTTATGCAATATTTCATTTGTATAGTATTTCTTGTAAGCACTTATTCAGTAAATTGGATTTTTGAATTAGTGGGTTTGTGTCCTGATACGTGTGTTTTGTGCGTCTTCAGCCTCCCGTGCAAGTCAAAGGTCTGGACGGTCTGCTTCGGACCTCCCTGGACCTAGAGCTGGACCTGCAGGTGTCCCGGACGCGTCAGGCCCGGCTGACCCAGGAGTTGAGGGTGTTACGGGAGCTGAAGGCACAGCTGGAGAAGGCGAGGCAGCAGGGCCAGAGGGAGCTGCCGACCTGGGTCCAAGAAGACGAACGCTTCCGTCTGCTCCTGAAACAGGCAGAGAAACAGGTGATCATCGGAACTGACTGGAAGCTGTGTACTTTTCAGACCAAGGGTGTCGAACGTGCCACCTATGGGTCAAAACAGGGCTGTCAAATGGTCTAATGGGACCCGTGAGATGAATTTGTGAAATGCAAATATTCCTTAGAAGGTATTAAAGGTGGGGTGTGAAATGTTAGAAAACTGGTAGTGAGGAGAGTGAGCTATATTTTATAAAATACACAATTCAAAAGTCTAAACTCCTTTCTTCAGACATCTTCCTGAAGCCACGCCTCCAGAATCCTGGCACAATACTTGTTCCCAAGGGTTCACGCGCACTGAACAGCAACAATTCACCCAGCTCCGTTTCGAGATCCAGTCTAGTTTGGACTCTGCTCCGTCTCGGCCTCTGATAGAAGCTCGGGTTACTACTCCAGCTTCAGTCCATACTTACCAGGTCTCTTCCCAGAAATTCTGAGGAAGGAGACACACTGAAACATCCGCCTCCACAGTCTGCTGATGATTCCGGTGGGGGAGAGCAGAGATCTCCAGCACTCTTCCTGTACGCCTTACGCTTGGTCATGATTCACGTCAGCTGGAGTTGTTTATGGAAAATATTCACGTGGAAAGTGGCCTTTTCAAGTCTGACGTAACGTCACTATTTTCACCAATGTCAGCACTTTATTTTGGCTGATGGCACTTGGGAGAGTTTGCTATATCGCTGAAGGGGAGAAAGACGTGCTCAGATTGCAGTAAGGAGGTGCTGTGCTTCTATAGTACCGCCTCGAGACAGCTCTGCATACCTCATTCACCCCCCCCTCCCCCCATCCACCTGCTATCCATTTGCATGAACGATTTTACCCCAATTTTCAGAACTGAACCCACCCTCCATCGATTAGTTTTTAGGTCTAATGAAGATGCCTGGCCTGTTAGGACTATGCCCATCATCTTTTCAAACAGTGTAGTTCAGTAGTAGTCTATATCTGCAGTCAACAGGAGCCTTTTTAATTTTATGGATGCTGGCATATTACATCTGGCCCAGGGACAATGGTTCAAATATAGCTTTTTATGCTAATTCTGACACATTTACAAGAATTTTCATTAATGTGTGCTATGACAGGAACCAGAGAATGACAAGACCAACAGGCTATTGTATGATTAAAAAGTATTTTTGTGTTATTTTCATTTGTTTGTTTACCTTTGGAATAATATGCAAAATGTTTTTTGCCTCAATTTAATTAAAATATTATTATTCGTCACGTAATTTACACGATGTGTGGTTGGTCTGCACTGCCCACAGGTGTACGGTTCAACCGCGCATCTCCAGTGTATATATAATATATAATATACAATATAACTTCATTTCTTGTACTAGTGCTCCGAACCTCTGAAAATGCACGATTAATGCAGGAGGGGTACAAACAGAGGGAGGAGGGACAAATGGCGGTTGAGTTTTTTGATTGACATTATCACTGTTCCATTGTTTCAAGTGGACATTCAAAATGATTAGATGGTGTTTTTTCAGTCCTGTCCACTCCACAGACTATATATATATATATATATATATATATGTATGTATATATATATATATATATATATATATGTATGTATATATATATATATATATATATATATATATATATATATATATATATATATATACACACATATGTGTGTGTGTGTGTGTATATTATTATTTTTTGTGTGTATATTATTATTATTATTTTTTGTGTGTATATTATTATTTTTTGTGTGTTAAAGCATTTAATTAATTGGTTGTAATTGGGGTGTGAAGGGGATTTTAATCAATATAAGTAAAAAAAAAAAGGCTCCGGGAAAACATCTTGTAAAAGGTGGGGTACCTTTTACAGTCAAAGGTTTAAAAATCCTTTGATTATTTTCAGGTTCCGCATACAGACTGATATGATCTCAAGTGGGTGAGCCCACTAAAACACTTTCATAATAACCTATAAGTAATGACAACTCAAAATCCTTCTGTTTGTTTTAGTATAAAAAAGTAAGATTGCATGAACAAATATGAACATCCTGAAATGTTTTGTGAGAAGTACATGTAATATTTACCAAATTCAGCCCGTTACTAAATGTTTGTAATAATCAAGGCTGTGATCTGTAAGTCTTGACAATAATAAACATAATAAACTGAGGCATAATATTGTTAAAATACCAAATATTTTTCCCAAGAAATTTTGTAGTTGTTTTTTTAATAAGACGTAAACATTTTCATCATATAATTTCACTTTTCTACTGTTGTAATTTTACTGGTCCGACTCATTTCAGATCATATCAGCCTGAATGTGGACCTTGACCTAAAATGACTTTGACACCCTTGTTTTCAGATAAAATAACTATTTGTTATATCTACAACTTGAGAGAAAAAGTATTATAGATATTCCATCAGACCAACTAAGACCGCAAAACATATTTGTGTAAGAGGAAGGAACAGCGTTAATGTCTGTTTACTCTCATACCTTGGTGTGAACTGTTGTCTCTCGGCAAAGCTGTGTTTACTTTCTACTGAATACATTAAACAGAGCAAATGATTCTGTCCTCTTTTCAACCAAACTGATGCAGAACATCCCCTTTGAGAACTGTGAGATAAGACCAATAAGAAAACACACAAGAGCTAAAGAAAAGCTAACAGAGTCAACCTGTAGTTATTAGTGTTTACTCTACAGTGACTCAGATGTTTGAGTTGGATGGAGAGAGATTGTGTTTGTTTTGTTTGTCTCTACAGTGGAATTTCATGTCAGTCTGAATAAGAGAGTAAAAAAATAAGAGATTATTCCACACTCCTTCTGTTTTCTCTGTTAAAAACACCTGATCATTTCTAAAGGACTGTGTAATAACTGAGCTTTTACATCAGAGCCACATTCAGTTAGCCTAGCCGCGCTATCCCTATTCATTACATATATTACGTATTATTGTTATTATTGTGTTGTTATTTTTTATTTTTTTATTTTTTATTTTTTTTACAAATGTAGCCCTCGTTTACCCTCAATTTTCACAGTAATACACTTTAAAGACATCTACGCTAAATAGGTTTTCCATTTCAACAATTAAATCCTTTTCAAAATATATATTTCAGTACTTTTTAGGCACAATCCTAATGAGGTAATTTTCTACATTTCAGTTGTAGATTGTCCACTGCAGCTTTCACAGCAGTTCCAGGGTTCCTTTCACTACTGACTAGACTGGATCATGCTAATGCTAATGCTTGCTAATGCACACAAATGTGCTGGATTTCTTTGATAACAGAAAATTCATACATTTTACTCCAATGCCAAACTATATTTGAAGAGAACTCATTTAATTACTTTCAGGAGTACAATTTACCTGATCCAAAATTAAGGCTGCAAAGCCTCATGTGGTCCATTGCCATCAGCTGACACCAAACACTGTCATCAGAGTTTTGTCTGTTAATTGCAGACAACCACTTGTTTCTCTGTGTTGTTTCTTTTGGGATACAATATAAGGTTATTCCCCTAGCAGTATCACATGTACAACAACACTCAGGCATTGTTGGTTTCTTGCCATTTCTGGTGGACACTAATGTTACATAATTTAATGCGTTTTTTTTACTGAAACAAAGACAAAAATTCTAAGTTGTCATTATTTATGGACATAATGTAATTTTTTTCACAAACCAAGTAAAAAATACCCTCATTTTTTGTAGATAATATAACTATACTATTATTTTACTTAAGATTATATTGGTCTATATGTGGAACCTGAACTAAAATAAATTCAACAGCCTGGGCTGTGTGATTTTTGCACTTTCAAATTTATCCCAGGGGTCAGATTGGAACCTTTGGTGGGCTGCATTTGGCCCCTGAGCCACATGTTTGACACCCCTGATTTACATTGTAGGAATCCAAAACATTGAGGTTAATATAGTTACATAATAATATAAAAAACTGAGGTGATTGATTAAACCTCAACTCATATTAAAAACAAAGCTACAGAAGTATTAAATAAATGTCCAGTCAGCATATTTTCTTTAATTTTACATGATGGATATGAGAATCTAGTGAAGTACTCTTATATGTAATACCACTACCAGCCACTAGGTAATTATATATTTATATTTATCTATCTATCTATGAAGTGTTCTGGTCCATCTTTAAATGATTCCATCATTAATAACATTTCAAGGCTTGTATTGAATAAAACATATTTTACCTACAAAGTTTACTGTAATCATGAAATTATTTTTGTTCTTATTTACTTCTGGCTCCAAAGACATGTTTTCAAAACCTCCTGGTAAAATCCCAGTAGCTCCGCCCACTTCTTATCCACACTCTTTGTCATAGCTACAGTAAGAGCATTATTTCCGCACAGTTTGTATTTAGCAGCTAATATAAACCCTATTTTAAAATGTCTGGGCTCCTTTCTGTTTCCCCTGAATTAAACGTCTCTTTGTCTCCGACCTCTTCAGACTCGCGAGGAGCAGCTGCAGGAGCAACGGGTGGAGAAGATGATGAGGGCAGCGGCCAAGGACGTCCATAAGATCAGGGGCCAGAGTCGCAAAGAGGTCCCCGAGGTCCAGACCTTCAGGTAGGAAGAGCGAACGTCACTCAGAATTTGAAAAACAGATGTGGTTCAGGTTCCACATTCAGCCCAGTATGAGCTGAAGAACAAAACGATATGTCAAAATCTAACCCACACAAGATGCAGAACTGAAAGATGGACAGTCTCTAAGATAAGTAATTCATAGGTTCTGATGTTAATGCACATATAGAATATTAAATATTTTTATTGTCATTATGAAACGCAATTAAACTACATTCAGCAGCATCTCTCTCTTTGGCACAACCATAAAATCATCAATAAACAATAAAAAGATCAACAATTTAAATCACTTTTTCCTCTTTCTTTTTTCTTTTTTTCTTTGTTTTCTTTTTTTATTGTCTTTTCTGAATTACATTATAGAGATACAAAACAAATCACATCATTAGACACATCATTCATTCATTCATTATCTGAACCCGCTTTATCCTCACTAGGGTCGCGGGGGTCACTGGGGCCTAATCCAGCTACAATGGGTGAAGGCGGGGTACACCCTGTATGAGATGCCAGTTCATCGCAGGACTGAACATATATAGACAACAATCACTCTCACATTCACACCTATGGGTGATTTAGATTAACCAATTAACCTATCAGTGCATGTCTTTGGATGGTGGGAGGAAACCGGAGTGCCCGGCGAAAACCCACGCGGACACGGCGAGGACATGCAAACTCCACACAGAAAGGTCTGGTGTGGGATTCGAACTAGGGTCCTTCTTGCTGTGAGGCACGAGTGCTAACCACTGCACCACCGTGCCGCCCCCTTAGACATATCAATATGTATGTAAAATATACATACATATATATAGATAGATAGATAGATAGATAGATAGATAGATAGATAGATAGATAGATAGATAGATAGATAGATAGATAGATAGATAGATAGATAGATAGATAGATAGATAGATAGATAGATAGATAGATAGATAGATAGATAATTAGATAATCTAAATTGTCCATAGGTGTGAATGTGAGAGTGATTGTTTGTCTATATATGTTCAGCCCTAAGACTGCAGACTCATACAGGGTGTACCCCGCCTTCACCCATTGTAGCTGGATTAGGCCCCCAGTGAGAGTATCCTTTTTAAAAATCAGACTGACAGCCTCAAAAAGCTCTTTATTTGGAAGCTTCATTTTTCAGAACAGAAACATTTTAATCGATCTAAATTCGTATTTGTTATATCTGGATACGAGGGTGAATACACGCACCAGCTGTGGACGCTCAACATGCAAAAACAAATGACGTCAGCAGACAGCACCTGGTGCTGAAATTCTAATAGTCTCGAGAACACAGGCTGTCACTCAAAACAACAGACATAAGCGTGATATTATTTTGAAAATTAAAACACTTCTTTCAAACAGGCCAGACATCAAAGGAACATAAATGTTGAGTAGCACAAGTTTCAAACATAACTTGTGTAATGTTTAGGCCTTTATATGACTGATGCATTGCACTGTCAAAAGCAAATCACTGAATCCACTCGACCGTGGGCTGCCAGGTTCTGCCCAGAAACAACAGAGCAGACATGTTTACAGTAGCCCTGAATGATGTCCAGACACATTCATTAAAAATACTGTTCAGATTTCAGACACAATAACTTCTCAAAGAGTGTGAAAAGTGACATTTCCCGCAGGTCATTATTTTCTGGATATCTGGTGAAATAGACATCACTTCAATCCTCGGGCAGGTCTGGAGGTTGTGGTCAGTTTATTTGTCTCATTCATCAAACATCAGCTCCGTCACTTCAACAAATAGTAACACGTGAAAATATGTGTGTGGGGTGGTTGTCGTTTTTAACAAACATGCAGATAATTAATAGAACCCCTAATGGTCAGTCAGCAAATTTAACCTACGTCAGCAGCTTGAACGTCTCTGTTGTGTCATTTCACGAGCGCCTATCATTTTCATCCTCTCTTATTAATTCAATAAATTAACCATTGTTTTGGTTGTGGCCCAACATGTTTGGAAAAATTGTGGCCCGAGGCCAAACTTAATTGCCGACCCCTGATCTAGCCCAAATTAAATTGAAATGTCAGGAAAGCGTGGATTTAACAATGTCTGGCTTCAATGGGATGTGTACATAAATATTAATTTAATCTGGAACCACAAATCGTCCTTAATTTTATTGTTGAACCTCTGAGGGTAAACCTTAACACAACAATTTAACACTTTAACTTTTTATTCTTCTTACTGTTTAAAGTCGACTTGCATTTTTAGGAGTATGCAGTCATGAAAATTTGTTGAAAAGTCATGGAAAAGTATTGGTTAAAGTGTGTATGAACCATAATAAAATCATTATATCATAAAATATATATATATATATATATACTCAGTGTACTATGTGTGTGTGTGTGTATGTATGTATATATATATATATATATATATATATATATATATAGGTGCTTTAGCTGCATAACTCAAAAGGTTATGGGTGGATTTTGATGAAACTTTCAGAGATGATTGATAATCAGGGTCTCTGAAGATTTCTGACAAGTAAATATAATGCTTTTTAAGACCATTTTAAGACCTTTGAGTATAAAAGCCGCGATGCCACAGAAATACTGTGTGTACTGTGACCATATGCTTTGAACTGAACCTAGTGTGTTTTTTTTTACTGTACGTATTTGTTCTGCTTTAGTGGTCCTCTTTTTTTATACTCAAAGGTCTTAAAATGGTCTTAAAATGGTCTTAAAAAGCATTATATTTACTTGTCAGAAATGTTCAGAGACCCTGATTATCAATCATCTCTGAAAGTTTCATCAAAATCCGCCCATAACCTTTTGAGTTATGCTGCTGACAAAACAAACAAACAGACAAACACATGGTAAAACATAACTTCCTTGGTGGAGGTAATAAATAATAATAATAATAAGAGTATAGTCATAGTGACAAATGTGACAACTCACCACTTGTCTTTTTTTTTTTCCAGAGAGAAGATGGCGTTCTTCACTCGAGCGAAGGCCAGCATCCCGGACCTCCCGGCTGACGACGTATAGAAAAGCATTTCAAAGTATTTTCGCTCTGAGTCTTATCCTGCTGCTGTCACACAAATGAAGCAAACGTACGGCGGTGTTAATGAAGTTATGAGTTAAATAATATGTTTAGTTTAAAAAAAAAAAAGAAAGAAAGAAAAATCAAACACATTTTTAAAGAGCTCAGCATTTCTAATGTGGATAGTCTTTGTTTGTAAATTAGTGATAGCACTGCTAGAGCTGCTTCTTCTTTTTTTTTTTTTGTCTTTTTTTTTATATTCTTTCCCGTCTCTTCTCTGTTTATGGCGTTACTGTTACTAACAGGCTGTTAATAGGCTCTTAGATGTTGAAAATCATTCCAGCACAAAATCACACCGCTGCGCATGGGTTTTATTATACAAAGAACAAAGTGTTGATAGCACAGAATTAAATTAAACCACGGTACTGAAGACAAAGAAGTAACTTAAACTGGTGAAAAGAATCATGTAAGTTTTTTTTTTTTTTTTAACCATAGAACATTATAAGCGACAACACGTTACACACAAACAAAAGCACAGACAGATCAGGTGATGAACGACATCATCGTTTCTGTAAAATAACACACCCGACAGCACGGATATCTGTACATAAGTGTCATCAGCACGACCTTCCGTCGCCACTCTGGCTTTTTATTCCCCCGAAACTGGAGTTGACGTGTTCGAAAAAGGACAAATAATCACTAAATGAACTGGATTCAATTGTGTTTGTTGGAGGAAGAAAAAAAATAAGCGAGCGTAAAGCGAGTCGTACGTTAGCTAACAGCGTCACAGGTGTAGAAACGACACTAACTCTCACTAACACTCAGGTAGTTGATTGGATAGTCTGCACTTTAAGGTACTTGAGGTTTAAAAAAAATCAAATAAAAAAAAAAAAAAGTAGAGAAAGTCAAGAAAAGAAACTTGATTTGGGGTTTTTTTGGGGGGAGGGGGGGTCCAAAAGCATTCGCCTCTCGCTGGAATGATCGTCGATTGTCGCACGAAGCACACAATGATTGTTGAGGAAAAACACACAAGAAGTGAAGATTTAATGTATTTTTGATGACTGTGAACTTCTTACTGATTGTATGTATGTTTGTTTGGCTGGAAGTGACTAAAGCCCCCCCTCCCCCACGAAGGTGACTAAAGTTACCCTAACCACCCCCTAAAAAGGAACGCATTAAGGAAAATGGCGCCTCGTGCTTTGTTATGAATGGCTGTTTTTCTGACATCTGAACACTTCTTCTAAATGTTTTCCATTTCAGACTCTCCTTCTCTCAGTCTGTTTGTGCATGGGAGTATTCATGATGTTGACTTTGGTGGGGACATGTTTTCACGACTTCCTCACGAGAGACAGTAACAAAAAATAAAATAAATAAATAAGAATGGTAAATGGTCTGCACTTATATAGCGCTTTTCCACCTTCATGGTGCTTAAAGTGCTTTACATTAGCCTCACTTTCACCCATTCACACACACTCACACACCAGTAGGTTTGTAAGGTACTGTCAGTCCTACTGGGAGACTATGTCAGGGTTCAGTGTCTTGCCCAAGGACACTTCGACATGTGGACAGACAGACATGCCACACCCAACCTACACAGCAAAAATAATTAAAATAATGTCTCATTTTGTTTTCTTCAACAAAAACTTAGAGACATTTTTTACATTTTGTCTGTTTTTTATTGGTTATCTATAACTGCATTATATATTTAATTATAGTTATCGTCAAATGACCGACATTTACGTCTAATTTCGTCTCGTTTTATCACGTGATGAAGGTTCGTTGATGACAATATTTAGTCACTATAAGGCGCACTGTCAATGAATGGTTTATTTTTTTTAATTCTTCATATATAAGGTGCACTGGATTATAAAGTGCATCAAGTGAAGTCAAAATTATCAGATAAAAAGTGAAAATTATCAGATAAAAAGTGAAAATTATGGGGAAAAAGTTAGAATTATGAGATAAAAACTCTAAATTCCCAGTCACTGAGCACAACCAGGATGAATCCATATATAAGGCACACTGTGTAACCTAAGGCACACTGTACGAGTAACCTTTTGTTGACCAAATGTCATATAATTTCCCATTAAATAATTGGCATGGACATTTTTGAAACATCCAAATAGTGGTATGGACACGCCCATGTGTTTGTGGTTATTTCGTATCAGAATCACTTTGGCACAACTCATAATGACCCAAAGAGCCACCGGTGACACTGATCTAAACTGTTCAATACCTGTTGATCCACTAATCCTATCAAAACGTGTCAATAATTGGTGAAAAATACATTTCTTCATCTTGTTCAAGGTCTTCAGGTATGACCATATTCAAAAGTTCAGAGGCTCCATTGTTACCATAGAAACACCGTCGTCTTCTACAACATTGATTCACCAGTAAAAACCCATGGAGTTGAATCAATGACAGATCAACAGGTTATCTTTTTAAATGTAGGGATGTTCTATCGACAAAACCTCAGTGGATAAAAAAGCAAATCCTCACGGAAAGTAAAGTGCTTGACTTAAAGTACTTAACGACATTCCCCTGCTGTTGTTATTCAGCAGAACGGCCAATCACAGCAGAGCATCCTTACGTCTGATCAGTAACGCACACTAACCTGCACTACCTGTATTTACCTCAGCAGAGTCGACGAAAATCCACACCGATACGACAAATATTACAGGATACTCAACTGAATGAACATCTACCACTGAAAAGAGACGTTATTGATGAAGCAAAATTATGACGAATAAACGGACGGTTCAGTTAAAAAATCAAAGAAAATCATGAAATCATTTCACATTTTAACCCCATTAAAACTACAGTAAACTAATATTTACTTCACCATAAATTAATTGTACATTTTAGTACCCAACAACTATGCAGAAATGTTTTTCTTCAGTATATTAAACTCAAACATCTTATACAAATATATAAATATATAGCCACGATCTATACTCTAAAACACAGGTGTCAAACATGTGGCCCCAGGGCCAAATCCAGCCCACCTAAGGGTCCAATCCGGCTCTTTAAACTTAGACTTAGAAAACTTTATTATCCCCATGCGGGGCAATTTGTTGGACAGCCAGCAGAGAAGCATTAAAAACACACAACATAAAATACCAATAAATAAATAAGTGAAGTGCACAGTAATAGACCAGATGCAATTATATGAAGCCAGTGGATGTTGGTAAAAATGAGTTTTTAAGTCGGTTAAACCTACATTTTGGCATCATGTACCGGCGCCCAGAAGGAAGCAGCCATTTATTGTGAGGACAGCGGGTGAGTGGGGTCAGCCAGGACAGACTGAGCTTTCTTAATCACATAAATATCCAAATGATGAATTTATGATATGCAAAAATTACTGTAAGATATGAGTCATTTTAGTTCATGGTCCACATTCAGACCGATTCAGTCTCATAATAATCTATAAATATTTAAAGTAAAAAAAAATAAAAATCTCTTTGTAAATGTATTTTTTTAATTGAGTGTAGAATTTCAAAAAAAAAAATCATAATCAGAAAAAATATGAAAAACAGGAAATGTCTTTATAAGTATAATAAGTACATTTTTAATAATATTCCACCTATTACTAAATGTTCTGTGCATCTGTAGATCCACTGTGATCTGTTAGTTAGAATACATATGTGTCAATGATAAACTAAAGCCTAATATTCTTTGTTTTCATAATTTTATTGTAGTTTTTTCGCTCTAAAACAGTGACAAAAGTTTGGAGTTGACATTATTTATATATTTTTATGTTATTTAATTATTATTTTTTTTACTGGTTCAGCTTCACTTCAGAACAAATTTAACTGAATGTGGCCCCTGGACTAAAATGACTTTGACCCCGCTGCTCTAAAATAACAAATAAAAATAAAGTGATACAGGCTGTGAACATCAACACATTTAATTAAATCTTGTGTATTAACGTATGTTCTCATTAGATAAACAGGAACTTAAAGAAGTGCAAATATTAGCGGACAAGGCTAATTTTCATTAAAAATCAACTGAAATTACACCCTATAATGAGCACTCACAGACAAAATAATGAGCGTAACATTAACATAAACTGCAGAATCCAAACAATACTCTCACTTCTTTCCAAAGTTGCAGATTTTAGAGTCAGAAGAAGGAAGAACGGTGACATGTAGCACCCTCCGGTGGACTGAAAGTTAAATCAGTGTGATATTTTCTGATGATGGCTGAAGTTAAGATGGTTTGAGTCTCTTTTATTTTGAGGGTTTCTGGACGTTTGATGGAATTTTTTGTGATTCGTTTGACTTCCTGACGCTCTTCATGCAAATTCGATACAGTTCTAGCCATTAAAAAAAAAACACTGATAAAGGTTTTCTAACAGGTGATGTGAGTGAAAGCATTTTCCTTTTATTATTTCACAAAGATTTCACCTTGGATTTTTGTAGTGAAGTTTCATATCGACTCCAGATTGGGCACATGTTTGTACTGAAGGTCTTTCTGTCTGTAAACTAGGGTTGAATGTTTTTCTCAATATCCTCAACAATTAACAATATTTGTGACCATCCAACCACTTGGGTCAAATTTGAGAAATTCAGGTTTTATATTTATCTGAAAACTTATTAAAAATGGCTGCAGAGGCCGTTTGTCAACATCGCTCTAGCAACAAGGAATTTTGTTTACCCAAGAAGGCTTTGTTCTGAGGCATATATATCATTTCTGTACTGATACTGGACGACTCTGCTGCTGGTCTTGGGTGAAAAGTTTGTGGAATTTTTAAAAGTGATGTGACGTTAACGAGACAAATCAAACTTTTTTTTATCACATAAACTACAGTTGTGAAATCAACTGATGATTTTTAACCACTTTGGACAAGAGAAGAAACTCTCAAACCACTGATTTATAGATGATATTCGTCTTTTCCCGTGCTTGTGGAGACGAGAGGGTTCAATGGGTTCGTGTTATGTCCTGTTTTTTATTGTGAATGCAGCTGCAGTAAAAGTGTGTGTGTGTGTGTGTGTTTGGAGATTCATTGATGGGTTCAATCTTGTTTTTTAAGACCCAATATTCAGACTTACAGATGTCTGACTCCGTTTCCATGGCAACCGAATTTGTATGTCGGCGGTAGACCTTGACTGTGGCAGATCTTTAGTTCCCGGTGTGTGTGTGTGTGTGTGTGTGTGGGAGGTTTTGTGTAAATGAATGCAGAGATGCCGTCGTGTTGAAGAAAAACTCCACTGTGGAGCATGTTCTACAGAAAACCTTGTTTGTGCAGATTTTTTTTTTTTTTTTTAGATGCCGCCTTTTTCAGCAGCTGGAATTTTTACAGTGAACTTGAGATTTTTCTTAAGGCATGAAAAAGAAGTCATGTGTTTGTGATGGCGTATTTTGTATATGATACAAGGAAAAAAAGTCTATGAAATAGACCACAATGGAAAAAATGCCTCTAAAAACTGATGAAAAAAATTAATACAAGATATTTTAGTTTGAATTAAACAAAAATGAATAAATCTGCCAATGTCCAAAAACACAGTTGGTGTCATTCCAGACGTCCGTTAGTCGGTGTCTGCCGGTTGTTGTTTTTTTAGCCTAATTTTATGTAATAATAAACTTAAATTTGACAGTTTTTCTTAGTTTTTCTTCATTTTAAATTCACATCGTCTGTTTTCGCTCCACAAGTCTTCACTGAAAATGCTTTAAATCCCTGGAAATACATCGTTCAGGTCGCAGCAGGAACACTTCGCACAAATGTCTATCATAATAATAATAATAATTATAATAATAACCAGTGGTGCCAGGCAGAACAAGCCCCGCCCCCTCTCAAACCTTTGACCTATCGCTTACCATTATTGCAAATACTTCACTTTGACCTTTGACTTACATTCGCCAAAATTTTACAGGACTTATTCTGGACCACCTCACACTTTTATTAATAATTCCATGGAAATCAGTCCAGTAGTTTTTGTGTAAAGTTGCTAACAAACAAACAAACAAACAGTGTTCAACCGAAATAGATTTTTTGGTGGCGATTTATTTATTTTTAAAATTTTCTCATCAGCCACAGCCAATGACCGATACATTTCTAAGCCAATGTTTCTAAACCGATATTTGGAGCCAATACTGATTTTTTTTCTTCTCTATCAAATGAAAACAAATGTCAGAAAATTTATTAATTTAATTAGATATTTTTTTAAACAGTTATTCTAGTAAATATTGTCAAACCTACACCGTCTTTTTTCCCCCATTTTTCATTTCTTTTTTCCACTTTTTCCTTTTTCCTGTTTTCTTTTTTTCCTTTCTTAGTCCAAATTTGTCCTTTTCTTTTTTCCTATTTTTTTCTTCTTTTTCACACCTTTTTCCTTCTCCTGTCACTAAATCACGACAGTATATCTATCATGGCATTTATTGTTTGACTGCTGTCACATCCGTTTCTGTGACGTTTCCAAATGTTGCTGAACCACTGAAACCTGATAGGAAGAAAATTGTGAATAAAATCACAATTGTAACGTCTGCCATAAAAATCTAAATCACATTAAAAAATTTTAAACAAAATTTTTAACACTACCGTCAGTAAAAAGTAAATTAAATAAAAATTAATTAAATAAATAAATACCAGGGGTGCTGTGGTTAGAACTTGTGCCTCACAGACAGAAGGTTCCTGGTTTGATTCCCACACCAGACCTTTCTGTGTGGAGTTTACATGTTCTCATTGTGTCCATGTGGGTTTTCTCCAGGTACTCCAGTTTCCTCCCACCATCCAAACACATGCACTGATAGGTTCATTGGTTAATTAAATTGTCCATAGGTGTGAATGTGAGAGTGATTGTTTGTCTATATATGTTCAGCCCTGAGATGAACTGGAGACTCATACAGATTTAGCTGCCAACACTCTCATATTTCAGACCTATCTCCCCCCTCCTGTTTTGTCATTTCTCCCAGCTATGTCCTGTAATTTATTAAGTCTGAACGTCAAAAACAAAATCTGAAGACACATCATTTGGCCGATGTTCTCCAGTTGCCAGAGATACACGTCATTTGTTGACTATCTGACAACTCATAGATGTGTAGTTGATCTGTGCGCAGGTTGAAACTTTTCCCCTGGACAGTATCACACACACACACACACACAAGCCAACGATGGCAGCTCAGTTTTAATGTAAGAAAGCACAAAAAATTAATATTTTTAAAGATTCTCAGTCAAGGTAAAGCCAACCAGTGGATATATCTCGGTGTGTGTGTGTGTGTGTGTGTGTGTGTATGTGTTTAAAGTGAAAATGA
Organism: Siphamia tubifer; assembly: GCA_020466265.1. Classification (NCBI taxonomy): domain Eukaryota; kingdom Metazoa; phylum Chordata; class Actinopteri; order Kurtiformes; family Apogonidae; genus Siphamia; species Siphamia tubifer. Next base: position 36,618,860 of record CM035796.1, read on the forward strand.
ATTAATAAAGTTAATGTGAATTTAACAATACATGATATCATTGAAAAAACCCAATTATATTTCTGGATAAACACAGTCTTACAGTATTTAATCATACACTGTAAACTAATGTCGTACCACTTTACCATCATTTATCATAAAAACAACATTGTCTCCTGAAAACGCAACATCCACCGCCGCCGCAAAAATCTCCCAGACTCTGCTACTGAAATGTTGCCAGTTTATGCATACAGCGTGTACCCCGCCTTCACCCATTGTAGCTGGATCCGGCCCCCAGTGACCCCTGTGATCCTAGTGAGGATAAAGTGGGTTCAGATAACGAGAGAGACACGAAATAAATACCAGAACTAATAAACTCCTTCTGTCAAACCAGTCAGAAACCAGAGAAATGATCTGATTTTTACATACCCCCCCCCCCCCCCCCCATAGTGTGAATGCAGCTGTAAATGACACTGGAGCTGTGAGTTTAATGAAAGGACTGAGTGTTATTACGTGAGTGACTGCGCCTTTTGGAAGAAACACCGTTGAACTGTTTTGTCCGTCGTTAGTGTGACTGTTAATTTACCACAACACCAACATCTGTCCTGTTTTTCTTTAAACATTAGTATCTCTGTCGAGCAGCTCCGTCGTTTTTTTTTTTTGTTTTTTTTTTTTTTTTAAGTCCGACGTCTTGATTGACAAATATTTAACGCAATCACTCATTTATGTAACGTCTGGATGAAGGAATGTAGGTTTTTGTTTTTTTTTTTGCTACGAGAAATCACGATCATTCAGAGAAAATTCAAATACAAAACAAATGGTGTTAGTCACAAATGATTATTTTTTTTCATCACGTTAGGTTGTGATTTAATTCTTGTTTGTTTTTTTGATTTTAAAGTGCTTTTTTTTCTCTCGTTTGACTTTTTTTTTTTCTTTTCCTAATGAATCTGTTTGTATTACGACTGGTGATGAACCTGGTTTGTATCTGGAGGCGGCTTTGACAAACATACAGCATGTATTTATTGCACTTTGTGATTTGGGTGTGCTTTTCCTGTTTTTTTTTTTTTTTATTTTATTTTATTTTTGTTTTTATTACGAGAGTCCCGAAAAGCTGTGAATTTTATTCTCAGACATTGTACTGTCGACCAGAGTTGTAAATATTTCACCAGCACAAAAAAATAAAAACAAACAATATGTTTTGTAGTTTCACAACAAATAAAAATGTTCTTCTCTTCTACATTGAAGTCATAGTTTTTTTTTTTCCTCTAACATTTATCATGTTGAATGTATTTACTGTGTGTGTTTAACCCTTTGATGCATGAGTTTCCAGAACCTTAGTCAATGTTTTTTTTCCCAAGTGTTTTTATTTCTCTTTTGGGTGAAAGAAAAACAAAGTCATTGAAAAATTTTTTAATGAACTTTTTTTAATAGTGTTACAAATATGTCCACTCAGCTGGAAAACATGTGTTTAAGCTTTGAAGCAAAGAAACATATATTTAAAACACAATATCAGAACACTATGAAATAAAAAAATATTAGATAGATATTAGTTTTTTTTTATTATAGATTAGTTTTCATCTTGTATTCTGTTTTTAACATGCTGCACTTTTAATCTCGTACTATTTTTACATACAATTTATTCATTGAATTTTATTGTTGTAACGATAGGACTAGTATTTATTATATTATGGAATCTGCTGGTTCTGAGTACAGATTTAATTCCATGTGTAAATAGTAAATGTTCTGCACTTATATATAGTTTTTTTCCACCTTCATGGTGCTCAAAGGGCTTTACATTAGCCTCACATTCACCCATTCACTTAGCGTAACTGCGCTAGTCTCATATAATATGCTACAGTCATCGTGTAGTTACGCTCAATTCAACTTTTGACTACATTTCCCTGAAACTTAAAAGTATAGAGTCAGCGAGCGGGCGTAAAACTAAGTGATGCTGTGACAATTCAAAGAGAAACAACCATGGAAGAAGAACAACAACAGGTGGTGATTTCCTTTTATCAAAGATGAATGAAGAATGTGAGAAAACGTCAGCAATCTTTAAATTATTTTTACAATTGTTAAGCTCCATAATCCACCATTTTGTTTCGTCATTCATAACTTCTCCTTCGTGAACTTTTCAGCGTCCAACTACGTCATCCTAAAGATTACGCTGATTGGTTGTAATACCGTCCTATTGCATTCAGAGGATTTGAAAGACAACCTTTTAGCCCCGCCTCCCCTGACTATGAAGCACCACTAGACCCATACATGTAATGAATGGAGGTAGCACGGCTAGGCTAACACACCATACACCAGTAGGTTTCTAAAGTTGTGTCAGTCCTACTGTGTTCAGTGTCTTTGCTCAAGGACACTTTAACATGTGGACATGCAGAGCCGGGAATCGAACCGCCAACCCTTCAGTCATTGGACGACCCGCTCTACCAACTGACCCACAGCCGCCCCACATATATGGATACACATGTAATGACAATAAATTTGAACTTTGAACCTTATAAACTTTAAACTTTGTTTTTCTGTCACAAGTGAGAGAAATTCATCTTTGACCGACACGTCGACACAAGCATTAAAAACGTTTATTCAGAATTATAATTAAAAAAAGTGAAATAACAGCAGTCAAGGGGGGGATAATGGGGACAGTTAAAAACAACAGAGTGCTCATTTCTAGGTGTTTAAGATAGTTATTGCAGTGGGATTGAACAGTTTTTTGTAAAAAATGTTCGGGTCAGTAGAACCTTGTGTCAGAGTCCTGCACGGGTTCGGGTACCCGCGGTTGACCCGTGGGTGAACCGCAGTTTTTCACGAAACGGGTGAAAAATGTTGGGCTGTGTCGGATACGGGTTCGGTTCGGGTCGGACGTGGGTGATCGCGGGTCTAATTTGCGGTTCATAGGCTAAAAACTGTTCTTTAGTTTGGACTTGTATAGCTGCCTCCTGTCGGCTTCCTTCTTGATGCGTTTTTCAAGCGTGTGTGTGTGTGTGTGCGCGCGCGCTCGCGCGAGCTCACGGATACAAATAGTTTTTGAATTTATTATTTGTCTGCTCCTGTTTAACAACATTTTTATTTGGCTCTGCCTTGGCTATGTCACTGTTCAGTATATTCGTGGCAATACATTTTGTATTTAAGTTTGACATTTTCTTCCGGGTTCGGGTCGGATATCGGGTTCATTTATAGCGGGTCGGTTCGGGTGCGGATTTGTAATTTTTCTTTCGTCGGAAAACGGGTCGGATACGGGTTTGAACATGACGGGTACGGGCGGTTGCGGTTTGTCAAAATCAGAACCGTGCAGGACTCTGCCTTGTGTCTTTTGCCTGCTTTGGTGGAGGGGGTGTGAAGAGTGTTGAGCCACATTTTGTAATAAACGTCCAAAATGTAATAACTTTTTCATTTCATTTTGTAATAAACTGCCCCAACGCATTTTGTAATAAATTTTGCCACTTTTCTATTTCCAAAATACATTCGTAATTTCAAATTGTCCTAATGTCTAATATGTCTAATTACCAGTCAAGACATAAACCACTTGGAATATTTCCCAAACAACTCCTTGAGTGTTAATACCACACCACCAAAGCACCCTGCTGCTGCAAAATGGAATAAATTATTACATAATGTGACAAAATGTATTAGAAAATGAAACAAAAAAGTTATTACATTTTGGACGTTTATTACAAAATGCATCGTTATGACAAAATGCGGCTCAACAAGGATCCTCTGTGATCAGGTCAAAAGTGAAAGTATCTTCATTTGTCTTCCTTGGGAGAAATTTGTCTCAGACAGAAGGTTCTGCTGCAGGTATTAAGAACAGACCAGTTACAGTAATGATATGAACTGACTGATATGGAAGTAAATGAACAAAACCATAAATATACAAGAGAACAACTGTAGAATAACTGTAGAACAACTGTAGAATAACTGTCGAACAATTGTAGAATAACTGTAGAATAACTGTAGAACAACTGTAGAATAACTGTAGAACAACTGTAGAATAACTGTTGAACAATTGTAGAATAACTGTAGAATAACTGTAGAACAATTGTAAAATAACTGTAGAAAAACTGTAGAATAACTGTAGAACAATTGTAGAACAACTGTAGAACAACTGCAGAATAACTGTAGAACAATTGTAGAACAACTGTAGAATAACTGTAGAATAACTGTAGAACAACTGTAGAATAACTGTAGAACAACTGTAGAATAACTGTAGAACAACTGTAGAATAACTGTAGAACAATTGTAGAACAACTGTAGAACAACTGCAGAATAACTGTAGAACAACTGTAGAATAACTGTAGAATAACTGTCCACTGGAGTGACCAGTGTGTGTCAAAGGGTTAACGGAACAACTGTTCACACTCAAACTGTTTTAATGACAATGAAGAAAATGTTTCAGCATCTGCATAAACTAAATAACATTTTCAGATTAATGTTAGAGTCAATAACATTTCCTTGATTGTGTTTATTTATTTGTTAAATGCCATAAAACATATCCTCAGTATCTGTTGAACTTTTATTTTTACTTCAGATTTACACTGATTACACTGTTCTACCTTTTTTTTTTTTTTTATAAACTATCTCCTTCAGACATTAAATGTGTTAAATCTTACATACTTTAATCAGATGAATTAGTGCTGGTTAGTTCATGTTTTTAATATATATGATGGTGTGTTATTCCCAAAGGTGGAAAGTAACTAAGTAAAAGTACTTAGTTACTGTACTTAAGTAGGTTTTTTTAAGTATCTGTACTTTACTTGAGAATTTATTTTTCTAGTAACTTTTTACTTTTGCTCTCTAAATTTTTACAGAAATATACAGTATGTACTTTGTACTCTTTACATTTATATAAATATCTTTCTCAGAATAGACTCATTACTTACTAATGAAGAAAAGGAAAAGGGATTTACTTCATTTGGATTCATTAGGTTTTCATTTTCACAGTCTAAGAATTGTTGCCATTTACTTAAATAATTTTATTCATAATATTTCTGATTAATGGGTAATTTAGACACTTTTAGAGCAATGCTATTATTAAATTAGGTGCAAAATCAAAATCAGTGAAACCAAGGACTGTGAAATCATATTAATTCGGATTTTTTTAAACTTAAGTAACAAATAAAAGCCCTATTTAATATTTTGTTAGATTGTTGATGTAAAAGTTTAAGTCACTCGGTCTAAACTGTACATTTCATTCAATGCTACAGCTTGTGTGTTTATCCTCTGTAGCCATATCATAAAAAAAATTCTTGAAATGACTTTCAAAATGTCAAGATTTTGTGTTTCATTTTAATGAAATATCTCCCCAAAAAGATGACACTGGAAAAAAATCCACCTCTAAACAGAAGTGGGGAAAAAAAGATTCATACAAGATTCATTTTTGTCTGAATGAAAGCTAAAAATCTGCCAATGGAACAAGTGAAAATAATCATTCGTTTTTCAAAATTAAACCAAAGATAAGACAACAAAAATAGAACAAATTTCTTCATTATTTGTTACCGAAACCAAAATGAAAAAAATGGATAATGATGCATTTTTTTCTGCTGAAGTTTCCTATTAAGATCTCTTGAAATCGGATTTTCCATACCTATTGTTGATAAATCAGTCTCACTTACAAATTACTCTTTAGTTGTTTATGTCTTATTTTAACTGTGATTAGATTTTTTTTACCGGAAATGAGGAAAAAATACTTTGTAACACTTTTATTTATTTATTTATTTGTTCATTAATTTCTTTGTTTATTTATGTATGTATTTTACAATGTAAGGAGTCTGAGGAAATTAAGCACAATATTTGCAAATGTAAGTACTCTTGATAATATTGATATGTGTTTAACAGTGATTAATTAAAAATATTTTGAGGGGTCTTTTATATATATATATATATATATATATATATATATATATATATATATATATATATATATATTGAATTTATAAACTATTCTGTCAAACGTAACATAGATATAAAAAAGTAAAATATAAGATAAAAAATAAACACTATTAATATGATGTTATTATAAAATATTAAAATGAAAACAGAGATATTCCGTTTACGACCTCTTAAAAATAAAAATAAAAATCTTAAAAACAAAAAAGGGCGTCGCGGTTTGATGACGTAGGGAACCGGAAGTAAAAGTTACGTGCACTTCTTCGTTCTCTCTCAGTTTGTTTCATCAGCCACGAGTTTCCACTGGTCCACTTCCAGCTGCCGGTAGAATTCACAGTCCACAAAGATGGGAGACCCTGTAACCGAGTATCACACCCGACTGCAGGAACAGGTAAGCAGCCGGTGTGAGTGGAAAATATGCTAATGTTAGCAAACATGCTGATTAACCGCTTGTGTTTGTAAACGTCACCGCGGCACCGAACACCGTCGAAGAAACGGTCAATTTAATGCGGATCTGCTGATTAATCGCAAACAATAAATTCAACGACAAGTGTAACGCTGTATTTTGATTTCGAAGCCTACCCACTGTCTATCGGGTGACATATTCACAAGGTTTTTGTCTTATTAAAGTACTGTTTGTGTTGGGTTTCTTGTGAATGCCTTGGTTTCTAGTTGCTACGTTTGCTGCGTCAGGTGTCATACTAACGACAAAACGCAACACGATTGTCACATAATTAGATTCATACAAGGCGTATTATCATTTTTACATGTTTTATTTTGAAGCCGGATATAGAAGAATACCCGATATATTTATGTAAACTATAAAGTATCCCCTATTGTTTGTGGGATAGCATTTAGGACCGCGTTGTTATAAAATTTATTCATATTTCAATGTAGATTCGTGCGGGTTCCTTCTATTAATTTGACATTTTGTAGTTGCACACCAAAACCATATTATACACTTTATAGAGTTTTAGTCAGTATCAGAGTGACTGAAAAGCTCCAAACTAAAAAGTAAGAAAAAAAGTTAAAGAAATGTAACCTAACCATCTAGTTTACTTATTATTTTAGTCATACAGTGATTTAAACCCTTCTATATTCATATGATCTCTGATCAAATTGTTTAATAAAACTGCTAAACACGTCAATATTTTCTTCTTAAACTTTTGTTTAAAACTTCACTCAGTGGCTGTGTATTGCTGAAAGACAATTTAAATATATTAATTAATTATGTTTTTAATAGGGCTGCAAATGATTAAAATGTTTAATCAGATTAATCACAGAGTTGCTTTGGACTAATTTTGATTTATCATAATCAAAACATTTCATGTTGTTTGACTGTTCTGTGTGTGGGGTTTTATTTGTATGGTACTCAAATTGCAGGAAAAAATACACAAAACATGCAAAAAATCCACGCAAATTTAAAGTACAACCTCCTCAAAAACAAAAACACCACAAAAAAGTGATGACAAATCCAAAACATTTAAAACCTCTTTGATAATACAGGGGAAAAAAACACCAAAAAAGTTTTTTTTAAACTATCCAAAATATATGTAAAAAAATCTGAACATATGCAGTTAACATGTTTATTCAACACATTTGACAGTTTCAACATAACAACTTGAAACGAAACTGCTTCATTTAATTAAGAGTTTTAATCAGATTAATCATGATGATGGATTCATTTGCATCCATTCATTTTGACCTATTTTTAACCTTCTTTTTATTATTGTTTTTTTGATATTTTATTTATTTATTTAGTTTTACATTCAAAAATCACAAACCCCCCTTCCTTGGAACAAATTCCTTCCAGGTGACAGGAAAGAAAAAAAAATCCCACTTTAAATTTCACAAAAAAAATATAAGTAAAATGATAATAAATAACAGTAACAATAAATCCAACTGCTCATGCAAACCAATTCTGTATCAGTCAAGACAAACATGTCTGATTGTTCTATTCACATCACTTACAAAAGGAATCCGTGTCTTTTCAAACATGTTCTAGGCTCCACCGGACTGAAAGACAAAATTAAGAGTTTAATATGATGTTTAAAATCTGTTAAGATTAGCTTCAAACCTAATACAGTGAAACATAAAAGTTGTATTTTAAATGTTAAGGGTAATCTTCAGGATAATGAAGTCAGCATAATAAGTATTTTCCTCCTGGGAGTTATTTATCACAAGTTTGTAATTTATTGCACTAGATAATATGGACACAGCTTTTAGTTTCATTCTGAGACATTTCAGCTGATATGCAAATGACTAACTCTGAATTTAACCCATGACTGCATTTATTGTGTTGCACCAAAAGATTTGTTTCTGGCTAAATGACAACTGTTTTAAAAAGAAAAATATCTCAAAATCAAGTGTGTCATTGTTTTCCTTTTTTCACTCAACTGCAGGTAATTAAATGTTATTTTAAACATCTATTAATGCACCTTTCTAGACCAGATTTGCTTCATGATGAAACTCATGTTCACTGGGGAAAAAAAGTTCACGTTCTTCTCAAAAAAGAGCAACAAGTGTTTGTCACATTAACCCATGAAGACCCAAACATCCATCACTATTTACTGAATTAAACTGTTTAATACCAACATTAGCTGGATTTAGTGTCAGTCACTAGTAAACTTTCTCTGTGGTAGAGTTGGGTGACGTGGTCTAATAATACAATCTCTAATTTTGTCACCAAAAATCTGATTTATGATTTTTTTTTTCTCCCCCCTCCCCACCAACTTTTTAAAGAAAACAATAAATACAGATGAAGTTCAAAGTACATTATGCTTTCATTATATCAAAAGTTTAACAAAAGTAATGTCTTCTCGAATTGAAAGTTCCAACTGTTATAGTTTTAACACATGCCTGGGGGTCTGTAGTTTTCAGCAGGTGGAGAAACTGGCTTTTCCACAGTTTATAGGAAATGATTGAACAGTGATTTTGTCTGTCAAACTAAACTACCCCCTACTCCCAAGCTCATGCACCTCCTGCATGAATCATGTCTTTTCAGAGCCTGAGCTTCGTTACAGAAAATGAAGCTAAAGCTAGGCTAGTTATATTAGCAATATTACAGGAAATGAAGCTAAAGCTAACCTAGTTATATAAGCAATAGTACAGGAAATGAAGCTAAAGCTATGGCTAGTTATATTAGCAATAGTACTGGAAAAGAAGCTAAAGCTAAGGTAGTTATATTAGCAATAGTACAGGAAATGAAGCTAAAGCTAGGCTAGTTATATTAGCAATAGTACAGGAAATGAAGCTAAAGCTAGACTAATTTATATTAGCACTAGTACAGGAAATGAAGCTAACATTTTACTAGTTTATATTAGCTTTAGTACAGGGAATGAAGCTAAAGCTAGACTAGGTTATATGAGCACTAGTACAGGAAATGAAGCTAAAGCTAGGATAGTTATATTAGCACTAGTACAGGAAATGAAGCTAAAGCTAGGCTATGTGTATTAGCAATATTAGGATGGAAAGTTAGCATATTGACACTTGGAATTAAAATGACATGACACTTGTCAGTAAATCATGGCAGGAAAAAGAGCTGATATAATAATTTAAAAAAATCGGCTCGATATATCGGTCCGAAACTTAATTCAAAGTCATGAATGATATCTAAATTACAATATCTGCCATAAAAATCTCAGTTAATTTTTTTTCTTAAAATCGTTCAGCCTTGATATGAAATGTAAATGTCAGTGTGTGGTTCTTTTTCAGGAGAACCAGATCAAGAGCCTCTCTGCGGAAATCGAGAGTTTGAAGAACCCACAAAACTTAAGTTCAACGCCACGTCTGGACGAGCTGCGGGAAGAAAACACCAAACTCAAATACCGCCTCAATATTCTCAAAAAAGTGAGTAGTGATGCCAGAGCTCAGCAGGTGGCGCTCTGGAGTCTATTGACTGTGGTTGGTGGTCAGTAGTGTTCTGGGTGTAATCTGCTGGAAACAATGGGTGAAGATTTGGACAATCTGTTTTTCTGTTTTCAGAATTTGGTAATAGGGTTGTTCCGATTTGATATTGATATCAGAAATCGGTCTGATATTGGTCAACTAACCGGTACTACTACGGCTGAAGTAACCGGTACTACTTCAGCTTGTTCTCACTGTTGATGTAAATTGACATCAGAACATTGAAGGACACATTTGAAGACTCTAGGTCAAAGGTCAAGGAACTATTCATATTGCAGATGTCCACAGAGTACCAAAATATCCTGTATAGTTTGTTTATTTATATATATATATATATATATATATATATATATATATATATATTCTGTATCTTGTGTGTAAATTATGACCCAAGAGGTCAAGGGTCACTGGGTCAAAGCCTAAAATACTAAACTGGACGATAACAGAAAAATGAGTGGTGATATAAACTTGGTTACTATTATTGACTGATAAGAGACCTGTCATGGGCTTCAAAATTATGTAATGACCTTTGACCCTTACGCTAACTTGAAAGGTCAAACCCTTAATCTCAGGTTTTGAGAGGAACGTGTGCATTATGAGCTAAAGTGTTTACAAGGGCTGGGGTTTGTTGTGCCTGACACCACTTTTAAACATAAGTGTTTGTACTTTTATTAGAATAAATTACGTGTGAACTTCCTTCACCTCTGATGACAGACACACACCAACCTGTGGTTCCACATTGGCTTTTCTCAGACCCGTGTTTTTCTGCCGTTTCCTTCACACACCTCTCGTCTCATATTTCCTGAGCGCTGACCTCACCTGGGTCATGTTGTGTACACAGAGCATGCAGGAGGAGCACACACTCAACTCGAAGTCCATGCTGAACATCAACCAGCGGCTGCAGGAGGTTTTTGGCGAGGCCATCCGGGCGTCCTGCCCTGAGCTGGACAACCCCCCTCTGGCCGTCACACCCAACCAGCAGGCCAAGTTCGGAGACTACCAGTGCAACAGCGCCATGGCCATGGCCCAGGTTAGACAGCCAGATGTGTGCAGATCACAGGAAATGACTATTAATGAGCATCATTACTTCCTTTCATGGGTTTTCAGCTACATTTGAATATAAATACTCACATTTTGAGACTAGTTTGTTAAAGACATAATTTAGTTTAACAGTGTAATATTTTAAAAAAATAAAAAAATAAATTCCACAGTTTAAAACCTGCAGTCTACATAATAATGATAGACTGATACCCCCCCCCCCCCAAAGTGGGGGGTAAAGGGTATTTTTTGGTTGTTTGTTTGTGTGTAACCCTACCCCTGCTAAATTAACGTATTTTCACATGAACTTTATGTACATTAGCATCAGGCTTATGTCAGCAAATGCGAACAAAAAGAGAAAAAAAAAGAGTGATTTGGAATGCAGAGTTTTTAGCAAAAAATAGACTGGAGGCATTTCGTCACTGAAGTTAAATGTAAATTAAAAGAAAAGAAAAGGAACCAAGATATGCAAACAAAGAGTAATGGATTTTGTTGGTTTTCAAGTGAAGTTAATGTGAAGCTGGTTCGTAAATATTCCTTACTGTTATAGTTGTATGTCATTTTATGTGAAGTATTAATTTTCACCCATTTTTGCTAAAATATCTGTATTTGAACCATTCAACAGTGATAATTTTTTCCCCTAAATTTTCAAATGTAGCCGCTTTGGAAAAATTGAAAATTCCCTAAATTTCCCCTCTGTAAACCACATAAACATAAGCATGGGCGGCTGTGGCTCCTTTGATAGAGCAGGTCAACCAATGACCAAACGTTTGGCAGTTCAAATCCTGGCTCTGACTGTCCACATGTCGAAGTGTCCTTGGGCAAAGACACTGAACCTTAAGTTGCTCCCAGTAGAAACAGGCAGCATCGTGCATGGCAGCAGCACCTACTGGTGAATGTGAGGAATTATATACTGGTGATGAGTGTATGTGTGTGAATGGGTGAATATGAGGAATTGTAAAGTGCTTTGGGCACCAACTGCTGTATAAAATGCACTATATAAAGTACAGTCCATTTATCATTTTAGAATAAATGCTCTAAAAGTGACATTTTTACAAATAAAGTGCAAAGTGCACACACCTTGGTCTGTTGGTAAATGGTGTGTTTCAGTCCATACCTACCAATTGCAGACAAATGCACCCTGGTTTTCACCGAAAAATTATGGTAAGGGAGGAAAAAAACTAAATGTATTTATGTTTCTAAGTCTACAGCTTTTTACCTGTTAAATAAACCGTAAAAGTGAGTGTTTTAGTCCAACGTCCACGGTGTTACCTTTACAAAGAGCCTATTCTTTTATCTGTACTCCAAAAGGTTGGAAAACAGCTGCAGTTTTTGAATTGGAGAGGAAGTTTTCAGGCATTTTAGGCTAAATTACCCTGAGTAATGGTTAAGGCAGTGATTTTTTTTCAAACAGTGTGCCACGAGAGATGGTCTGATGTGCTGAGGGAAATGATCTAATATCACCTTATGAACCATTTTTGACAGATGCAGTCCTCTTCTGTGTCAGTGGAGGGCAGCAGAGATATATAAATATATGTAAAGATAATAGAATTAGTGTAAATGTCAAAGATCTACCGCAGCTCAAAAAGTGTTGAACATCACTGGGTTAAGGGTTAATTATTTTGAAAGTTATCAATGCGAAAAGTCTAATTAAATTTTCTTTAGGGGGGCATATACGGTATAAATGAAATATAACAAACTATTTGACCATTTGCTGATGAGTTTAAAAAAAAAAATAAACATTTGTGATGCATTCTGTATCTCAATCAAAGCGTTTTTATTCCAGATGCTGAAGGCGAAGGGAGTCAAAGTGAACCCGAGAGAAATCGCCGAGAAGATCATCCAGAACCTTCCAGACAACGAACTTGTCCAGAAAACTGAGATCGCCGGACCAGGCGGGATTTATTTTCTAGTCGTGTCAAGTTTTCACTGTGATAGCGATGTAACTTCTAGGACACATTTGTAACCATGTGTCTGTGACGTGTTCAGGTTTCATCAACATCCACTTGAAGAGGACGTTTGTGTCGCAGCTGTTGAGTAACCTGCTGGTTAATGGTGTGGTGCCCCCCCCTCTGGCCTCCAGGAAGAAGGTCAGTCTGTCATTATCAGATATTATTTAGAGCTGTCAAAGAATTAACATTTTTTAATCAGATTAATCAAGGTTACTTTGGATTAATTTGGATTTTCCAGACTGAGTTGCACCAACCCAAAAATGCACATTATAGAAGGAAAAAAAACATACAAGTAACGCTGGAGTATAAGTCACATTTTTGGGGGCATAAAATCCGACACCAAGAACAGACATTTCACATTGAAAAACAATTAAAGATAATTATTCTACAGCCCTCTAGAATGTTACGACAGCTCCCGTTCACTTTGAATGGATGTTCCCAACCTTCTGCGGGCGGATTTTTTTCGATAACCGCCTGCTGCGCCATTAACGCCCACTTGGCAGCGAGTTTTGTCACTTCAGATTCACGGCACCGTATCACTCAGCAGGTAGTTCGGCCACTTTGAAAGTACATATTCCAAACGTTGTAACGGCTATTTTATCCAATCTGTTAGAGTAGTAGCAGTAATAAGCTGTAATAACCCCTAGAATAAGCAGGATAATGTGTTGCACACGTGTGACTATCGAAAAATATTTCCCTTCGGGGCGGAACAATAACCCTCCATCCTCGGCCTTGAGGTGCTGTTCGGCCTCGTATGGAAATATTTTTCTGATAGTAACGTGTGTCCAATAAGGGATAATCCTTACAAGTGGAATACAGAACAACAGGCTCAATAGTTGTACGGTATGCTAACATAACACATTCAGCTACATGACGGATAAACAAGAAACCGAGAATGTGCTGGTATGTTAACGTAACATTAACAGTTATTCAGATAACTATAGCATAAAGATCATGCTCAACAGCGCCCTCTGGCGGTTGTCAGTGTGAAAATAACGTTGTGAAATTATATAATGTGTTAATGATTTCACATATAAGTCGCTCCAGAGGATAAGTCACACCCCTGGCCAAACTTTAGAAAAAAACAGCGACTTATAGTCTGAAAAACACAGTAATCATGATTAAATATTCATTTTAAATCTGTATTGTATATAATATATCTGCACTTAAGGCGTTTGTTGTAAGCTGGGTGATGCATTAGCAGAAGTGTTTGCAGAATCCCCAACTACCTTATGTTTAAGGTTAATGTGGTATTTTAAGATGAAAAGAAAACTCCCTCTAGCAGACACTTTATGACAGTCGACTGTTCTGTCTCAGGGGTTTTTGTACTCCAATTTCCCAAAATATACAGCACGAAAAACAAAAAAATGCAGAGGGGAAAACATCCACAGAACATGCTAAAATCCACCCCAAAAAAAATCAACAACAATATAAACTAAAACAAAAAAAGTGAAATGTACGAAACATATTCTCGCCTCTTCTGAAAAACAAAAAATGTATAAAATATACAAAACATATGCAAAAATATGTATGTATATTCATTCAATTAATAGGTTTATTCAACACCTTCAACAAAACCGTAAACAACTGTTCCATTTAATTGCATTAGATATCTTTAATTTGATGAATCCTGATGGTGGATTAATTACTCTGTATTAATGTGTTAATTTTGATGGAACTGAATAGAATAGAATTTCATTCGTCATTCATTTCAGTACATACATATTGTTGACATCAGAATCACACCATTCATATGTACATTGTGAAATTTCAATTTTGCCATTTTGAGCCAAACTGTGTTAGCATGGAAGTGATTAGAGACATAATTTTTTAGACCTCTTCTAAAATTCTAAACATCACACTTATGTAGTAGTAAGTAGAGGGTCTCTAAAGGCAAACTGAAGTGTCCTGAGGTCTTCATGTCCTCAGATAGTGGGTCCAGAGTTACTTATGTCAACCCAGTACCTTTCCTGATGCAGAAGATGTCTTTAGGAGGAAGTCCAAAATAGTCCATTGCCGAGTGCAGAGTTACATGCTCTGGAAATTCATGATTTCATTGCATTCTTTTTTAAAAACAACAACCAGTTAGTAGGCTAAGCTAAGCCTTGCTTTTGCATACAGCTTCAATTCAATTTGTAATGAAATACTGGACTATGTTTTTAAAAAAGGACAAAAATAGACAACATCATGACCTTGGGGACACTTGGGTTTGCCTATACGGACCCTCTACTTACTACTACATAACTATGATGTTGTTTAGAACTTAAGAAAAGGTTTAAAAACTAGCGCTTTGTGTTGGCGAAAAGACATGCCCTAATCACTTCCATGCAAACACAGATTGGCTCAAAACGGAAAAATCTAAATTTCTCATTGTCAACGATACGCATTTACTCCCTATCATCTAAAAAATACATTTTACTCCATATAATCACTTTAAGATTGTTTCTGTCAACTCGCCATATGTTTTTTAATAAGTTTTTATTTTTATTTTGACAAATTACTAGAAATTTTGAATTTGAATTCCATGTGGGGTCGTGACACCAAGATTGAAAAACATGGGAATATATCTTTATTTTACTGGAACAATGAAAATACATTTTAGCTACTGTCTAACAGGAAATCCTTCCTAGTCCAAAAAGACTATCTAAAAACGTACCGGCAATATGCAAAATCAATGACGTATAAATCAATAGATTTTCTTTTTAGCACGAGCAAGCACATGTGCTCGCATTATTTGCGATCTTCGTAAATCAGGCCCTTTGTCTATAAATCTCATCAATGTGTTGTGGTTTTTCAGGTGGTGGTGGATTTCTCATCTCCAAACATCGCCAAAGAAATGCACGTGGGTCACTTGCGCTCTACGATCATCGGCGAAAGCATGTGTCGCCTGTTTGAGTTTCTGGGCTACGACGTCCTCAGGTCAGTTTTAATGTCACAAAACCTACGCTTTAAACGCACCAGGATCATATCATGGGCTGCGTTACTAGAAAATGTCAAGTGAACTTTAAAAGAAATATTATACTGTACAAAACTATTTTTTGTACAGTTATTTATTGGTTATTACCCCAATAATACCCTGATTGGGGGGGGGGGGGGGCTGTTGTTTTTGTCTTTTTTTCAGCAACTTGGTGCATAAACTACTGCACTCATTTCCATAAAATTTGCAGGAGCGATGTGAGGTCATCCAGAATACATGCCATTACATTTTGGTGAATGTAGGTCATAGGTCAAGTTCACCCAAAATGTGTTTTCACAATGATCAGAGACAGAACAAATTGGGAATTTCCTTTTCATTCCTATATACTCGGTTTAGCATGTAGCTTCTTTTTGTTGTCACTGTTGATGTGCGTTGACATCAGAACTTTGAAGGACAAATTTGAAGATGCTAGGTCAAAGGTCACAAAAAAGGTCAAAATCAAATTTGGATATAATTTTTCAACTATTCATCTTAAAGACTTCCAATGAACACCAAAATACTGGTCTTTCAATTCTATATCTTGTGTGTATAGATTTTGACCTATTGTTGACTCAAGAGGTCAGGGGTCACTGGGTCAATACCTAAAAAAAATAAATAAATAAATAAAATGGACTGACAGAAAAACAAGTGGAGATAGACTTAGTTACTATTATTAACATATATGAAACTTAGCATGGACTTCAAAATGGTAGATGCTACGGTCAGGGGGTGAAACTAAAATCTGGACGTTCTGCGCAGGTGCTGATTGCGTTGCTATGGCCTGAAATATGGCACTGAGATGGAGCACAGTCAAAGAACTGTGCATGTTTTATTAATTTCTGTTTTCTTTCATGTGGAGTGTTTTGCCAAATCTAAGCACCGCGAGGATGGAATATAGTTTTTTTTTTTTATTAATTATATTTGTCTGAACCTGACTCAGTACTGACTCATTTAAGAATTTTTTTTTTTTTTTACACAAAGTTTCCTGTAAACCACTGAACCATAGACAGAGAGGAAGACCATGATGAGGTGAAGTGATAAAAATAGTGATAGATTATTGGCTGGCTGTCTTGCATTATTATTTGCAAAAGCCTCCACTACTGTTTGTGATGCAAGAGAAATAAAGCTCCAATGACTTACAGCAGGTTTATTTTTAACGGGTCTGATATATTTGACAATGTTCAGTCAGTTATATTTAAGAACCTCTGTTGAATTACATTGTAAAATAATTTATACACTAATAAATTAATGGTAAAAGCTTTTGATTCCATGAGCATTCCACACAGCGTTTTTGTGCATTACATTCATCTTTACCTTTGTCATTGAAGTGACGGTCAACTGACAAATTAATAAACTTAGACCTAGGGTCGTCCTTGGTGGACTGTATATATTTTTTAAAATATTTTGCCAGATCTTCTTTCAATGGTGCCGTCATCTTTCAAACGTGTGAAAATACTTTATACTTTTTAAAATACTTTAATTTAAAATTCCCCTCTTTGAACTAACTCAGAGTGTTGAAATCGCCCCGTCCAACCCCCCCATCCGCCCCGGCTGATCCAATCTCGCATCTATCTTCAAAATGGCTTCATGACCTTTGATCTTTATCGACCTTGAAAGGTAGAAATCTAGGTCACATGATTTTAAATGGCGGTAACTCCAAAAACAGTGGTGATAAGTACTCTGTTACTATTGTTGACAGATGGGGAAACGAAATGTAGGCTCCAAAATGGCATCATAACCTTTGACCTTGAGTGACCTAGAAAGGTCAAACCAATAGTCTCATGTTTTTGAGAGGGACATGTCCTTTAAGAACTAGAATGTTTGTTGTGTCTGGCCCCACTTATTCTGCAATACTGGAGATCAAATCAGGCTGAATGTGGCTCCTGGTGTATGTTGATGTTGTCTTGGCCTCAGGTTGAACCACGTGGGAGACTGGGGGACTCAGTTCGGGATGCTCATCGCCCACTTGCAGGACAAATTCCCAAACTACCTGACGGTGTCCCCACCCATCAGTGACCTGCAGGCCTTCTACAAAGTCAGTACAAGCTTATCTGTACCCATCCATAACTGATCAGATGTTGATGATTTAGAGCAGGCTAACGCTCGTCTGCGTTACTGTCATTCCTCAAAGCTGTTGTCTTTGTGTCTTAACGTCATCTGGACATTTCTTTGTTTCTTTTTGTCGTCAGGAGTCAAAAACACGTTTCGACTCAGAGGAGGACTTTAAGAAGCGAGCGTACCAGTGCGTCGTCAAACTCCAGAGCAAAGAGCCGGACTTCATCAAAGCCTGGAAACTTATCTGCGACGTCTCCAGGAGCGGTACGCCGACCCAACCCATAATGCATCACACTTTTACATTCAAGTATTTTTATTGTCGTACCAGGTCACTGCCTCGGTATCAAATTTGTACTCGGGTCCGTGATTAAGCAGAGGAAATTTCCCTCTTATCCATGATTCACAAAAAATGAACAAAACCAGCCAGTCATCAATAAAATGAATAATAAAAAACAAACTAAATAATTAGTAACATGAACAAAGTAAGACACAGATGGAAGAAGAAAAAAGAAGAAAAATAAACAAAATGAGCAATAAAATGATCCGATAAATATTTACAAAATTACAAATAACATTGAAAAATGGGCAAAAAAAAAGGATTACTATTGAAATTTGGTCCCAGCAGTTTTAATTTTTCTTTTTTCAAAATTTGTTTCCTTTTGACACGTGTTTCATGAACAAAACTCAGTAAAAACACAATAAAAAGGAAAAGGTTGAATTTTTCAGAACATTTAAACTAAATCATCCAATCTAGTTTTTTTTTTTCTTTTTTTAGTAAATTTTTGTAAATTTTTCCATGTTATTTTGTAAATATTAGTTTTGTTCATTTTATTAATTTTAGTTTATTTTACAATACTTTATTATTTTTTGTTTTATTATAATTTTTTTCTTTAAATTTGTTCCATTTATATTCAGGGTTAAACTGAATGATGTGAAAAAGGCAAAACATGCAGGAAGGACCTTTCATCAAGATCTGTCCATAACTTTTTGAGTTATCTTGCTAAGTAACAGACAGACAAACAAACTCCGGCAAAAACATAACCTCCTTGGCAGAGGTAATAAAATAAGAGCGTACAAGAGATCAGAAGCTATGATCAGCACAGTGAGGTGGTTATTGTGGCGCAGGTTCGGTGGATGGAAGAAGCTGTTCCGGAGTCTCCTGGTTTTGGGTTAGGGTCTGCCTGAGGGGAGGAGCTGAAACAGATTGTGGGCGGGGTGCGGGTCATGATGTGGAGGTCCCTCCCCCTGCATCCTGTCATGTAGTGGTCATGTATATCTTAGCCAAGGTTTAGTGAATAAGTGTAATAAATGTAAGGATGTAACTGGAGGTTCCCCATAAATCTGAGCGTACATGTACGACAAGAGAACCACATTTTTGAGTCAAGTACGTTCAACTCCATAAGGTGGCGCTACACACCCTGTCGCTCCAGAAGTGCACAGATAGGGGTGTGTGATCTGACAATATTAAATTGTAAAGAATAAGAACGATGGAAGTTCGTGATGACTTATGGAAATTGTGGTTTTATGCAAAAAAAATCATGATTTTTTTTTTTTTTTCCATATCACCCACCTCTACGCACACATCGACCAGCCTTTAACATGTCTTCTTCATTGTTGTCCTTCATCTTTTTTCCTCTTTATCTCTGGTTGTCATGCTGTGATTCTTGTACGGTAGTGACGTATATTTTTAAAAGACACTAGCGTAATGCAAATAAAAAGGTAACATAATGCAAATGAAAGATGACCCACAACAGGAGATGATTGATTGACAGACAAGTGTTGAGCCGGAGGGAGAGAAGAAGGAACAAACCAGATCCAGTTTTCCACTGGTCTGTCAATCATTCTTCTCTCATTTTTCCCTCTTCAGTTTCCTGCTTGTCCGTCCACAATAACAGTCCCCAGTGACCCAGACCAATTTTAAGGTTGGATCAACTTTTATTAGCAACGTGATAGCGTTTTTATTTGCGTCACCGTTGTGCGTTCATTTCCGTTGTCACTTCCTGAAGGGGATGTGTCCAGGCCAGTTTTTTTTCATTATTATTATTATTATTGTAATTTTTGGGGGGTAAAAATCTGTTTAATTTTCACAATTATCTAATACAATACATGTCTACTAGAATACAGTCTGGAAAGTAATAAATGGAAACGAATAGAATGGAATTCAGTCGTTGATCAATATTTCATTTTTCTAGTCTATGTGTCATGCACAACTGAAAAAAAAAAATGCCAATATGAGCAAAACACAGCAAATATTAACAAAAAACTACAAATATTAGCAAAAAAACTGCAAAATACAGCAAATATTGAACAAAACTATGCAAATATGAGCAAAACATTAATTATAATAATGCAAAAACAATAAAGCACAACGAATAGTAACAAAAAATGATTAATATTAACCAAAAGAAAAAAAAGAACAAAACACAGCAAATATTTACAAAAAATTTCAAATGCACTGCACAACAAACTTTTATGAAATATATTTTACAGGTTTTGGTGTATTTTTAGTTGATTCTGGTATATAGAATTCACATTCTAAAACCATATTCATCCCACACAACAGACTTATTTTCAGGGGAAAAAAAATAATTTTTATGGACATACTGCAGCCAAATTTACATAGAATGGAGAAACACAAGTTCCAAATTTTCCTCCAAATCGACCTGTATGGGACAAAAAAAAGCAGCATTTTTTTTAAATCCTTATCAAATTCTCGTTCAGACACGTGTCACATGACATGTAAAAAAAAAAAAAAAATTGTTGTTCTTAAACGTTGTCGACCAGTGTAAGTGTGACGTTAAGAGCGTTTGTCGTGTTTAATCAGAGTTCCAGAAGGTTTACGACTGCCTGGACGTCAGCATCATCGAGAGAGGAGAGTCGTACTACCAAGACCTGATGACGGCGGTGGTGAAGAAGTTTGAAGAGAAAGGTCAGTGTGAATCTGAAGATAAATCAAGTTAGAACTAGAAAAGCACTCTGAGAGCGCAGACTCCACCAAGGCAGATTACCCCCCACCACCACCACCAAAAAAGACATACATGTGTCCCCTCCCCCTTTGATCACCACCAAACTTTCATCACTTGTTCCTTATGTCAGTATCAACATGTTCTGAAAATTTCAACTAAATCCATCCTTAACTTTTTCAGTTATCTTGCTACACATCACACACATGTGCCCCCCCCCCCCCCCCCCCCCCCCCCACACACACACACACACACACACACACACACACACACCTCCACCAACCACCACCAAAGTTTAATAATGTTTGTTCCTCATTTGCACTCGTTGACATTTTGAGCCAAATCCACCCATACATTTTTGAGTTAAGTTGTTAACAGTCAAACTCTGATTATATTATATAACTTCCATCATTCCTTGGTGGAAGTAAATATGGATTTAAAACAATATATTTGAAATATACTATACCATATTAGAAATACTAATAAATACATGTGATGAAGATGAACTAAAAAAATAATACAAATGGTAATAATGTCACACTGGGTCTTTATAGGTTATTATTTTTATTTTATTTTCATGGATTTGTGTTGTGTAAGGTTGTCTATAGAATTATGTACATTTTAATTTTAATCAGTACTTTTGTGTTTTAATCTTTCGTATTTGAAATGCCCTCTTTCTCATCTTGTTCATTTGTTTCCAAAGCAAAACAAAACAGTGCATCATTCCTCTTTTAAATATCACATTAACTTGCCAGTTTTGAAAGATACTCGATAAAAACACACGTGGGTGGAAAAAAATGTAATGTATATTTTAGTGTATATTTAATTGAAGGTTAAAGTGAGGTTTGTTTATGTGGATTGATTAGAGTATTTTTAGAATGTCTTGAACCTTTAGTGATTTTATATGTGGGTTGTAGTGTGGTCATGTGGCCACAGGGGGGCAATGTAGTATCACAAATAATGATTCTGAAATTCTGTCTCTGTTTAATTCTCCACATTATTACCTCTTTTTTATTTTGTCCACTTTAACTTGTTTTTGTTTTTAACATTCTCTTCTTTCCTCTTTTTCCTTCATCGCTTCCTTAATTTCCTGTGATTAAATTTTTCTCTTTGCTTTTTTTGTCCCTTATTTTTTACTTCTGCTCTCTTCACTCTTCTTTCCTCCTCTTCCATCCTTTATTTTTCTTCTTTTATCTTCTGTTTTTATTTTCCTTGTTTTATTTCCTTATTTCTTTCCCCATTTCCCATTTGAATTCCACTTTTTTCTTCCTTTTTTCCTTCATTCTTTCCTTAATTTCCTTGGATTTGATTACATTTTTCTGTTTTTTTGTACTTTTCTTTCACCCCCCCCCTTTGTCCCCTCGTCTTTTTTTCTTCTTTTATATCTTTTTTTAAAATTTTCCTTTATTTTATTTCCTTTTTTCTTTCCCTATTTCTTCACTTTTTCCTGTCCTCTTTTTCCTTCGTCATATCCTTAATTTCCTGTGATTTTATTTTCTTTTATAATTTTTCACCTCTTATTTTTACTTTTCCTCTCTCTTCATCCTTCTTTCCTCTCCTCTAACTTCCGCTCTTTATCTATATTTTTCTCCCTTTATTTCCTTTTAGTTCCATTTTCCATCTGATCTCACCTTTCTTTGTTTCTTTGTCTTTGTCTTTCACTTGTCTTTCCTGTCATTTTATATCTTTCCATCTTTTTCTTTCCTCATCTTCTGTGTTTTTTTACCCTCTATCGTTTCATTTTATTTTCTCGTCTCTCCGTTATTTTCTCCATTTTTTTCCATCCTCATTTTCCTACTTCACTTACCCTTTTGACGTTCCTTTTTGCTAAATTTCCCTCACTTTTGTCTCCACCTTTGGTTTCTTTTCTCCTCTTCTTCCTCCCTTCCCTCCTTCAGGCCTTGTACAGCTCGACGAAGGCCGGAAGCTGGTCTTCGTCCCAGGCCAGTCCATCCCTCTCACCGTGGTCAAATCAGACGGCGGTTACACCTACGACACGTCAGATTTAGCCGCTCTGCATCACAGACTGTTTGAGGAGAAGGCGGACGTCATCATCTACGTCACAGACAGCGGGCAGGTGAGGTTTGGACGATTATTTCACAACAGTCAGGGTCGTTCCTAGCTATAGGCAAACTACGCAATTATTTTGGGCCCCCCCAGGTCCCCAAAAATTCAAATGTCTTGTTTTTATCTGTAGCTATAACATGTATGGCTGGGTGATATGACCTCAAATTAATATCACTCTTAATTAATAAATGGGTAAAAATGTGAAAAAGAAAACCCCTCAAATGTGAGAATAAAGTGTAAACAAATTTTTCGGGAAAAAAATAATGCAAAGTTTTGGAGATAATAGAATATAGAGAAACAAGAATAATATTATAAATTCCCTTAGTCTGGAATTTTTCCCACGTGAGACCAATAAAGGAATATTTTATCTCTTAATTATGCTGCTATAAATAGACAATCAAATAAATAAAATAATTTTAAAAAATATTAAACGTATTTTAAACATTTATAATATACTATTCCCTCAAAAGCAGTTTTGAACCAACAAAAAAAAATCAAATCACAGTTCAGTCAGTTCACATTCTGCATTAAAATAACAAACTGAAAAGTAAGATTGCTAACAAAATTCACCAAATGAAATATATGATTTATGTCCCAACACTGACACACTCAACTTTGGGAAATGTATATATGTGTGTGTGTGTGTGTGTGTGTATGGGGGGGGGGGGGGGGGGGGGGGGGGTTCCATCGATTACTTCCTTATGACTTGTTCTATTCTTGGTCTAAACATTGATCCATTACATGTCAGACTCGATGTCCCCGTCAGTCACCTGATGCGTTGTGCTTTCCAGGGCACACACTTCCAGGTGGTGTTTGCAGCGGCTCAGATGATTGGTTGGTACGACCCTCAGGTGACCCGGGTGGAACACGCCGGCTTTGGAGTGGTGCTGGGAGAGGACAAGTACGCCTCCGAACACCTTTCACCCTATTACTGCTGCTATCCTTTGACTTTTCACACACAAAGTTCAACTCACACCTGTTCACAGACTACAGCTCTTTACTACCCAGGAACAGATTTCTTTTCGTTTTTTCTTTTATAAGAAACTGTAGCTAATGTCTGACTTTAAAAAAAAAAAAAGTTAAACTATTTTCAAGGGAGGTTAATTAATTTCATAGTCGTCCAGTAGTGCAGTGTTGCATAAACATTGCAGTCATGCCTGATTCTTTCATATTTCATATTGTAATTTTTATATAAACTCAAAGCAAATACCTGTTAAGTGCAGTATTTTTACTCAGTTTGAAGAAAATTGGGCTCTTACAGTTAGAAAACTTGACATGATAGAGAAAAACTGGGATCAGTTTTGAATTCCACGCCAAAATATTAGTTAAAAACAATTGTCAGACCTAACTCAACAAAAATTGTGTTCCCCAGTGTTATTGTAGGTAGACACACTGATAGTGTGATAATTCAATAAATATTTCCCTTAAAAGACGATTTTCTGATATTTGTTACACTATTCTATAAGTAAAATGCTTCTGCAATAAAACTAATGAAATGTTCCCACATGTGTGTCAGTGATAAAGAAAAGTCAAGTCTTAAAGGGATAGTTCACCATTTTTCACATGAATTTGTATTGGATCAGCGTCTTTACTCTGGTGCACCCACAGTGACTTACCTTCGACAGTGTCCTGTGAGTGGAGTTAGGGTCCGGTTTTGATGAAAGCGAAAGTAGTACAGGTTTCCTGTAGTCAACAAAATACGTGTTTCTTCTCAAAACAATATGCGTTCGAATGAGTGATTTATTTCCTTAGCAAAACAATCACAGAACAAAAACTCACACCTCATAATTGCTTGAAACTACTTTCTCTCAATAGTGATCATTGTGCGTTGTCACTGCTAACGGCTATACACCTGAACATAGCAGCCACAAACACTAACGAACAACTGATGAAAGTAATTTGCTAAGTAGTTAACGAAAGGAATATTGGTCTCAGATCTACTTCCAAACACTGTCTGCACATTATGATCCATTCACTTTACAGGTTCTTTCTAGTGGAATATTTACTAATCCATTGTATACATGTACATAAACCAGCATATATGTGGAATAACGCACCATCATATATATTAAAAATATGAGCTAATCAGCACTAAAGTAATTTGTTTTCTGATACAACTTATTAAAGTAAGATTTAGCACATTTAATGTCTGAAGCAGATACTTTCTAAAAAGTGTAGACCAGTGTTATCATTTAACAGAGGGGGGAAAAAAGTCAGTATCTTCTTCAAATATCAGCTTAGAAATATATGCAGCTTCTATCGGTCATCAGCTAAGATTGATGTTACAAAAAAACCCAAGAACATATATTTCCCCCCAAAAAATCCATTTGAGTTGATCAAAAATAGCCACCAATAAGTAAGACTTAATCTTATATAATGAACAAATACTATTAAAGCTGCACAATATATTGTTTATTGACATCGCAATGTACGTGTGCACAATAGTCACGTCACAGATTTTATTTGGTCATTTTTTTAGGTATTTACAGTGAGAGTAAAAAGTATTTGATCCCTTGCTGATTTTGTTGGTTTGCCCACTAATAAAGACATGATCATTCTATACTTTTAATGGTAGATGTATTCTAACATGAAGAGACAGAATATCAAAATGAAAATCCAGAAAATAACTTCAAAGAATTTATTTTAATTCATTTGTTTTTCATTGAGGGAAATAAGTATTTGATCCCTCTATCCGAAAGCACTTAATACTTGGTGGCAAAGCCTTTGTTTGCAAGCACAGCGGTCAAACGCTTGTTGTAGTTAACCACAAGGTGAGCACACATATCAGGGGGAATTTTGGCCCACTCTTCTTTGCAGATCCTCTCTAAATCATTAAGGTTGGTGGGCTGTCGCTTGGCAACTTGGACCTTCAGCTCTCTCCATAGACTTTCGATTGGATTGAGGTCCGGAGACTGGCTGGGCCACTCCATGACCTTAATATGGTTCTTCTTGAGCCAGTCCTTTGTTGCCTTTGCTGTATGCTTAGGGTCGTTGTCATGTTGGAAGACCCAGCCACGGCCCATTTTCAGCTTCCTAGCAGAGGGGAGGAGGTTGTCCCTCAGGACTGCTCGGTACATGTCTCCATCCATCTTCCCACTGATGCGGTGAAGTAGCCCTGTGCCTTTGGCAGAGAAACACCCCCAAAACATAATGTTTCCACCACCATGCTTGACGGTGGGCACAGTGTTCCTGGGATCATAGGCAGCATTTTTCTTCCTCCACACATGACGAGTAGAGTTTAGGCCAAATAGTTCAATTTTGGTCTCGTCTGACCACAGAACCTTCTCCCAATCACTTTGTGCATCTTTGAGGTGATCATTGGCATACTTTAGGCGAGCCACCACATGTGCCTTCTTAAGCAGGGGTACCTTTCGGGCACTGCAGGATTTTAATCCATTGCGGCGCAAAGTGTTGCCAATTGTTTTCCTGGTGACTGTAGTCCCAGCTGCCTTGAGGTCATTCACTAACTCCCGCTGTGTGGTTGCAGGCCGATTTCTCACTGTCCTCATGATCATTGCCACCCCACGAGGTGAAATCTTCTGTGGAGCACCAGACCGAGGTCTATTGATGGTCATGTTATACTCCTTAAATTTTCTCACAATTGCACCAATGGTTGTTACTTTAATACCCAGCATCTTGCTAATGTTTTTGTAGCCCATTCCAGATTTGTGCAGGTCAACAATCCTGTCTCTGAGGTCCTGAGAGAGTTCTTTAGTCTTACCCATGCTGGAGAGTTTGGAATCTGTCTGATTGTCTGATTCTGTGAACAGGTGTCTTTTATACAGGTGATTATTTAGAACAGGTGTCTTCAATTCAGGTAACAAGTTGATTGGGAGTGTGTAACTGGTCTGTGAAAGCCAGAACTCCTAATGCATACTAGAGGATCAAATACTTATTTCCCTCAATGAAATACAAATAAATTCATATATATTCCTTCAAGTTATTTTCTTGATTTTCGTTTTGATATTCTGTCTCTTCATGTTAGAATACATTTACCATTAAAAGTATAGATTGATCATGTCTTTATTAGTGGGCAAACCAACAAAATCAGCAAGGGATCAAATACTTTTTACTCTCACTGTATATATATTTTTATTTACTCATTTATTTGAAATGTATTTTATTCATTCATTCATTTTTATATATTTGCCTTTTCATTCATTCCTTTAAATGTATTTAATAAATGTTATTTATTTATTTTTAATTATTAAGATTGTTTCAGCTACAAGATGGATGATACTGAAACGTATGTTCTGTGTTGACGGCTAATCTGTTTGACCATGTGCATGAGTGCTGCACCACCATTATAGTTTTTTTCATATGGCAGGGTTAAAAAAAATTACAATGTCAGGTTTTTTTCTAATATCATGCAGTCCTAAATACTATGTTACTGAGTTTAGTGTTTTGTAAACCCTTGATTTCCAAGTTTTTTCACACTTTACTGTAGATGTAAACACAGGCGGCTCCTGTGGATTCAGTATTTACATTTGTTCTCATCGTCACTTACTTTGCTCCTAATCTGTTGCTCCATTGTTTCCTGCCAATCAATCGTCCAGAGGAGAAGAGGCGAGTCCGAGTGGGGGGGTGGGGTGGAGGTTGGCTTAAAGCTCGCCGGAGGCTATAACTAAATGCTGCTAAATGTCCCATTGTAACCTGAGGGGGGTGTAAATTGGCCCTTAAATGTCTGCACTACTCAAAACTGCATTAGAAATGGCTCACGCTGCTTGTTTTATCACTCATCCAGACAATAAGAGCTTAACGCAGCCACGGGGGGAGCTGTTATAGCTGCGAGTAAACAGCAAAGAAAAGGGGCTTATTAAAAATTTGGCTGGTGTTCTGCTTGTGATGCTCATCCGATTTGCTTGATTGTACAAAATAGTTTGTCCCGAAGGTGTTGGCAGAAGTAATTAATGGAGTGGAGCGTCGTCATGACGATTAGCGCACACTGAAACTTTAATCACAAAGTTAATTTTTGGAAGATGCTGAGGAGTCTGAGCACTCACAGACTTCTGTTTTTATACACAGTAATATTTCCCAGTGTAAAAAAAATAATAAAATACAGTGTCTAAGTATTTTAATTGTTTCAGAGTTATTCTAATAAGGGACAGAGTAAAATTTAACAACATAAGTTCCAGTGTTTTAATTTGATTTATTTGAACATGAAGAAAAGAAAAAGAAAACTTAGAGTAAAAAAAATTCAAGCATGTTTGAAAGGAGTGGGTGGAAGTTAACATTTCCCAAATCCCAGCTCTTTTGACTGTATCAACTTTTCTAATCAAACCCCCGTCCTCGTTATCTGATACACACACACACGTACACACACATACATACAAATAAATAAATAAAATGAAAACCATAAACAGAAATACATACAGGAGTAATATTAATATGCCTGTAGTGTTGGTGAAAATAGTTAACAGAGGTTTTACACTGTCAGTGTTAAATGGAACAGATTAAAGTGAACAGTTAATTCAACACCGATAAGAGTAAGATACCTTTCCGCATTTAAAGATGACTCTAAAAAGCCCCGCCCTCGAACATCTGCACTCAAACAAAGTGAGAAGTTGGGCATTGAAAAACTACAATAAGTTTTTTCTCAATAAACTTTTGATTTTGTTTTAAGCAGAATCTGCATGAAAATAAAGTTATGTCATCTATTCAAATAGTTAAAAATCAACACTCTTTGGAGTCATTTATTTATGAACATGTAGTGTTAAGTAGGTTTAACACTGGAGAAGTTATTTCTTAACACTGAACTCTTAAGTGTTGAATGTGAAAAACACTACTGTTTTGGTGTTACTTCTCACATAGTATACATGTTGTTTGACACTGATTAGTGTAAAATACTAACTCTTACTAGTGTAAAGTTGATTCTGGAAATGTAACTCTAGCTTCAGTGCAAATTTTACACTTTGTAGATTGGGACTATATGATCACGGAGGTAGTGTTAAAATGAACTCATTATATTAACACTGGAGATCTTATATGAATATGACTTTTCTCACTTCAGAACCTTTGTTTGGTAAGTAAAAATATTCTGCTCCTCGTTTTCTGCTCAGGAAAAAGTTTAAGACCCGATCAGGAGACACTGTGCGACTAATGGACCTGCTGGAGGAAGGACTGAAGAGGTCCATGGACAAACTGAAGGAGAAGGAGAGAGACAAGGTAAGCTATTACAAGTAGTCTTTTATCCATGGGACATATGTGTAAAACTTTACCTATACAGTATTTACACACAAAAAAACCTAGTGTGTAATGTCCATTTTTCCATTAAATGGCAAATGTGACAGTCATGTGTGGGCTGACCCAAAGTGAGCGGGCGTCTGTGGTCATCCGCAGTTGCAGGTCATTGACATTTTTTTGAATGATATTCAGGTTGCGGTCGGTTCGGTCATTTGAGGTAAACATTAAATTAACCTGTTAAATCATTGTAATTTAAATATTAGGTACAATTTTCAATTATTAATACATATACTTTATTAACTGAATTTCCGTAAAGGGTGACGTACAACGTTGTCATTATCCTACGGTATGGAGGGGGTAAGAGAAAATAAAGTTGGGAGAGTGGAAGCTCCGGAAACATACAAACAAAACCAGTAAGGTTTGGGACACATTCACTGAGATTATTAATGATGAGCGGCTCCCAGTGTTTTCTTTTCCATTGAAACTGGGTACAGATGTTTCTTTGGGTGTTACAGGTTGTCCACCCCTGGTTTAGATGCTGCGCGTTGATAACTTCTGAATGATGAAGCAGGACAAATATATTTTCTCAACATATTAATTTATAAGTAGTATTGCACCGATCGATCGGCTGCCAATCATAATAGACCGATATTGCCTAAAAATAGCCTGATCAGTGATCAGAAAAATATGCATATCAAAAAGCTGATCACGTGACGGAAATTACTAGCGACCATTTTCAAACTTGCAAACACGCTACAGAACAGGTGCATGTCATCTTGACTGTGTATGTACTTTTTAAAATATAGTTAGTTAATAGTACAAGTTTGGGATCATAAGGCAGACAACAGTGTACCCACGACAAAATAGCATTTGCATTAGCCTAGCACTGCCGTATTTGCGACAACACCTGAACCAAACCCATCCGCACTTCAACAGCACTTGGTCAAAGCAGACTCAGAGCTTAACTATGTTTTGCTAACTGGTGAGTACTAACATCTGTTAGCATGTTGTAATTATTTTTAGCAAATGTACTAAAGTAGTGTAATTATGCATGCGCATCCCTGTTTATTGATTGATCTAGTTTAATCCTTTAACTCTTGACACATTATTTCAGGTAAATGTTCTGCTGTGAATTTGTACTAAAAGCTGCTGTGGAGGAAAATTGCAACAAAACTGTAAACTATAGTAAAAACACACAAATCCCAAACTGTTTATTTTTAGTCTCACTCACTGCTTTGTTTTGCTCATTGTATGTTCAGAATTATGAATATTTAGAATAACTCATACATATATAACTCTCACCAATGATACATCAGAAGTTAAAGGGTTTTTAAAAAATGGAATTAGTTCGATTAATCGATGAGGGGAAAAAAAAAAAATTACAGGATACTCGATTACAAAAATATTTAATAGTTGCAGCCCTAGATGCAACTATGAAATAGTATCAACTCTCCATACGTAAATGAAAGGTATGAACATTTAAAATTCCTTCCGTAATTGGCAGTGATCGTCAATTGGCAGATGAGGTTTTTTTGTGATCGGGCCAAACAATGCTGATCGGTGCATCACTACTTACAAGCAATGCCATGGAATTTTAACATAGAAATAAATGCAGGTATTTGATGTTCATAAAGACCATTGACTACTTTTTTTAAAATGAGGGTTGAGAAGCGGGCAGGCTAGTTAAAAAACACTCAGTTGTGGGTCATTTATACATCGACCTGCGCATCACTGAAATCCAATGATTTATTTATTATCGTGATATGACACAAGAAGTCATTCCATAAATATGGAGATGAACCTAAATGTGTTGACTCATAGATATATTATTATTACCGTATGTATTACCTGTCTACTAAACAAAAATATGAACTTGTTTCCCGATGTATTCACATACATCTGACTCTAGTTGCAAAAATGACTTTCTTTTGCTGTTTTGCGTAACACACCATTCACACTACGGCCGTAAAACAACTTCTTGCCAGCGCAAAAACTTTTAATCGAAAAGCAGGGGTTCTGCCAAAATGGCTGTTTTTCCATTTGGTTAATCCCTAAAGTGATTTTAGTTATTATCAAGCAAACATGTTAGATGGATAGATGTCAGCTCTGAAATTAAAAGCTATTTGTGTTGGTATCATTATATTTGTCCAAACAATACTATATTAAAATATATTTTATGTAAAAGGTTGTCCCATATATGTATGGAATACATTCCATACATATATGGTTCTAACATGTATTTCTTTATATTTCAGATAACCCAAAGAATGCATATGAATAATGAGTAATGAATTGAAATGTCAGTCATATATTTATGTAGATTTATGTAGTGCTTTTTTGGCCACTCAAAGCGCTTCCCATTAGTGACCCATTATTCATTCGCTCTCACATTCACCCTCTGGTGGTAGCCAACATGTTGGCTATGTACGTTACAGTGAACTTTAATACAAGTTGCTCATTGCTGGACAGACGTGTGTCCGTGTTTTGTTTTGTTTTTTTAGCTGTGTGCTTGTGTTGTTCCTCCGCTGACAATGTGATGACATCATCGCGACACGTCAACTCAAATTCACTAATGCCCTAGTGCATGTAATATTATGATGATATATCCAGCATTGATTCAGTTATAGTGTGATGTGTCTATGCTTGACACATACAGTGTTACAGAAGTTAACTTTGCAGCATGTCACCTTTCACCTCCAGATTATCACTCGTAGGTGATAATACCAATTATGAGAATTGTAGAAATCTTCATTCTACATTTTTTTGGTACCAATCTGAATCGTGAGTTATAACTAATGATGTGATTTTGACCTTTTGGTTAATTGTGACCTTGACCTTTGACCTTTACTCACGTAGATCATCTGATGTGCATTAGCTATATGTATATGCCCATGTCATTCTATGGTGATATCTCAAGTATTCATTGAGTTATGGCATGATATGTGTCTGCATACACACACACACACATCAGTAGTTGAGATTTTAAAAGTCAGCTAAAATAAGAGCAGCACACGTTAGAGAATAGGAAAATGAAAACTTCAACAAAAATGATTACAGTTTCTCTCAGTCGCTTTGGTGCATTTCTCACAACAGTTTGTACATTTGCACAACAGTTAGTGCAATTCTCAGAACATCCAGTGCAAACGGCAACACCTAGTGGATAATCTGCAAAAGCAAATCACTCTCTCAAAACAGATAGTCTATTGCACAAAAGCAAGTACTCATGCCAATGAAACTGCCATTGCCATCAAAACCACAAGTCTTGACACCATAGACTATGAACAAGTAAGTCAATTGCTTTTGTCATGTTTTCATTATTGTCAGTGTTTTCCAATGCAAAAAAAATCATAACCCACTGACACTTCTGCCTGAAAGACCACTTCTAGCCATTCGAAAACTTCCGTAAAGTTGCAAGTTGCTGGAGGTAGGGGCTAAATGAGTACAAGACACTGAATATGTTTCACATTTTTACAGTACTGTACTTTGTTCCCTGCAATACAGCATTGTGTAAATGAAAAAATACACCAACATTCTGTCAGTCAGAAATAAAACATAAGAAACACCCTTTTAGTAGAGCTTCATGAAAAATTGCAAACAATACTGTAATACAGTAATGGGATATAGTATAGTTTAATTCTGGCACATCCTGACGTTCCTGTCTGTATGGCCACATATTCTCATCGACGTCACAACGGATGTTTTATCTTGCAATGCAGCATGGGAAGATTGCCTTTGATTGACTCTGAGATTGCCTTTCAATCCTATGTTGTGGAGAGTTACAGTAAATTTCATTACAATGTACAGTAAACATGAGATACTGTATTACAGTGTAAACTATTGGGTAAGTGTACTTCCCAGTACTGTACATGCCTGTTCTTCCGACGAAATGTTTGAATTATAGAATTCACTGTGGTCCGTCCAACATTTGGTTGAACCCTGCGACCAGCCTCAGCCATTGTGAGACCGTGATTGATTACATGGTCTATGAGAGTTGCCCTGATTTAGGGAGAAATTAGAAAATTTAGAAATTAGGGATTTGCCTATGTGTTTGGCCTCTTCTCCCTGCTACTCTAGCCCTTCCTCTTCCTCTTCCTACCCGCATCCTCACTCCTCTTTCACGTCGCTGATCTTCCATTTGTCACAAAATTGTAGAAAGGCAAATATTCTGTCCTGCTTAGTTTATATAGTTTTGCAAATGGGGGTCCATGGGTTTCCACCCTGATTGATTGTGAACAAGTGGCTTGTCATTGATTAGTAAACTATAGATCATACCCCCTCTTGTGAGGAGGAACTGAAGTTCACCTGAAAGTAATTGTTCCATTTACATACTAGGAGGCATTTCAGGCCAAAAAAGAAAAGCATAGAATTTGTTTGACATCATTTGAAAACAAGTTCATCAATTTTGTTTGTAATGACTAAAGCAATGAAATGAAGACTATTTGTTTTGTTGTGAATGATTATTCAGCATCCATTATGACATTCCATTATGACTCGAATGACAAAAGTGACTGATGATGAGCTGAAACCACATTTTGTTGTATGAAAGCAACTGATACATGTCCAAGAACAATGGTAATTTGTTCAGAGGAAGGGGAAATTGCTACTACCATGTGCACATATGACTGCATGTTGTGAAGGTTGAACTAACAGTTATGAGAAATGACTTTCTGATCTGAAAATTGCACCAAAGCGACTGAGAAAAACTGTAATAGGAAACCTTCAATTCAATACACCACGTTTATTTTTTCCCTCTGGTTAAATTTTATAAATATATTTAGTCAGAATGTATTTATTTTAGCTCATATTAGCTTTTTTTGTTTTAAAAGGTTAATTTATGGTGGGGTCGAGTGTGCTGTGAGCAGCGTGACGACTCTCCCTGACCAGGCTTCACACCACACTTTATCGGTAACTCTTGTCTGGATCTTTTTGATCACATCCCCAAACCAACACGTCCAACCACACTGGCGGACATTAAACGTCTCATCTGTCAGCAGATCAGTACGAAGGCCGACCGGAGCTTGTTCTTTTGTTCTTATGCTCCTCTCCTCCATCTTTTCATCATCTTCATCATCTTTTTATTTTTATTTTACAGAAACATTCCTTCAGTAACAGTGTTTTTACAAGTCTGTGTTTGCACTGAGGATGTGTCCGTTAGGTTCACATTTACATTGTTTTGTTTTTGTACTTGATTTATAGAACATTTGCAATATTTTCTACAGACAGGGTGATGAATAGCACGAGGTACAAAACTACAAAACACAAACTGGCTACGTTTACATGATCACTTTTAATTCAGAATTATTTACTCTTAATAAAACAAGGGTTCTGATTGGACAGAACGGCTGCTTAATGTCTGAATGTCTACTGGAAGAAAACCATCGCATCCACTTCCTGTTTTGCTTTTGTTTCGACTGTCAACATGTTAGACCAGATACTACATGCGACTTTTGTATTTATTTTTTTAATCATTCTGAAGCAGCAGCTGGAGCAAATCAATATATTAATGCCGGCAGAATGAGAGGAATAATGTTAAAGAGGAATTAACGGTTTTCATGTCAGAGGAATTATCACATTCAGAATTGGGGACTGAATAAACCAGTGACACTATTCAGAATTAAATTTAATTCGGTATTATAATTTTCAACTGGAATTAGGTGTTTACATGGTCTTAATTTTTTGGAATTAACCTTGATTACTCCACCAAGGAATAGTGATAATCCACTAATCATTGGCGTTTGTCTGTTTGTTTGGGGGGTGTATGTGATTTGTAGCGAGAGAACTCAAAAAGTTATCGATAGATTTGGCTGAAATGTTCAGGAAATATTGATACTGACACAAGGAACAAGTGGTTTTCAGGAGGAGGGACTGATCCGCCTTGGTGGAGTCTGCGCTCTCCGAGTGCTTTTCTAGTTCTGAATTAAACAGGAATAAAAACTGTCAATTAAACAGGCCCAGTGTGTAGCACAAGTGTGGTAAAATGAACGTGGACTGGATTAGATTAGATTGACCCATTGTTGTCGTTTCAATCATTTTCCTCCTAAAAGTAAAAGTCTCTTTGTGGATGACACATGTTGTCATTTCCCTAAAGCTTCTGCTCACCTTTACAGCGTGCCCCACTTCTTATCTATGACTCGCCTCCGTCACAGACTCATGTTCAGCTTCTCTGGACCTTGTTTTAGGAAGTTATTTGTTAAGGAACTAGAATGATGTTTTTTTTTCTCCCTGTTTTTCACCTCCTGACCTCAGATTACTTCAGTCGTCTCCAACTCTGACCCAAAATCTGTGTTTACCAGCCCTTTCCTGCCTCCCCAGGCTATCGTTAGCTGTTGTTTTCACAGCAAACATCAGACTTTTCTGCTAATTTGACTGTTGGCGTTGGCGCGTCCTGATGTCGAGGCGTTTGAACTCTGACTTGAAGGGGAATAAAATACGGAGGAAAGAAAAACCTGACCCGGTTAAGTATGTTCTGCAGCTCTCCATACCGTGTAAACAGTCGGCGGCTTCCACTTGGACTAAGGTGATTTTAATGCTGAGGAGGTGGTGGGAAAAGCATGTCGGCACTGTTTCCCTGCAGGCAGTTGTGGTCTGGCACTCAGCGCTCTGTCTGGGTCTGTGCCCATGTCTGCCATCTGCTAACCCAGCCTCATTAAAACCAAGACCCAACCTGAACCTGAACCTTAACCTGCACCACTAACACTGCTACAAACATTTGTTTTCTTCACTTGTGCCGGAGCAATACTCTGTCACCTTTATATTCCCAGCCCTGTTTGGTTTTTTAAAGCCAAAGACCTCTGGACAGTATTGTAGACTGACTTTTTTCATATAAATGTCATCTTTTTTTTTTTTTTTTTTAACTTTTGACTATTTAGATATGCTTATTAAATTGAATTTCCAAAATTGAATAAATAAATAAATAAATAAATACACAGGTATTCACACAGAAACATTACTCTTTTTTTTAAAAAAAAATATATTTTTAGAAAGTATGTTTCAGACATTAAATCTGCAAAATCGCATATGTTTTTTATTTATTTATTCTTTTGTTTTTACCTTTATTTTGAACCTGTATATATGGTATTATATGACGGGGCGGCCATGACTCAGTTGGTAGAGCGTATATGGTGTATGAATGTTTGCTGGTGGTCAAAGTAGGGCAACTGCCCCAGGGCAACAGTAAATGTACTTTACCACCACCAGAGGAAGCATGTGAGAGTGAATGAATAATGGGTCACTAATGTGAAGCACTTTGAGTGGCCAAAAAGGCGCTATATAAATCTCATCCATTATTTTTATATATCCGGGCTTTTTGCCAGCGCATCTCAACGTGTCAGTTCAAAATGTTACACTTGTGATTAGGGCCACTACGCTGCCTTTCATGTTGTGGGATTGTGTCTGGAGCACATTTGCTTGCATAATAGGTCCATATTTATGTGAGAAAACTTTTTTACTGAAGCAGTTAGCACTGTGAAAGAGTGTTATTTTGATAGATAATGCCATGTGTGTTTGTTTTTATCCACTGGGGGTCTATCTAGGTTAATTTATGTCTCCCCACCTCAGCTGTCCTTTCCTGTCGAATGACCTGTTCCCGTGAAAAATGTAGAGTCTCTTCCAATCTCAGGGTTACAATTAGCATGTCTCGGTTGTTTCTGTGATGCCATGTACGGTTAATGCTGACCTAAATCACTAGCATTTGGAGCATCTGCGTGATGCTCATTGGCTGACATATGGGCCGGCTGCTTGCGGGATGTAATGGAGGCTATTGCGCATACGCATAGTTTCGGGCCGTCCCATTTACCATTACACTGTACAAAATTCTTGGTGAGAATCCTGATATACATACATGATTCACTAATGCGAAGAAACATTTTACTTTCAACTAGTGTTTCATTTTTATTCCTCCCTAGTAGTACTTTAATCAGATTAGTCAGAAAATAAATAACTTTAGTGCTGGATAGTTTTTGCTGGATGTTTTTGTTTTTAATATATATGATAGTGTGTTATTTCACATATATACTGGTTTATGTACATGTATACAATGGATTAGTAAATATTCCACTAGAAAGAACATGTAGAGGGAATGGATCATAATGGGCAGACAGTGTTTTAAAGTAGATCTGAGACCAATATTCCTTTGGACTAAAACCTATTCTATTGTTTATTTTAACAATTTCACATTTTGACCCCAGACTTATCTTGGGAACTTGATCCAACCAGCATTTAAGACTTGAGTTTTCTTTATCACTAATACACGTGGGAACATTTCATTAGTTTTCTTCCAGAAGCATTTTACTTGTAGACCAGTGCAGTCAATAAACCTAATTTAGTGTGAATTCAACCCATAGGTTTGCTGCTAAACTGGTAACAAACAAACCAAACCAAAAATAATATTATTTGCCTCCCTTTTTGGGGGAAGGGGGTAAAAAGATCACAACTACCACTTCATTCTTTCAATCATCCTGATGTTCATTTAATATTAAATATCCAACCAGCATTTAAGATTTTACTTTTCTCAGTCACACACATTTCATTAGTTTTATTCTGAAAGTATTTTACTTGTAGACCAGTGTAAAAGAAGGAAAATAAATTGGGGAAAAAAGATGTTTTAAGTGTTATCTCTTGACTTTTCTGAATACAAATTTGCATTGGGAAAAAAGTCGGGTGAATAAAAAAAAAAAAAGATGTTGACGAACGTTACAACAAGTAAAGAAGCGTTTTAAAAGAAACATGGTGTAGACACACCAGAAAACTACATAAATCTTGTTTGGGGTAGGGGTAATATAATACTAATAAATATATCTGTAAAAGTTTCCATGTTTATGGAATGACTTCTCGTGTCATTTGCAATAAATAAAATAAATCAACCCATTTGTGGTTTAATGGAAAATCAGCATTAGGCTCTTGTGTTTCTTCGGCAAGTAGTAAATATCGGTGAGTTTTATGCACAAGTTCAATGAAAAAGCGACTAGTGAGATACAGAACCATTGGTCCTATTTTTAGCCAGAGTTAGAGGAACATTCATTTTTATAATCTGCTTCTTGGGAATTTCTTTTTCAAAATGACGGGTTTTTGAGAAAGTTACAAAAGCTGTAAAAATAAGTTTTTATGTTTTTGCTCACTATAAAAATATAATTGACACATTAAATGGTCATGCATTATTATTTTTCGGTTCTCTTTCTGTGACGCTTTGTGTTTGCACAGTTTTGCTTTTGTGTCTTTCTTCCGGTCATTCTTCATCATAACTTCCCTCTAATGGCTGCCCTTGGCTTTTGTTTTGTTTTCACACATCTCGTCGCTCTTTTTTTACCTTGTCCCATTGTTTTTCCCGCTGAATAATTATCATAAAGTCTCCTTTATAAACCCCCTCCTCACAGCGTCGCTCGCTCCCTGGAGTAACACGTCACATTCAGGAAAAGGCTATGACTTAATAAGTCAATTTAATCTCTGCCTGAAGTTGGTAAATTAGATTTATTATCTGGATTAATTTCATCTCACTCGTGTTACTGTCGGTGGCATAAGGTGAAGTACTGCCTGCAGTAATTACAAGCTGATAAAAGCCGCAGAGTTATCTGAATTGCTTTTTAATGCCTCAAAGAGTTTTGGGGAGAAAAAAAAGAGGTTATTGGAAGGGTTTTGAACAAAGAGTTTTGTTGAACATGGCGGTCGATTGACTGGAAGAATGCGCTGATGACTGGGCCTTTTTTATTTCCCGTCCATGTGAAGGTTCTGACTCCGGACGAGTTGGTTAAAGCGCAGAGATCCGTCGCATTCGGCTGCATCAAATACGCCGACCTCTCCCACAACCGCATCAACGACTACGTCTTCTCCTTTGACAAGATGCTCGACGACCGAGGCAACACGGCAGCGTACCTGCTCTACGCCTTCACCCGCATCAGGTAAGTGTTTAACCAATTCCCCGCCTTATGTCCCAGCATGTAGATAACACTATTTTACGAAGACCTCTATATATACAGCTCCCACATTAATGATATTAATTTAATAACACCTATATATACAGCTCCCACATTGATATTATTTAATAACACTTATATGTACAGCTCCCACATTAATTACATTATTTTAATAACACCTATATGTACAGATCTCACATTATATTATTTTAATAATGCCTATATACAGTTCACACATTATTATTTTATTAACTGTTATATATACAGCCCTCACATTATATTATTTTAAAAACACCTATATATATATATATATATATATATATATATATATATATATATATATATATATATATATATATATATATATATATACATACAGGTGGATAGACAACAAGCTGCTGGATTTTTGGACCAGAATACTAGTTTGGAAGAGCCTGGCAAGCCTTACTATGATATGCATACATAGTCTGGATATAGGCTAGGCTAATTAATGTTAACACACCACTAACCATGGAGGACAAATATCCAACCTGGTCCGTTTACATGCTGCTTATCTGACCATAGACTGTATATAAGTTCATACTTCTTCTTCTTCTGTCGCACAACCCTGTCGTCATTGTGCTAAACCCACCCTACAATCTCACTACACAGATGGAGCGTTGTGATTGGTTCAGTTAACTTGAACCGATCCTGGCTGACACTCTATGGAGTATGGCTAGACCAATGATTCAGACAAAAAATATTTTTTGCCGTTTGAGGCGGGCTAGTTTACTAGACTAAGTTTGGACTGTATGTTAGCATTAACAATGGTAATTTTGGATGCAAAATATATATTTTCATAATTTCTTTCTAAAATATGTGTATTTGAAGCATTCAATGCATGCAATTTTTTCCCCCAAAATTTCCAATTGTAGCCACTTTGGACAAATTAATAATTTGCCACATTTCCCCTCTGAAACATGCATAAACATAACTATAGAAAAAATGCTCTAAACTGACATTTTTACAAATAAAGTTGTTAACATTGAACTGCAAAGGTCACAGACATTGGTCTGTTGGTAAATGGTGTGTTTAAGTTCACACATGTCAAATGCAGACAAATACATCCTGGTTTTTACCCAAAAATTAAGGCAAAGAGGAAAAATCTTAAATGTATTTGTTTCTAAGTCTACAGCTTTTTACTTTTTCTTTTTGCACTTTACACACTCATCTCACAGGCCTGATTGGAGTCTTTGGCAGGTTGTATTTGGGCCCCAGGGCCACATGTTGACACCCTTGATTTAGAGGGGGGAAAATCATCTGGTAACGGCCACAAACATAGCACTGGCTTTTGATGGATGAATACATTAGTGGAGTGAATATTTACAAAGGATGCCATTTAAGCTGTACTGGTTAATTTTTCCTCCTTGGCTAATATTTAGCTTTAGGGTTTTCTTTTCTTAAATAATGTGTTAAAGATTTTCCTGCAAATAAGTGTTGTATAATGTAGCATAACAGGACTTTGTTAATGTGGTTGTTTGCTTCAGGGCTCCAGACTCACTCAGTATAAAAGGAAGTTCTACACTTTGGCTTAAAGACATTGTACGTTGAAAAAGATGCATAATTTTTCAATATTTAAACCAAGACACCACAGGCAAAAGCTGATTTTTCACACAGTGGTCAACTATAATAATAATAAAAAATAATAATGATAATTTTAGTTATAAAGCCCTTTCAATCAAAGTGTTGTACAGGTAATTAAGTTAAAGGGATAGTTCACTATTTTTCACTTGAATTTGTATGGAATTGGCCTCTTTACTCTGGTGCATACACAGTGACTTATCCCTGACAGTGTCCTGTGAGTCAAGTTCTGGTCCAGTTTTGGTCAAAGTGTCCCGGCAGGTTTCCTGAGGTCAACAAAGTTAAATGTGTTTTTTCTCAAAGCCGTATTTGTTCAAGTGAGTGATTTGTTGGCATAACAAAACCATCACGGAACAAAAACTCAGACCTCATTATTGCTTGGAGCTACTTTCTCTCAATAGTGATCATTGTGCGTTGTCACTGCTAACAGCTGTGCGCCTACACGTAGCAGCTGCAAACACTGCCGAACAACTGATGAAAGTAGTTTGCTGAGGCGCACAGCTGTTAGCAGTGACAACGCATAATGATCACTATTGAGAGAAAGTAGCTCCAAGCCATTACGAGCTTTGAGTTTATGTTCCGTGACGGTTTTGTTATGCAAATAAATCAGTCATTCGAACACATTGTTTTGAGAAGAAACACATTTGATTTTGTTAACCCCAGGAAACCTGCCGGAACTACTTTCGCTTTGACCAAAACCAGACCAGACTCACAGGACACTGTCACGGTTAAGTCACTGTGGATGCACCAGAGTCAAGACAATGATCCCATACAAATTCATGTGGAAAAATAGTGAACTATCCCTTTAAAAGGGATGTTTAGATAATTTACATACTGACCAAATTACTGAAAATGCACAATAAACAATTTAAGACAAAGTAATTCAAATATTCTGGATTATTTTTTACTAAAGGCCTGAGCATTTATTCTGAGCAATTATTTCCTATAGAAATACATACAATTCTCCTTTGTAAATCTTTAAATGCCATTTTGTCTTAATGACTTTTTGCCATGTCTCAGCTTACATAGCACCTGCATACACTAAACTGACCAGTTCAGCATTTGGCAGTATTTTGAAGATATTTACAAGAGGATTTGCGAATTTTCATCCCTGGCCTGATTTATGTGACATTTTAATTTTATATATATATTTCTTTAAGGCTGTGGACAGTGTGTTTTGATTTCCAAGGTAATGAAAGCAGATATCCTGAAATCCCTGTTTATTTATTTTCATTTTAAGTGCAAAGAAAATGGAAAAAACTAATCTAATCTTCTAATTGAACTAATCTTCAGATCTATCTTCCAATAATGTATGCAAAATGACACATTTTTAATGAAACAGTTCTTAATTTGCATAATTAAGCAAACATGTTTAAAAGTTGTTATACTTTTTTTTCATACTTGTCGAAGTTTCACGGTGACGTTTATTATTTTAACATTTGACCTTATTCACATGTAGTGTCTGACCGCAGACATTTATTGCAGGGATATAGATAGTGATTAAGAACAGATGATATGCCTAAGACATACGGTCTCTCTCACTACCTCTCTCTCTCTCTCTACCTGTCTCTCTATATTTCTTTCTATTCATCTGTCTCTCGCTCTCCCTTTCTCTCTATCTACCCGTCTCACTACCCCTCTTTCTCTCTCTTTCTCTTTCTCTGTCTGCCTGTCTACCTAGTCTCTCTCTTTGCTTTTCTATCTACCTGTCTCTCTCTTTCTCTCTACCTTTCTATCTGCCTCTCTCTCTCTCTTTGTCTCTCTCTCCATCTACCTGTCTCTCTCTACCCTTTCTCTCTATTTATCTCTCTCTCCTTTCTATCTATCCATCTGTCTTTTTCTGCCTCTCAATCTACCTCTCGCTACCTGTCTCTCTCTCTTTCTCTCTCTCTGCCCTTCCATCTACCTGTCTGTTTCCCTTTCTTTCTAGCTAGCTGTCTCTCTATCTTTCTCTCTCTGCCCTTCCATCTACCTGTCTCTTTCCCTTTCTTTCTAGCTACCTGTCTCTCTATCTCTATCTGTCTCTCTCTGTCCACCTTTTTCTCTCTACCTGTCTCCCTCTCTCTCTGTATCTCTACCTTTCTCTCTATCCTTCTCTCTGTCTGTCCCTACTTTATCTCTCTCCCACCTGTCTCTCTCTCTCTCTCTCTTGCCCAGTTGAACCAGTATCATTCATTAGCTGTGTCAGATGTGGCTCAGTAGTTTTTATAGTTGAGAGTGTTTAGTGTCCTCAGCTCTGCTCTCTGGGTGGTGTCTCTGCCTCCTGGCCTCAGTGTGCTCTGTTCACTCTCTCTCTGGTGCATTCCCTGGAGGGTTGCTTCACTTCCACTCAGATTGATCTCGTGTGTGGAGTTTGACAGGATGGGGGGGGGGGGGGGGGACCTCTGTGTTCCTGCTATCAGTCGATGGAGAGTTCAGAGTAGGTGTTAGATGGACGGAAGGACGTACAAATAGTCCACAGAGGGGTTCAAAGGTCACACAGCTCTGCTACCACTGAACACATTGACGCTAATATGGAGGGAAATGAAAAAGTCACGAATAGGTTGGAACGCAGAAACAATTTTAAGTAACGCATGGTTTAGCAGAAGGGGTATTTTAAGCAACTTCATACCAAAATTTCTGGACTGATTTTTAATTTTTTTTTAGTAAAGGTGTGAGGGGGTCCAGAATAGATCCAATTAAATTTTGATGAATGTAGGTCAAAGGTCAAGGTCGCCAAAAATGTGTTTTCGCAACGATGGGGAATTTCCTTTTCATTACTATATACTCAGTTTTACATGTAGCTTCTTTTTCCTCTCACTGTTGATGTGCATTGACTCAAAGGACAAATTGTCTCGGTCAGAAAAAAGTCAAAACCAAAATACCTGGGACATTATCTATGTACCTGGAGAAAACCCACACAGACACGGGGAGAACATGCAAAGGTCTGATGTGGGAATCAAAGCAGGGTGACATCAGAATCATGAAGAACAAATTCTTTAGGTCAAAGGTCAAGGTCCGAATAAAAGTCAAAACCAAAATGCCTGGGACATTATCTATTTCTGTAATTGTTTGTTTTTGTAACCAACTCTGTAAAGCCCTATGAGATGACCTTGTCGTGTTTTTGGACTCTACAAATGAAATTGAATAAAATTTTGGGTAAACCTTTTGAACTATTCATCTTACAGACTTCCAATGAGCACCAAAATGCTGGTCTTTCAATTTGATTTTTTCTGTGTATAGATTTTGACCTATTGTTGACCCAAGAGGTCAGGGGTCACTGTGTCTACACTTACAAAAAAAAAAAAATAGAATGTACAATAACGGGAAATAGAGTGGGGATAGACTTGGTTGCTGTTATTGACAGAGAGGGAATAGGACAAGGGCATTCAAATGGCATCATGACCTTTGACCTTAAAAAGGCAAAATCAAGGTCAGATGAATTTAAATCATCGTAACTCAAAAAGGAATGGTAATAAGTACTTGGTTATTAATTTTGACAGAAAAGAAACTACATGTAGGCTCCAAAAACCACATCATGACCTTTGACCTTGAGTGACATTTAAAGGTCAAACCCATAGCTATGCTCACGTTTTGGGAGGGAGGTGTCCATTAAGAGATAAAATGTTTGCGAAGAGGCAGGGTTTGTTGTTCCTGGGACCACTTGTTTGTTGTTTCAATAAGAGACATTA
This sequence comes from Siphamia tubifer, assembly GCA_020466265.1. Classification (NCBI taxonomy): domain Eukaryota; kingdom Metazoa; phylum Chordata; class Actinopteri; order Kurtiformes; family Apogonidae; genus Siphamia; species Siphamia tubifer. The sequence goes on from CM035796.1 coordinate 36,663,053, forward strand.
TGTGAAATGGAGTAAGATATATCTGTTTGGAGAAATATTGATGTTGGTGGAGCATGAAAACAGACTGTTGTGTGTATTTCAGGGCCGTCACAGTTAACGCATTAACATGGATTAATCAATCATCATGATTAATTGGATTACATTTTATAACACAATTAAATGGAACCGTTATTGAAAATAGTTTTCTTTCAAGTTTTGTTGAAACTGTTGAACATGTTAATTACATATTTATTCACATTTTTGCATATTTTATCCTATATTTTATGTGGGGTGTTTTTTTCAGTATTTGAGAAGACGTTTTGAAAAGGTTTTGGGTTCTTCGTTGCTTTTTTGTGTTAATATTTCTGGTGAATTTTGTCATGTTTTATATATGGTATATTTTGCTCTCATTCACCGTCTCGTATTCGTCCCACAGGTCAATTGCTCGTCTGGCAAACATCGACGAGGCCACACTAAAGAAGGCAGCAGAGACCACTGAAGTTCTCCTGGACCATGAGAAGGAGTGGAAACTGGGAAAATGCATCCTGCGCTTCCCAGAGATCCTGCAGAAGATCCTAGACGACCTGCTGCTCCACACGCTCTGCGACTACCTGTACGAACTGGCCACCACCTTCACAGAGTTCTACGACAGCTGCTACTGTGTGGAGAAGGACCGACAGACAGGTACAACATAGCGTTTATGCTGCAGAGAGGTCTTTGGTTTTACTTTAACCCATAAAGACCCAGTGCTACTTTTGTGTCCATTCCCAAATAGATATTTATCTCTATTTAACTTTTATTTTATGGCAATTTATCACCATTTGCTGCAATATTATCCTGTGTATTTAGCACCTTTTCAGTGCACTTTTTCAGTGCTTTTTCACTTTTTTTTAATTTTAAGTTTAGATCAAATTTGAGGATTTTTGCATTAAACACAGACAAAAGTGTAGGAAAAAATAGTTTTTATTTAATCCAAATAAACCCAGTGTGTCCATCCACTGTTATAGATTCAACTTCATGAGTTTTACTGGTGAATCAATGTTCTAGAAGATGACAGTGTTTCTATGGTAACCATAGAGCCTCTAAACATCCAAATGGGTTACATCTGATGACCATGAAAAGATGCCAAACTGCATTTTACATCAGTTATTTTTATTTATTTATTTAATGGATTGATAAGATTAGTGGATCAACAGATATTAAACATATTATATCAGTAGATGTTTTTGGTCAATGATATGTGTTTGAGTATTAATAGGTTAAATGAGCGACAAATATTATTGATATTCTAATCAAGAGGTGTCAAACATATGGTAAGGGGGCCAGATGTGGCACCACCAAATGTTCCAGTCTGGCCCGCTGGACTGTTCTGTCTCAGCAGGAGGGTTTTTTTTGTACCCAAATGTCCTACAAAATACACAAAGAAACAAAAAAAAGCTGAGAACAAAATATACAAAACATAAAGTTCACACAAAAAAAATTACACAAAAAAAGCAATGAACAATACAAAACCTATCAAACAATTAAAACGTACCAGTGTCGTCTCTCACAGAATTAAAAGGTTTTTACTTTTTTTTTTAACTGTCTGTGCAATAAAATAAAAAAAAATTAAGAAACTTTGCTCACAACTTTTAACCATAAATCTCTCCATTCTTCAGCCATTTTTTGACTTGTGCAATGCATGGTGGGATATAGTGCTTTGGTTAGTGATCATTGATGTCCACTACATTTCGTGGTGGATTGTGGGATACATTGAGTGAATCTTTATCTATTTATAATCACTATATAGTTCAGACACCCCTACAAAATGGTGTGGTCCCTATATAGGGGTTAGGGAATGATTTCGGACGCAGCCTAGGTCTCTATCTCCACTGATTTGTTGGTGTGTTATATTCCATTTTAGGTATTAATCGTGTGACCCCTGACCTCTTGGGACAAAAGTAGGTCAAAATCTATACACACAAGAAGCAGAATCAAAAGATGAGGATTTTGATGCTGATTGGAAAGTTATATCTAAAATTAGATTTTGACCTTTATTGTGACCTTGACCTGAAGAATTTTTCCTTCAAGGTTTTGGGGTGGAATAAAGGCCTCCAAACATATGTCTTGTGCAGGGGTGTCAAACATGCGGCCAGCCAAAGGATCCATTCCCCTGGGATGGATTTGTGACACTGAAAATATTAACAGATGTTTATTTCATTTTACGTCTATTCAATCTAAAGTGGATCAGACCAGTAAAATACAATCATAATAACCTATAAATAATCTAAAAAGCTAATTTTTCTCTTTGTTTTAGTGCAAAAAAATAAATAAAAATTACATTCACGACAAAAAATGTGAAAGTTTGAAGAGAAATATGTGGAATTTTATCAATATTCTACTTGTCTTTTAATCATTAAATGTGCGTATTTGTAGATTCACTGTGATCTGCAAGTTGTGTTGCACATGTATACATGATAAAATACAGTGTAATATTGTTAAAGTCACACTTGCTTTTCTTAAGAATTTTCAGATTGTTCATATTTAGTACAGTTCATTATGGAATTTGTTTTTTCCTCAAAAACAGAGAAAAATTGGAATTGACATCATTTATGAGTTCTTATCTTATTATTTATATTACTTGACTGGTCCGGCACAGTTTAGATCATATTGGGATGAATGTGGCCCCTGAACGAAAATGACTTTGACACCCCTGCTCGAGTGTCTCAGACAAACCAAAGTGGTTGTCGTCCAAACTGTGGACGCTGCACATAAAGGCTTGACTTAGAGCTGATTGGACAAATTCATCGTCCTGCACAGGCCTTTAGTCGCGTACTTGTGCCTTTTCTCTTAATTGCCGCGGATGATGTGGAGATCAAAGGTTCAAGACGGGGAAGAAAACAGAAAAATATGCAGCTCTCAGCAGGAGTCGACCGATTATTAGCAGAAGTTTGACACCGAGAGGGTTGTTCACACTCAGCCCGTTAGCCCTCCGCTACAGTCTGCTGCCGTTTTCTCCCCACGGTGGCGTTTGGAGGCGTGTTTAATTATGTTAATTCTCAGTTAGCGCTGCAAGGCTACAGCGTAAACCTCTCAGCTGGAGGTGATTATTTTCTGTCATTTCTGCTTTTTAGAGGATTTACAGCTGAGACGAAGGGAAAGAGTGGAAGGAAACATGAAAACGGCTTTAACTTAAAGCTTGGGTGAACAACAAAATGGAGGGGGTGTTCTGAAAGTGATGCCAACGAGACGTATAGATTCAAGCCTGGATTCACAGTCAGAAGTGGAAAGTATCCAAGTAAAAATATGTTGTTACTCTACTAAAGTACATTTTTTTAGGTATCTGTACTTGAGTATTTAATTTTCTGGCAAGTTTTTACTTTTATTCCCTACATTTGTTCATAAATATCTGTCCTTTATAGTCCTGACATTTATATAAATATTAGGGCTGTCAATTGATTAAAATATTTAATCACAAATTAGTCTCATATTTTTCATCTGTACATGAAATAGATTTTAATGCTTGGTTTGTTAACGTAACATTCAGATAACTATAGCATAAAGAACATAGTCATGCTAAACAGCGCCTTCTTGAGGTTGTCAGCGTGAAAATAACATGTGAAATTATATAATGTGTTAACTTCACATATAAGTCACTCCAGAATATAAATCACACCCCTCACCAAACTAGGAAAAAGAAACTGCAACTTATAGTCTGAAAAATAAGGCAAAGTAACCCTGTGATTAATCAGATTAAAACTTTTAATAATCATTTGACTGACCTAGTTAAATCCCATATATATACATATATATATTTCTTTGATGCAAATACAACCAACATTTTTGTTTTTCCTCCCAATATTCTATAATATACTACAATATTGTAAAATTTTATTTGGATTTTTTTTGTAGAAATAAGGTAAAAATGTCGTAATTATAAAGTAAAAACTAAAATAACATAAACATACAACACTATCGACCATTTAAACAATACTAAAAGTCTCCGACACATACCAGGAGGTTAAAGTTGTCTTTCCATCTTGTTTTCTTTTGACCTTTCATCCTTTCATGTTGTTTACATAAATTGCCGCTCATTTCATGTCCGTCCCCGCCCCTTTAACGAGCCACCTGTTAAACGCTCTCTCTGCCGCTCATTACTACCTTAATTTCGACTCCGTGTTGCTATTTGACCTGATGGGCAGTCGGTCGCGGCTGCAGCGGGCCAATGCAGACGTCCAGCTCGTTGGTTTTAATTCGACGGCACCGCGTGGGCTCATTAAACGCACACTCTGACCTTTGGGTGGTGGTGGTTGTTATTATTGTTGTTCTGTTTTTACCTTTGCCCTGTTTTCATCTGTCCGTCTGTTTCTGTACTGCTTCCTCTTGTCTCTTCTCCCTCGTCTCTTCCTCTTGTTTCTTTAATTTCATATTTAATACTTCATCATCTCTGCAGCAGGAGAATAAAATGAGCAAAGTTTATTTCTACACAGACTTTCACAGACGAGACAAGTCACAAGGTGCTTCACAAAAGAACAATATAATAGGAATGGATAAAACCAATGCAACTCCAATCATAAAAAGGTACAAATTCAAATAAACAAGATGGTGGTATAACAACCTTTAATCTTCTGTAAGTAAGACCATGTTCCAGGGTTTCTGCAGGTCATAAAAAACATGAAAAGTCAGTAAATAGATTTTACACATGAATAGACTACAATGATCTTTATTGTCATCCTACCCAACACTGTGTATAACGAGATTTAAAGGTGTCATTCCGCTGAAACCTACTTTCCACGCTCCTTTTTGAATCTGATGGGTCACCCTGAGTTACCAACACATGCTGCCTGGTGTCATTCCATGGTTATTTCATTAGTATTACTGTGTCCATTGTTATTGAATACATTGTGTGTTGAAAAATGTAGAAAAATGACTTGAGGTCGAACAACAGAGTTTACCGATACTTCCTGATACATGTCCATGATGTGGTGAAGAGGTGTCTCTGATTGGCTCAGAATGTGTGAAGGAACACTCCCCCTCCCCTCTCGATGTGTATGTATTTACCTTTACCAGAGTAGCATCCAGCTAGGTTTTGTCCCGTTGCTTGTTCTGACAATGTGCAGGGAAAAAACGAGGCTTTATTTCCACAGAGAGCACATGAACCAGTTTGATCCACCATTTTTTTTCCCAGTTTGTGCAGCAGCTATAATAGCTCATTCCCTTCATGTTGTGTGTTGGTGCAGGTGAGGTGGTCAAAGTGAATATGTGGAGGATGCTGCTCTGCGACGCCACGGCAACCATCATGGCCAAAGGCTTCGACATCCTTGGCATCAACCCCGTCCAGAGGATGTGATGTCATCAAAGGCGGAGACAAGAAGTATATTAAAAATTCAACTGTGGACGCTCACAGGACTGTAAAGATTATCATTACATCCCATCACATGGAGGATGTTTTTTATTAAAGATCCAACAGAAAATACCTCTCTGATGCCTTACTCTTTATTTTACATTTTTACTATCTATTAAACTACTACTTCATTTCATTCATTCATTTATTTATTAAAAAGAAAAATTAAGCACTTTTTGTGAATAACAAACTCATGGCAAAGCAGATACTCTAACATGTCCCAGGCACAACAAAGCCCGCCCCCCTTATAAATCTATATTTATATATATATATATATATATATATATATATATATATATATATATATAAAATGTTCCTCTCGGCCCACCCGGGCGGTGTCTCCTTCAGACTCAGGTCCTCTACCAGAGGCCTGGGAGCCTGAGGGTTCTGCGCAGGATCTTAGCTGTTCCTAGCAATGCGCTCTTTTGTACAGAGATCTCTGATGTTGTTCCTGGTATCTGCTGGAGCCATTCTCCCAGCTTGGGGGCCACTGCCCCTAGTGCTCCGATCACTACTGGTACCACTGTTGCCTTCACACTCCACATTTTCTCTAACTCCTCTTTCAACCCTTGGTATTTCTCAAGCTTCTCATGTTCTTTCTTTCTGATGTTGCTATCACTGGGGACTGCTACATATACATATATATATATATATATATATATATATATATATATATTTAAAATTATGTGACCTCAATTTTGGAGAGGTTATAATGTCATTTTAAAGGCCGTGCTAGGTTTCCTGTTTGTTAATAACAGTGTCTGTCTCTATCTCCACTGGTTTTTCCATTAAAGTCGATTTAAATTTTTTGGCATTGACTCAGTGACCCCTGACCTCTTGGGTCAACAATAAGTCAAAATTTATATACACAAGATGGAGAATTGAAATACCACCATTTTGGTGCTGATTGGAAGTCTGTGAGATAAATAGTTAAAAATGTTTACCCTGAATTCAATTAAATTTTAGTAGAGTCCCAAATCACAACAAGATCACAACATCATCATAGGGGTTTACAGAGTTAGTTAGAAAAATAAACAATCAAAGAATTGGGTAATGTCCCAGGCATTTTGATTTTGACTTTTATTCTGACCTTGACCTTTGACCTATAGAATTTGTTCTTCACCCTGGTTCGATTCCCACACCAGACCTTTCTGTGTGGAGTTCACACGTTCTCCTCGTGTCTGTGGGTTTTCTCCAGGTACTCCAGTTTCCTCCCACCATCCAAACACATGCACTGATAGGTTAATCGTTTAATCTAAATTGCCCATAGGTGTGAATGTGAGAGTGATTGTTTGTCTATATATGTTCAACCCAAAAATATGTTTGTTAGGGTAAATCCTCCAGGTGATTCTGATCATTAGTCTGGCTCTACAGCTGGAGATGGGTCCCTGGGGTCCTGCACATGGCTGCCCACTGCTCCTTACAGGTGGCCCAATTACATGAATGATGGGTTAAATGCAGAGAACACATTTCATTGTACAATGTATAATGACAAATAAAGTACCTTACCTTAGCCCTGAGATGAACTGGATACAGGGTGTATCCCGCCTTCAACCATTGTAGCTGGTTTAGGCCCCCACAGACCCCCATGACCATAGTGTGGATAAAGCAGGTTCAGATGACGAGACCAGATTCTGATGTCAATGCACATCAACAGTGAGAGTAAAAAGAAGCTATATGTAAAACAGAGTATACAGGAATTTATTATATCTCTGATCATTGTGAAAATGCATTTTGCATTCTTGCACGCGGTGCTAGAACGCGTGCACCAGTGCACGTGCCAGGACGCGCCCTGTAACGCGTGAAAGCGCTCCAGGCTGTAGGGATACTTCTGTGTTTCACAGGATTGCTAATAAGCCCAAATGAATTGATCATAACGGGCCCATATGGGGATTTGGTGCTATCTTTGGTCAGTTGGTGAGTCCACAAATAGGCTAAGGAAATGAGACAGTTAGTCCATGGTTTAAGAAAGTTTATAAAGTGATTAACTAAAAAAGTAAATAAATAAATGGGACGTGTGCTGTTAAATGTGTTTACTTTTTTGTGGGGGTGAGAAAAGGGCAAAGGCTGGAGGGGATGTTGTCCAGTCTGAGGTAACGGTAACGGTATTGTAATATAGGTGAGAACAGTAAAAAAGTGTTAACAGTGAAAGGTGAGAAAATGTAAAAGCAACAAGATGTAATGTGAGTGTATGTTTATAGATATTTAATGGGGACAGGGGAGATAAAAAGTAAAGAAGTTAGGAGTTAAATGTGAAAATGCAAAAAATTCAAAATAAAAATTGATCATATGTTTGAAGAAACGATATGGGGACCAATTTGGAAAATGTACTGTAATATAGTACAGTATAGTATAGTGTGTATTGTATAAATTGTAATATAGGTGAGAAAAGTAAAGAAGTGTTAACAGTGAAAGGTGAGAAAATGTAAAAGCAAGAAATTTTAACAGTTAAATGTGAAAATGTAAAAAAAAAATTTGATCATATGTTTAAAGAAATGAATTATTTCAAGAGGAAAATGTTAAATAAAATAATTTAAAGAAATTTGAAGGTGTATGTCTCATTTTGTTCAGGGGAAAAAATGGCTAGTTGAATTTCTCATTGGCTAGTAAGATAAAAAAAAATCTACTAGCCACATTGGCTGGTGATGAAAAAAGTTAATTTAGAGCCCTGATTACAACGTACTGGATATTTATTTTAAAAGTGGCCGAACTACCTGCGGAGTGATATGGTACCGTGAATCTGAAGGGACAAAACCCATTGCCATTGACAGTGGGCGTTAACGGCGCCGAATAGGGAGCCTAAGTGACGCGAACTATTTCCGGTCGATTTCCGGGCAATGGGGCCTCAGTGCCATAAAAAAATGAACGCGAGTCAATGGAGGGATAAAAGAAATGTGCTACGGTTTTCACATATGATGTCTGTGAATTTTAAAGATACATTTTCACATTTAGAAAGCACTCACTTTGGACAGGCATCCAAAGTTACGTTAGGTTTTATGTGAGAGTAAGTAATGGACTACAATGTTCGTCTCATAAATATGACGTCACCACCAAGCTTCACCATCAAACTCTGAAAATGGCTGTGACTTTGGCGAGCTCCACCTCCTTCTTTCAGGACGAACGCAAGAGCATCAAACATGGATAAAATCACTTGTGAAAAGTGGCAGCTACTCCGGGTTAGGGAAAGATTCCGCTGTGACGTCAGCTATGCGGTCCAAACAGAGTCCAAATAATGACATATTTTTACACGCTAATAAATCACAAAACACGTATCAAAGAAACTCCAAATGCACATCATTGGTTATGATTTTAATTGAAGTACAGCAAATGTGTGATTCAGGGCATAAAGTAAAGTGGACCAGAAAATAATTATTTTTAGGGAGCCTAAGTCTCCGCCCTTTCCGGTCGGTCCACTGGGCCTAAATTCTAAAAAATTTAACATGAGAGTGGATGAGGAGAAAATAAGTATTTTCTGGTCCACTTTACTTTAACGTGAGGAAGTCATGTTGGGCCAAAATACACACACACACACACACACACAGGCCTTCAATAGTGGAAGATGTGACGTGTAAACTCCCCTTTTTTACAGCACAGACACCTAAAAGTTAGTTTTGGTTCGTAACACAGTGTGTTTCTAAAAACAAATTCAGTGATGTGTGTTGGTCGTTGCACAGAGCAGCTGTTGTAGCTGTCACTCTCTCGCTCGTTCTTTCTCTCTCTCTTTCTGTCTCTCTGTCTCTCTCTTTCTCTCACTCACTCTCTCGCTCTCTCTCTGTCTCTCTTTCTCTCTCTCTCACTCTCTCTCTTTCTCTGTCTCTCTTTCTCTGTCTCTCTGTCTCTCTCTTTCTCTCACTCACTCTCTCGCTCTCTCTCTGTCTCTCTCTTTCTCTCTCTCACTCTCTCTCTTCCTTTCTCTCTTTCTCTCTCGCTCTCTCTCTGTCTCTCTCTTCCTCTCTCTCTCTTTCTCTCTCACTCACTCACTCTCTCGCTCTCTCTGTCTCTCTCTTCCTCTCTTTCTTTCTTTCTCTCACTCACTCTCTCTCTTTCTTTCTCTCTCACTCACTTATATCCTTATTCTTTAAATCAAAATGCTTTAGAAAATACAACAGATCTTTTCTAATCCAAGGGTCGATGCTGAATAGGTGTGAATAACTTTATAACGTGCAGCTAATGTGAAGAAATGAGCTAAAAGTCACACATAATATGAGGTAAAAGAAAGTGGGAGATGCTTTAATCACATATGGATCCTGCACAGAAGCACTTTACGCTTTAGCCCAGGAGAAGTATTTTGCATGACTTTCAACTCTAATTGCTTTTGGTGGCGTCCACCTCCTGCTGCACAGACTCAGTCCAGACTGGAGCTGCTTTTCAGATAAAGACAATTACAGCCTTCGCCTTCCATGACACGACTTGTGTGAGTTAGTGGGCTTTGTTTACAGCTTCAGGGAGTGCAAAGCAAACAAACCCATTTGACAAAGTTAATTATACATTGCAGTGAGGTAATGTGAGTGTGTGTGTATGTATGTGTGTGTGTGTGTGTGTGTGCTTGTATTCCTATCTTTATGGAGACATTAATGTACACAGTCACACTATGGAGACCTCTGACACCATGGGCACCAAATTTCAGGTCCCCATGAGGGTTAAAGGTTATTGGTAGGCCCCTACCAATAAAATATAAATCTCCGTGGATTTATATTCCCCTGTATATGTCCCCTCTAAAGACATGAACTTGTTTTTTTACTGGAAGTCCCTAAAGCATGGGAGGGGGCATGTATTTTTCAGAGGTTTGAAGATGTGTTTACGTAAAAAAAATATTTATTTGTTTTTTTTATTATTATTATTATTTTAAAAACATTTTTTTAATTTAATTTAAATTTTTTTTCATATATTTATTTCCTTTTTTGTATGTATTTATTTAAAAACAATAAAAAGATGTATTTACCCAATGGCTATTTTACCTACAAGTGATTATTACACACTTGGTCCTCATGAGACCACTATATGTGTGTTTGTGTGTGCTAGTAATCCTGTCTTTATGGGGACATTGATTTCTTTAAACTGTCACACCATGAGGACCATACAAGGTTAAATATAAATGTAGGTCCCCATGAGTAAAATATAAATCTGTGTAAAATATGCAAATTATGTGCCCGACTGAACACATTATTTTATTTTTTATTTATTTATTTTTACGTAATAATTATAACGTGTGTGTAGGCCTGGATTTTATATCGATTTTATCAGTTAATCCGAGTTTTTTGTTGTCATTTCCTTGTAATATATGTTCGTGACTAAACCGTTTTCTGATGAACTTTACATACATTTCCTGTACTAGAGCTAATATAACTAGCCTAGGTTTAGCTTAATTTGTGGAAGGTGACAGTTATTACATTTGAGGGAAAATTATTACATTACAAGCCACACACTTTTATTATATTTGCAGGTTATTACATTTATGGGGTTAACAGGGTGTGTCCAGGCCAGTCAGTATTCAAGCTAAGGTTAGTAGCGTTCACAGACACAGAGAATAGAATAGAATAGAATAGAATAGAATAGAATAGAATTATTTTATTCATCCCACAATTGGGAAATTGCTTCATGAAAACAGCATTCACATACAAGTAAAACAGACAAACAATGAGGTGCAAAACAAAAGTAGGTAAGGTGCAACGTCATATTAAAGTGTAAATATTGTGGCATGTTTGGTGCATTGCATTGTGGGTATTGGGTAATTATATGGTGTTTTATTATCAGGTGTTAATTAGGGTTGTTTAGTTTAACGTGTTACTGTTAAAACATTAATTAAATATTTTAAATTATCATTATTTGCTATTTTGTGTTCGTTTATGGCACAACAATGCCTTTCCTGCTATGGTAACTGACAGAACATACGGTAATTTCCTCAGTTTCTGTCATAATAAGCTGACAGATGCTACAATATACTTAACTGAATAGTGCAAGTAAAGTAGCACAATGTAATTACAGTATGATTGATTATTTACAGAAAGTGGAAAGTGAAAGCTTGATTTTAGTCGAACTAAAGCACTAATTTGAATTATTTTAAGTGCGTGTACACGTACTGAATGGCTGTGACGTCATAAAGCACCAACCATGGAACATCTGCTGCTCTGCTTTCCAGTCATCTCCCATCATCGGGTTTGTGTGAGGACTTTGTCTGCACTGAGGCGATACGATGACTCCTACAGCCACTTCATCAAACATTCATCAAGTTTCACTGTGATTTATTTCTTTAAATTTCTTTGCACCATTGAAGGTTAAAGGTGTTCTGACAGTGTCTCCAGTACCATAATAGCTGCAAGTCCTCTTCAGTAGCACTTGGATGATCCACCGCCTCAGCAGGGTTCCCTCCGCTGATGACACCTCACATCCTTGGTGGATTACAGAGGCATGTTTACAGAAGCTTGAGTGGTTTGAAGAAGCTGCAGCTGGAGACCAAAGAACAAGAAGAAGAAGGAGAAGCAGCAGCGGCATGCTCTGAGGGAGGAACTTTGATGTCTGATGGTACTGCTGGGCGGAGGTAAATGTGAACAGAAGTTTGAACTCAGAATGGAATTGGTCTGGGTCAGAGGTGGTAAAAGTACTCCCATCCTGTACTGCAGTAGAAGTACAGCTACTTCTGTAGAAAAAGTACTCTGGTAAGAGCAAAAGTACTGATGTAAAAGTAAAAAAAAAAACACAACCTAATCTTGCCCCTATTTTGTGCCAATCTCAAGCCTCTATGACAACCTGTTCTTGAATTAGAGCCAATAATGTGATTTTGACCCTTCTGCTAAATACGACTTTGACCTTTGACCTTTTGCAATATTGTTTCTGTGTAGATAATGTGTTTGATCAGGTCACTGTTACTCAGTTTAGTGGCTATGGTCAGAAAATTTAGGAAAAATGGTACAAAAAAAGGTACAGTTGAGATAAAACAGTCATCATTATGAGATAGAAAAGAGACATAAATATTAGATAAAAAAATGCACAATTATGCAAAATTATGATAAAAAGTCAAAATTATGAGATAAAAAGAAAAAAATCATGAAACAAACTCCTAAATATGAGATAAGTAATGAATAATTATGACAAAAATAATCAAAATTATGAAACAAAATGGCAGAATTGTCATAATTATGATTAAAAAAAGACACCATTTCTCTCCTCCACTTATATTCCCTCTTAAGTGGTTTATTTTTCATACTGTCAGATCTGTTTAGTTTGAAAAAGTACCAAGTCTATTCTGAAAATGTAAAGAGTATAAAGTACAGATAGAAGTTTCAAAAGCATCCAAAAATAAAGCCCTGAGAAGTGAGTTACTGTTTAGATAATGTGTTTGCTCACAGGCCTTTTGTGTTTGTGTTTGTCATTAGCTCTGTTTACACGGGAGTTTTTATTCCTGTTTAATTTAGAATAAAAGTTACTTCTACTTTAAGATGACCATGTAAACACCTAATTCCAGTTGGAAATGATTATTCTGAATTAAATTGAATTCTGAATAAAGTCACGGGTTTATAACAATCTTAATTCAGAATTCAATAATTCCTCTGACATGGAAACATGGGCAGGGCTTCACCCTGCTTGCCTCCAGTGTCACTCACAGGGCTGTAGGCACAAAATGGCTGCCACGCTTCTGTCAGTCTGTGCCAGGTTACTGGTTACATATACAGTTTACCACCACCAGAGCGAGCATGTGAGAGTGAATGAATAATGGGTCACTTTACTAACGCTTTAATTTAATTTAAATCTATTATTATTATTATTATTATTATTATTATTATTATTATTATTATTATTATTATTATTATTATTATTATTATTATTATTATTATTATTATTATTATTATTATTATTATTATTATTCTGTCCAATCAGAACCCTCTGTACCTCCACCTCTGAAAAAACAATTACAGTAACTAGATGGGAATACACCTGTTACCATGGAAACATTTATTGAGAGTTAACATGTAAACACAAAAGAAATAGCTTTAATTCGGAACTATTTTATTCCAAATAAATAATTTGGAAATCAAAAGCATCATGTGCTAGTGTTTTGTTAGTTCAGTGACACACAGCTGGGAATTGAACCTCTGACTCAGAGTTCATCCTAAGTTCAGATGTTTGAAAGTTTTCCTCCATATGGAAGGAACAGACTTGTACAGAAATTAAAAGTGGCTCCAGGCTCTTCTGTGCTTCTGTTATTTGTAATTTGCATAAATTATTCCTCTTCCTTAAAATCCTGTTTACACCAGGCATGATGTCCCGGCCGTGGCAAATATTTATTTATTTATTTATTTGTACCTTTTTTCCATTTCATCTCTGGCTTTGAGTGTTTATCAGTGATTTAGTGATGTGATGTGAGATGAATCGATCAGATATGGACCTCCGCCTTATGCAAATGGATACGAAAAGAAACACAAGGTGAGTGCGTTGGAATGGAGCGCGTCAGTCCACTGCCAAGTTTATTAAGTGCTCGTGTTGCATTCACGGCACCTCCTGCCTCCTCCGTCTTTTTTTTTCCTTCCTGAAATTACAACATGCTAATCTGTTCCAGACGAGGAAAAAGAAAAAAAACACAACAGTTTCACAGAGAAATAAACACTTTAATACTGTCTTTGGCACTGGTAAATTTAGATTTCACACATACAGATAAGACAACTCTAAATTAAATAAACACATCTGGATATAAAGATTTGTCGGTAGATCATTTGATGGATACATTAGACATTTCTGAATATTTACAGGTATTCACAAATATAAAAGTAATATGTTTAGTTGTATCAACAAGGACTAAGTTTTAAAACTCAGTAAGTATTAAGAGTTAATGCTAATTGTTTTCAGGCAGATCAATATTATTGAGTTTAATTTGATGGGGTCCTTGAACGCCTCATTTGGTTCAGAAAATGTTAGTTTTATGACCCAAATACATTCAGACGAAACTGATCAATCAGTATCAAAACTATTATCAATTAATTTACTTGTACTAGTAGTTAAAATCGGCACCAAATTCTGAAAGTTTTATGTATCTTTAAAGGTCATTTAAACCACAAAATTACCCAGTTCTACTCTTGTGGTCATTCCCATATGATTGTTTTCTCTCCAAATAATCTTTCTTTAGTCATTTATAACCATTTATTATAATATTATGCTACTTATTTTGCATTTCTTTCAGTGACAATCCTGTATTTTACTGTATTGAATTTACATAAAACATTTGTGTTTCAGTTGAGGTTAATTTTATCAAAACAGAAAACTGAAGAAACTCTCCGAGAGCGCAAACCTCTGCCAAGGCAGACCCCCCCCCCCCCCCCCCCCGAATGAAGAGGTCCGCCAAGGAGGTTATGTTATTGTCTGTCTGTCTGTTAGTTAGCATGATAACTCAAAAACTTATGGACGGATTTTGATGAAATTTTCAGGATGTGTTGGGAGTGTCACAAGGAACAAATGATTACATTTTGCTGGTGATCCGGTAGAGATCCTGGGTTCTGGATCACTTTGAATTGTATTCTCCATTTACCACAATTTCTAAGTGATCCAGAATCCAGGATCATCACCAAAATGTAATCATTTGGTCCTTGTGACACCCCCAACACATCCTGAAAATTTCATCAAAATCCGTCCATAAATCTTTGAGTTATCTTGACACCCCTCCTCCCCCTAGCCCACCCCCATCACCACCAAAATCTAATTATTTCCAGATCTCCCCATTACCAACCTACCCTGTAAATTTCATCAAGATCCACCCATAACTTTTTGAGTTATCTTGCTAACTAACAGAGAGACAAACTGAACATAAACACTTGGACGCTCAGAGGCTCCGTAGTTACCATGGTTACCGTACAGTCATCTTCTACATCATTATTTGACCCGTAAAACCCATGGACACACTGGGTTTGCATATATTTTGCTGGAAAAAGTTATGTTTTCTTCAGTTTTTAATATAATCCTCTATTTAAACTGAAAAAAGGAAAAATACAGAGGTTAAAATGATAATAAATAGCGATAAATAGCTTAAGGAACGTTAAATAGACAAAACAAATATTTGGAAAGTGAAACAAAAGTTGCTCTGGGTTTTTATGAGTTCATAATTTTACATTAAATTTAATTCTATTTAATGCTGGATTAACTTTTAAATTTACATTAAAATCACAATAACCATGAACCTCCATTATAATCAGACTTACTATGGTATACAAATGACTTTGTATTTATTTGTGTGAAATACATCTCTATAAAAGTGAATTACATTCATTCCTGACAAAAATATATACTTGCTAAATTTAAGATTTAAAATAATAATAATAATAATAATGATAATCATAATAATAATACTGAATAGTGAAGCACTAAATTCTTCTACAATGAGTAGTGTTTTCTTGTCCAGTGTTTTATTCACTCAGAATCAATTTTACCTTTATTATGAAAATATTCCAATTAAATCAAAGCATAAGAAAAGTCATTTAAATCAAATGCATCTTAATTGTCTAATGTGGTGATACTATTTTAACTGTCATGTTTTTACTGCACATATTTACATTATAGCTTAGAAGGTAATTGTAATTTTTTATTTGGTTTTAATGCTTCTTTTATTTTCTAGAGTCGATATCCGACCCCTTCTAAATATCAACAACAAATCATATTTTTCATCTTGTCCCCATTTACACACTTCCATCACTTTCAGGTGTGTAGTTTTTATATTTACTTCATTTCACAGTTTTACCACAAACTGCAACTTTTCCTACACTTGTAAAATTGTCTTTTAATCTGACAAATATTATGTTTAAGGGACGCTATTATTCACAAAAAAGTCTCTTTATTAGTTTGATTTAATTTTTTTGCTAGGAGCATGCAAAAATTAAAAATATTTGTATTTAACTTTTAATTATTATATAATTATTGTATGTTTTAACTGTATGTTGTATTTCATGTCAGGACTCCCTTGTAAAAGAGGTTCTTAATCTCAATGGGATCTTATTTTCTGGTTAAATAAATAAAATAAAATAAAATAAAAATAGAAACATACACTTGGCAGAGTAACAATAATTCTAACCCTCCATTAAACCAGACTTACTAAATCATGCAAATTAGTTTCAACTTATTAAACGGTATCTACCAAAGTGCATTACATTCACTAAAGTAACAATTAAAATCAAATAAAATACAAGAGCAGTGGGGAAAAAAAGTTGCCAGACATCCTTAAAAAACTATAACAAATATTATCAGGAAATATTTGCAGAAAATTCTTATTTGTGTTTCATCAGCTGGACACAAAAAAATGCAATTATTATTAATATAACAAAGGAAAACTAAATTATTGACAGTTTCAACAATGTTATGCTTTGGACGTGTTTCAGTATTTTACTGAAGCATCAAGTTTTGAAATAGACTGAACTGAACATGTGCAGAAGGATCATGTGTTTGTAGAAAGACATGATACACTGGAAAAAAATCAAATATTAAAGAGTGTATTTGTCTCATTTCGAGTCCAAATGTCTGATCCCATTGAAAATCAGACAGAATCACCTAAAGAGGAACTTTTCAGTCAGATATAAAACTGATTTATAGACAATAGATCTGGAAAATGTTGTCATCTGAACCCACTTTATCCTCACTAGGGTCACATGGGTCACTGGGGGCCTAATCCAGCTACAATGGGTGAAGGCGGGGTACACCCTGTGTGAGTCTCCAGTTCATCTCAGGGCTGAACATATATAGACAAACAATCACTGTCACATTCACACCTATGGACAATTTAGATTAACCAATTAACCTATCAGTGCATGTCTTTGGATGGTGGGAGGAAACTGGAGAAAACCCACACAGACACAAGGAGAACATGTAAACTCCACACAGAAAGGTCTGGTGTGGGAATAGAACCAGGGACCTTCTGTCTGTGAGGTACAAGTGCTAACCACTGCATCTGGAAAGATCTGGAAAATGTGATACTTGTTTCTTTGTAAAAAAAATTTAATAAAATAAAAAAACTTGAATGAAGCAAACAATAAATAAATATTGAATTAAACCCAAACAAATCTTGAAATACAAAATAATGAAGCAAATTTTTTTTTGAAATAAGCGAAAAATAAATAAATCTTGAAATAAACGAAAAAATATTGAATTAAGCCAAAAGAATTATTGAATTAATTTAAAAAAAATCTTGAAATACAAAATAATGAAGCAAAAAATAAATAAATCTTGAAATAAATGAAAAAATATAGAATTAAGAAATAACCTTTTTTTTTTCTTAATTCAATATTTTTTTTGAAATATGCAAAATAAAAAAAAAAGTTCTTCAAATAAGCAAAAGAAAAAATATCTTGAATTAAGCAAAAAACAAACAAACAAAACCTACCAACAGAACAAGTGAAAATAAGTGGTCAGTTTTCTTAAATCATATTTCCCAGATCTATTGTCTATAAATCAGTTCTTATATCTGACTAAAACATTCCACTTTAGGTGATTCTGTCTGATTTTAAGTCTGAAAAAGCTAGAAAAGCAGCAGTGGCTCAGTTGGTCGTCCAATGACAGTCAGTGGTTCACGTCCCAGCTCTGTCCAACATGATGAAGTGTCTTTGGGCAAAGACACTGAACCTTAGAATCCTACTGGTGTGTGAATGGGTGTGAATGGGTGAATGTGAGGCTAATGTAAAGCACCATGAAGGTGGAAAAGAACTATGACCATTTACAAATACACTGCATCACATCTGAGTTCAGTAGATGTTTGGGTTACATTTTAAAACGTATCCCTGTATAATGTATTTAACACCATATTTTCCTAAACTTTGATGAGATGTAATGAACCTTTGTTGTTGTTAAACCCAGTGAATCAGTCTCCACAGTTGGTCTGATGTTACAGGCTCAGACACATGTGGGCGTTTGGACTCTGACAGAACACAATAAATACAGACATTAACATTTCAGGAAACTGTCCGCTGGAATATCCGTCACGGAGGCGGGAAGCACTCGCTGCATTGTCCTCTGTCACGCTTCAAAGTCACGCCACTGCAGCGGCGTCCTGTGGAGAGGAAGATATCACTCCCCTCTGAAACGCCAAACATGAATTTGGAGAACAGGTCCAAGGAGCGCTGACCAATCAGAAGCCGACGATGATCTGTGACGTGACGGCTACACAGTAAATTTTGCAGTGTTAAATCAACACTTAGAGAGTTAATTTGGAGACAATGGGACCAAATACACTCTAGAAGAAGTTAAATAAACTCTCTAAGTGTTGATTTAACACTGCAAAATTTACTGTGTACTGCTCAGTGGGGTTTGGTTTCCACACTAGCAAAAATCCAAATCTTTTTTCACATTTCTAGTCCAAATATCTCTTAAAATAAGACTTTCAGTCCAGTAAAATAATAACAAAAATAAAAGCATAATAATTATAAATAATGTCAACTCCAAACGTTAGTGCAAATAAACCCAATTCAATTATGGAAATACTTAGTTTTATAAACTATGCAAACAAAAAAAGATGGGAATAACCTGAAAAACCGACGTTTTTAAAGAAAAATCAGTGTAATTTTAACAATATTATGCGATAACTACTCATTTGTTCATGTGTTTTATTATGGATTAGTTCTACAGGAAGCACAAAATGGTTCAAATTGTGCTGAATTTTCCTTACACATTTCAGGTTCTTTATATTTGTTGAAATTATTCACATTTTATTGTTAAAGGATAGTTTGTAAATATTAATATTTTCATTATTTAATGTTACGTTATTGTGCTAAAAAAAGATTCAAAAATTGAAGTTGTTATTCATTGGTGTAATGTGTTATATTGGATTTTTTTTCACATGAAACCAAGAAGGAAAAAAAGTGTTATTATTTTCTATAGATATTACACTGGAAGAAAATAAATCTGACCAAGTGTATTTTTCTAACAGTTAAAATCACAGAATCTTCTACCGAGGAACTTTTCAGTCAGATTTATAGACAATAGATTTGGAAAATCTGATTCAAGAAAGGGCGGCACGGTGGTGCAGTGGTTAGCACTCGTGCCTCACAGCAAGAAGGACCCTGGTTCGAATCCCACACCAGACCTTTCTGTGTGGAGTTTGCATGTCCTCGCCGTGTCCGTGTGGGTTTTCACCAGGCACTCTGGTTTCCTCCCACCATCCAAAGACATGCACTGATATGTTAATTGGTTAATCTAAAATTGTCCATAGGTGTGAATGTGAGAGTGATTGTTTGTCTATATATGTTCAGCCCTGCGATGAACTGTAGACTCATACAGGGTGTACCCCGCCTTCGCCCATTGTAGCTGGATTAGGCCCCCAGTGACCCCAGTGACCCTAGTGAGGATAAAGCGGGTTCAGATAATGAATGATTCAAGAAATCTTATTTCACTTGTTCCATTGGGAGAATTTTGAATAAAAAAATCAAAAATCTGGAATTAAACAAAAAAATAAATCTTGAATTAAGGAAAGATTGTAAGATTTCTTGAAATAACATTTTGTAAACTTGTATTAAGCAAGAACAAATCCTCAATTGAGCCAAAAAACATATACATACGTATATATATATAATTAATTAATGTGATCTTGGTGAGGTGTTTTAAATCCTATTTTCCAGATCTATTGTCTATAAATCAGTTCTTATATCTGACTGAAAAGTTCTTCTGTAGATGATTCTGTGTGATCAGATATTTGGACTAGAAATGACTCTAATCCTCTTGTATATTCTCAGTGCACATGCTGCAGTTCATGCTTCTGTCCTGTTTGTGCAGTTGTCCTGGTGTCTTTGCTGATGGCAGACGTGTGTTTCCTAATGTTTGGGACTGTGTGTTTCCTGTGGTCAGCTGACATGTGCTTCCTCTGTTTTCTTTCTGCTACAGGTGAAAACGTCTGACGCAGTCTTTAACCTCAAACAACCAATCCACTTTCTCAGTTTGTTTCTGATTTCATTTAGTTTGGGTAGTTTTTGTTGCTTTCTTTTTTGTTTTTAATGGACAGAAATGACAAGGAAATGACGTCACTGTCTGGAAAGAAGGCTCCACACTGCTCTGATTTACCTTAAGAATCTGAACACACGTCACAACTGTATTATATTTTGATAATAGCCATAGTTTTGGCCAAAATACACTGCAAAAATTTTAATCTGACTAAGTGTATTTGTCTCATTTCTAGTGTAAATACCTCAGAATCATCTAAAGAGGAACTGTTCAGTCAAATATAAGAACTGATTTATAGATAATAGATCTGAACAATCTGATTTAGAAAAAAAAATTGTGAATGTATATATATATATATATACTTTAACAACTTCAATTTTTTTCAAGTACACTTATCCGTCAAAATTGGAGTCGAGTCGACGGGTCGTGATGATGTCATCACATTGTCAGCGGAGAAACAACACAGACACACGGCTTTAAAACAAAACACGGCCACACGTCTGTCCAGTAATGAGCAACTTATATTAAAGTTCACTGCAACGCAACAATGTCCACTGACAAGACATAAGCATCAACATTTTAACCCCAACAAAACAAAAGCGAATGTTAGCACAACATCAGTAGGTGAACATACGTCCATGTTTTGTCTGGACCCACGGCTCTAATACTGGACTGTCCAGATGTCTGTCACACGTCCTCACTTAGCTAGCGGATTCTGGGTTAATCTTCTTTTATTTTTATTTTAAATAAACAAAAAAAAGTCTTAAATTAACCCAAAAAAATCTTCAAATAACAAAAAAATAGCAAATTAAGCAAAAAAAACCCTTGAAAATCAGCTTTTAAGAAATCCAAGATCAATTTCACTTGTTCTTTTGGCAGATTTTTCATCATAATTCTTAATTTTTGTTGTTTTGCTTAATTCAAGATTTTTTTTTTGCTTAAAGATTAAAATTAGAATTTTTTTTGCTCAATTAAATTTTTTTAAACCCAAGATTTCTTTTCCTCATTCACAATTTTTTTTTTGTTTAATTGCAGACCCTTTTTTTGTTTTTGCTTAATTCAACATGTTTGTTTGGTTGTTCTGCCAATGGTGAAATAATAATAATAATAATAATAATAATAGTAATAATAATTTTTTAATCATATTTTCCAGATCTATTGTCTATAAATCAGTTCTTATATCTGACTGTAAAGTTGCTCTTTAGGTGATTCTGTCTGATTTAAATGTGATCAGACATTTGAACTAGAAATGATGAGACAAATACACTTGGTCAGATTTAGATATTTTTCCAGTGTACAAATACTTTTTCATTGTATTTTCTTCATGTTTTTTTTACTCATTACATCATTCTTTTTAACTTTAATACTTTTGGTCTAGTTCTGATCATTTTCACTAACTTTCTAACCTGTCCCCCTGTAGGAGGCATAGGTTATATATATATTTGATATATATATTTTTGGTTAACATTGCTGTCAAAACGTCCTTTTTCTAAGCCCCCCGTTGTTTTCATTCTTTTGTGGACTTGGTCGTGAAGCGTTACAGGCTCAGCAGGATGTGCGGAGGTGCTGCCGGCAACTGCCAAGGTCACTGACGAGAGCTGAGAGAGCCAACAGTCAGATGAAAAAGACAAAAAATGATGATTTAGTGGAGACCCCGGCGCCGGGTCACAAGTTTCACTGCTACAACTCAACCCCAACGTCCAAAGTAAAAGTCCTTTTTCTGAAAATAAACGTACTTTATTGTGAAGTTCAGGGTGAGTTTTCAACGTTAGTGCAAAAGTGAGTCCCTCTGCACGTGGACTCAGATCTTTGTCTCTCTGTGTTCAGCTTTAAAGGAGTCTCTGATGGACAGCAGACCACGGGCCAGGACATGTCCACTGACTTTACTGTGCCAGTCCTGGGACCGACCCCTGGAAGACACAAGAGAAGACAAAAGGTCAGAACATCGACCAGTCAATACCTTTACATGCACTTAGACATTAAAATGATTGCTTCGAGGAAAGAAAGAAAAGATGCTTCAATTAAGTGAAAAATGAATAAATAAATAAAATCTTCAATTAAGCAAAAAAAAAAAAAAACTAAGCAAAAAAAAAATTTAAATTAAGCAAAAAAATGTCTTCGATTAAACAAAAATCTTCAACTCAGCAAAAAAAATCATGAATTAAGCAAAAAAACAACAACCTTCAATTAAGCAAAAAAAATAAATAAATAAGAAATAAAAATCTTGAACAAGAAAAGCAAGGCAGACCCCCCCTTTCAAAATCTAATCATTTGTTGATCTCCCCATTGTCACCATCAAAATCTATTCACACGTTTTCAAATTCTGTTGTACACAGACAGACAAACTGATAAACTTTAACTAAGCAAAAAAAAAAAAAAAAAAAAAGTTCAGAAATGGTACCAGTCAGTACATTTACATGCACTTAAAAATTCTAATTATTCCCTCCCCATTACTCCCTCCCTCTCACTACTCCTTACATTTTACTCCACACTTCTCACTCCTTTATATATTTTGGTTTATTTCCAATGGTGTGGGCTACATTTATTTTCCCAAAAGTTTTTTATCCAATAATAATGACAATAAAACATAATAGTAAACATGAAGAATCCCCTGTGCTTTGTATTACATGCAATCACACAAGGATTAATTAACAAGTTTATTCAACAACTTCAACAGTTTGAACAAAAAAAAACATTTAACTGTAGTTAACTGTTCCATTTAACTGCTTTAACATTTGTAATCACATTAATCATCATCATGGATTAATCCACGTTAATGGACGGATTTACTTCCACTTCACCACGTACTTTAGCTGCACTATTCAGTTATTTATATTTGCACTTTAATATGACATTGCACTTTACCTACTTTGTTTTGCACCTCACTATTTGTCTGTAATTTGCCAAAAAAAATGCAATTTCCCAATTGTGGGATCAGTAAAGTAGTTCTGTTCTATCTATTCTATAATTTATATATGTATATATATATATATATATATATATATATATATATATATATATATATATATATATATATTACTGTAAGGAATTGATACTTTGTAATACATTACCTCTGATACTCCACTACTACTAATAATTATAATGATAATAATGAAATTAATAATAATCTGCCTTGGTGGGGGTCTTTTCTCGTTAAATTTGTAATGTCCACACAAAAAAAAAAACTTTTAGTCAGAGTTATGTCCAAAAAACGCCTCATGTCATACTCTTAACATTTCCATAGTAACTCTTCATTTCCTGTCACAATCAAAAACACCTTTTTGATGCTTGTCTTTGCTTCAGTAAGTGTGTCTGTGTCTTAATATTTCCCTCTTCCTCGTTCATTGACCATCATTAGTTTGTGCCTCATCGCTCGTACCTGGTGTCCGTCCTACATAAGTGTGTCAGACGGGTCTTCCTGGCACCCGTGGGCTCCAGCAGGTAGAAACAGGAATGGACGTGGACCCTGACCCCCTCCGGCAGAACCTCAGGGTGGTCTGTGGAGACCGAGGACAGGAACACGGGTCCTGAGGACGGGTCCATCTGCCAGATCCTGAAGAGGAAGACACACACACCAACAGGTCAGCGCCACTGATTAGAATAAATATATGATTTATGTCCCAACACTGACACACTCAACTTTGGG
Source organism: Siphamia tubifer (assembly GCA_020466265.1). Lineage (NCBI taxonomy): Eukaryota > Metazoa > Chordata > Actinopteri > Kurtiformes > Apogonidae > Siphamia > Siphamia tubifer. Next base: position 36,686,959 of record CM035796.1, read on the forward strand.
AAGTGTGTATGTGTGTGTGTGTATGTGTGTGTATGTGTGTGTGTGTGTCTGTCTCAGAAGGTACGAAGTGTTTTTCTCTCTCATTATATTTAGTACATTTGTATTTTGTATTCGTATTGTATTCTTTCTTTCTTTTTTTCTAATTCTATTTTTATGATTGTGACATTGTTTTTTGTCAGTTTTATGTCACCATTATTTTTAAACTTGTCTTCATATTTATTTGTGATAGAAATAGTTTGTGTGTTTTTCATCTTCATTTAAAGTGTGAAACCCACACGTCCACAGACTTTTTGGCCTTAACTCTCCAGTGGAGCTCAGAGACCTGTGAAGCCTGGGGTTCACCGTGCCTCATTACCTGAGCAGGAGGTGCTCCTGGGGGGCCGTGGAGCCCAGGCTGTGGCCCTGGCCCTGGAGGAGGTAGCGGTACACTTCAGCGTCCTTGGACAAAGTTTGGATGACGGCGGCCTGATGCAGGTTTACCTCCCACTGCTCCTGCTCCCGGAGCAAATGCTGGAGGAGCTCATCCTGGGGGGAGTCCACTTCCACTGAGCCCCGCCACATCCACAGAGGACAGCCATCCTCCACCTGGAGAGGAGAGAGAGAGAGAGAAGAGGAGAGAGAGAGCGAGGAGAGAAACACACCAACCAGGATGAGGATGCTGTCTTTCTTTCTTTCTTTCTTTCTTTCTTTCTTTCTTTCTTTCTTTCTTTCTTTCTTTCTTTCTTTCTTTCTTTCTTTCTTTCTTTCTTTCTTTCTTTCTCTCTTTCTTTCTTTCTCTCTTTCTTTCTTTCTTTCTTTCTCTCTTTCTTTCTTTCTTTCTTTCTTTCTTTCTTTCTTTCTCTCTCTCTCTCTCTCTCTTTCTTTCTTTCTTTCTTTCAGACTTTTTCTATTTCATTCTAATGATGCCATATTGAAAACTGTAGATAAATTCCAGTCCTCTAACATAACTATTTCTAAATGAATTGAACATTTTCCTATTTCCTTAAATTGTATGAACATCTCGGTGCTGTCTCCTTCTCCTTCACCTTCTTAAAGGCCAGCTCCACAGGCTCTGGTGCTGGGTGACTCTCCCAGCCTCGACTCTTCTCCCTACAGTCCTTCAGGAGGTTCTGGGTGTTCTGCTTCAGCCTCATCCTCCTCTCCTGTTGGTCCACATCTCTTCCACTGGTGGGACTGCTGGACCCTGGACCTCCACCCTCCTCAGGATAGGGGTCCTCGTTGGAGCCTGTCGTGTTCAAACTCTGAATGGGCCAAAACTCAGGGAGCTGCAGATTCATAAACAAACAAACAAACAAACCAAACATGTACAGTTACATAACTTATGGCAATGCACCAACAAAGTCTTACTATACCTCCACCAGATGATTATTGATGACAATCTAAAAAAAAGTTCCTGAAACATTCTGAAAACCTCATAAATTGCTAACTGATGCTGTTGCAGTTTCTTAAACTACTTTAAAAGCGAAAATGAGACCTCGTCCAAAAAGGTAATTTTTCAACCACATACTAGTTTGGTGTTATAGTTTTGACATTTGGGAAAATTAAGATATAATAGTGAAAATTGCGACAAACATCAGTAATCACCTAGAACACTTTAGAATGGTCTTTGAAAATGACTCTTTTTGGACCACATACTGTAGTCTGATGGTACGGCTGCACCGAACATGAATTTTCACATTTGACGCAGATTCACCCAGGACGGTGCGTTGGACGTGGGCCTGCGGCGCGACGGAGGAATTTCTGCGATGTGTTGGAGCGTCCGTGTGTTGGAGCAGCACGTTTGGCTACACATCCACGTAAACGCTGGAGTTGAAAACATTTAACTTTTCAGGTGAATTCACGTGACACCGTGCTATGAATGCCAATCAGCGTTGAGATGCTGCCAACGTCGTGATGGAATGATATATGATTTTCGAACCGACCCGGAAGGAGGCAGAAAGAAAAACTGAGCCTGAAATACCGGTGAAAGCGGACTTCATGTAGATGGAAGAGGAGGTGGAATTCCCAGCGCTCCAGGTTCTTCTGCAGGATCAGGTCAACCCAAAAGCGACTGCATCTGGGCCCTGGACGTATGGGACCTCCAGAGCAGGTCCAAATAATCTGAGCTATAGTTGAGGACAGACTGAAATAGCAGGACAGATTTTGTTTGTCTGTGTTTATCCAGCGTCCAGACTGTGTGTTCAGAGTCTACAATGTTTTGTGTTCAGAGTGGCCGTGAATTATCTAGCGTCCAAACTCGGGTGTTTAGGCAGCGCATTACAAGCGTACACAGGGAAATTCGCGTTTGGTGTGGCGGTAGCATTACTATAGCTTACTGGATGGTTGTTGGTGACCATGTAAAATAGTTCCAGAAACATCCTGAAAACCTCAGAAATTGCTTCCTGATACTTTTGCTGTTACCTAAAGCCCTTTAAAACCTAAAAGGACACCTGGTTCAAAAGGTTTTTCAACCATATATTTGGGCATGTGAAGATATTATGGGTTTTTTTCCCACATGAATATTGCTGCAAACATCCTTAAACATCTCACAGAACACTTATTATTTTTGGACTACATACTATAGTTCGAGCAGATAATGTTGGAGACCAAGTCCAACTCATGTCATCATCTTCTCATCTGATCATGTTGGAATTGAAAGTGTTTAACCTCATTTTTCCTCAGAAACTCTACCGTCCCAACTTCAAACAAGCGTACCCTGATTTTAATGCATCACAATTAATGCATTTTATTATTACTCATTTTATTTATGATGTGACGACAGTGCTGGTTTTTGTTTCATATTATAATCTATGAATAAAATACATAATTATTATGATGATAACAACATGTAGTTTCCACCTCAGAGGCAGGTTTTGTTTGTACCTGGAAGAGTCTCTGGGCTTCGCTGATCATATTGGCCAAACCCTGGGTGGCTGCCAGGTTCTCACTCAGGTCCCTCTGGTCAGGACGTCCTAGACTGTATTTCCTGTGACTCGATCTGCAGCAAACGAAACAGGAACACATTTAGAACACACTGTTTTAACGAGTGCAGTCAAGAGATGACATTTTTTCTATTCAATTTAATTTGTGCAGGGCCAAATCACAACAAAGTCATCGCTGTTTGAAAAAAAACAATCAATGAAATACACAGTTGATGAAAGAAACAGATTAAATATCAATCTTTCCAAATACTTTGCCCAAATTCTAACCCCACCCTCACCCCAACCCTAATAAACAAAATAATAATGTAATAAACATGTAATAAACCTGTAATAAACACATTAACACCTACATGTTGAGGACCCTCGCCCTAACCTAATATGCATAATAATAAACTTCTAATAAATATGTGATAAATGTTTTATTAACTTATAGACATGTAATAAATGTGCTCTTAACACTTGCCATGTTAACAACACTAACCTCTAATTCCAGCCCTAACCTAACCCCAACATAACCTTAAATCTAACCCACAACCCAACCCTAACCATCCTAAAAACCAACCCTAACACTGCCCTAACTCCTAAACTCCAATTTAACACTTCCTCAACTAAACACGTTATTAACACTTACCATGTTCATAACCTAATACACATAATAAATATGCAATAAACATGTAATACATGTTATTAATGTATTACAAAAAATAATAAAAGTGTTATTAACACCATCTTAATAAACCTAACTCCAATACCAACTCTAACACCCAATCTGATTTTGTTTAAAAAAATCCAATAAAAAAAACAAAACTGCCAGAAATATAGTTTTTCAGATTTAAAAAAAACAACAACAACAACTAATAATAAACAAACCACAGACAGATTTATATAGAAGCATTTGTTATACATCCCTCTGACATAACGCTAACTGACCCAACACTAAATCTTTCTTAGAGTGTTAATAGTTTTTGGATTCAAATGCGGACATTGACATGATGTCATCACCGGGACTGATGCCAAGATAAGGGTTTGTTGTGCACTTGTTTTAAGTTTAGTTCTGACAAATAAGAAAAACTTGGTCATATCAAAGTGAGAGGACAGTTTTCACTCTGGCAGAATTAGACACAGACCATTAAATCGCACACGCAGTTCGACCATTAAAAAGTATACATGTCAGTGGGACGGCTGAGTTTTGTCAAAGCAAAGCAAAAACATGAGACACAGAGAAGAGGGTGGAATGAGTTTTCATAGATCTGTGGGAGAACAGCAGTCAGTTTTCCAAATTATTGTTCCCAGCAGAAAGCATGACATGATATGTGACAGACAGGGACGAGATGGGGAGGCACAAAATGCTGATTTGGTCCTGATGTCATTTCCATCTACTATCCCGTCAAGCCTGGAGGGAGGAAAAGAGCTGAAGTGGAAAAAACAGAAGGTGAAGAGAGGTGGAAGAGAAGTTGGTAAACAAAATGGAACCAGGAAATGACTGCAGGAGTGAGCGGAGATAGTGACGATAGAACTGCTGGTGTTGGAGCATGTGCACAATGGTCACATCAAAGGTCCTGCAAATTGTTTTTTGTTAATTTGTTTTATTTATTTGTATATATTTTTAAAATGTATTTATTTTATTTTTAAATTATTTTAATGAATGCATGAATTTAATAAATTTAATTTAATTTAATCTTGGTGGGCCAAAAAAATAATACAGTAGGATACAATAGAATATAGTAGAATTGAATTAAATAGGATAGAGTAGAACAGCACAGAGTAGAATAGAATAGAACAAAATATAATAGAACAGAATAAAATAGAATGCAATCAAGTACAATATAATAGAATAAAATAAAATAGAATAAAATAGAGCAGAATAGAATATAATAAAATAGAATAGAATCAAGTACAATAGAATAAAATAAAATAAAACAGAATAGAATAGAATAAATTAGTGTTTGGTGTGAAGGCGTTGTCCTCACTCACCTGGGGGCGTTGCCGTCTCTCCTCAGAGTGTTCAGATGGAAAAGCGATGGCGCCAGACACACGGCGATATTGGTGGGGGTCATCTGGTTTTCGTCCACGCAGGAGACCACGTCACGCAGGAAGAAGAGCAGAGTCCGTAACGCCTCCCTGTTCTCATCGGGAAGTAGCAAGATGGCCGCCTGCGCCGCCATCAGCTGCTGGTCTTTGGGAAAATCTGCAGAAAGAAACAAAAACTAGGGAATCAAAACACCGTAGAAGTAGACAGTATAGACTGGGTTAACCCATAAAGACCCAAAGACCCACCGGTGACACAAACCATCTACTGAGCTAAAGTCTCCTGTCAACAGATGCAAATAATTATTGTAAAATACAGTTATTCATCTTTTCATGGTCATCAGATATGCACCATTATGACATTCAGAGCCTCCGTAGTTACCATGGAAACACTGTTGTCTTCTACAACATTGATTAACCAGTAAAATCCACAGAGTTGGATCAGTGACAGTGGATGGAAACACCTCGAACAATATATTTACTGAAAAAGTAAATTTTTCTTTGTTTTGATAATTATTCTTGAATTTTGATTTTGAGTTTACATTAACATTTACATGTTCTGTGATTTAAATCTAAGAAAATACATGATTTACACCAAGAAATGCAAATCACAGAGGATAATATTATGCAAAAAATTGGTAATAAATCAGTAAAGAAAGGTATAAATAATGAAAATATCATTTTAGAAGTGCCACTTAAGTAGCACTTCTAAAATGATGGGTTATTAGGGGTTAAGATGAGATTATATTTTAGTATTGGAGTTAAATAGAATCTGGAAACTGGAAGACTTGAGTTTTCTTTGTCAGTAACACACATTGTAAAACTTCATTAGTTTTATTCCGGAAGCATTTTACTCTTAGTCCACTGTAATATAAAAAAAAAAAAATACAGCAAAAATATGAACTCAAATGTGTTGGATGTTCCTCTTTGTCGTGACTCACACTGGTAAATATGGAGGAAGGACTCGCAGAGTTTACTGGTGAAGATGGGTTCAGGCAGATCTCTGAAGTACTGCTTCACCATGTCGGCCACGTCGAAAGCCGACTGACCGCTGAACGTCACACCATCTGGGTCGGACTCCACCAGGTCACGGAGGTACTGGATCCGAGATTTCACCCCTGACTTTCGGAAAAGACCCACCTGAAGGACGACAGTGGACGGCAGATTTTATTTTACAAAACATTCGAATAGAAACAATTCTGATATTGTGTGTGTTTTCTATCCATCATTTCAAAGGTACAAATGTGTGATAGTGACATCTAGTGGTTAGTGACGTGAGGATCGATCCCATTACCTGGTCCAGACATTGGGTCCTCAGGTAAACCAGGGCCCGGAGGATGCTGGGAGGAAGCGGCTCCCCTGTATGATGCACATGGACGAGCAGAGGGACCCCGAACACCCGTCGACCTTTGACCTCCATCAGCTTGGTCTTCCTCAAAGGTTTGGGGACAGTCCTGCAGATGACAAAAAAGAATGATTCAACTCTATCTATCTATCTGTCTGTCTGTCTGTCTGTCTATCTGTCTGTCTGTCTGTCTGTCTGTCTGTCTGTCTGTCTGTCTGTCTGTCTGTCTGTCTGTCTATATCTATCTATCTATCTATCTATCTATCTATCTATCTATCTATCTATCTATCTATCTATCTATCTATCTATCTATCTATCTATCTATCTATCTATCTATCTATCTATCTATCTATCTATCTATCTATATTACAAAGAAAATAGGGAACGCAGCCTTTGTTAACTATGCACCAAAGTTATGGAATACAATTCCAAAAGACATCAGGGAAGCCAGTTCACTGAGTATATTTAAAACTAAATTAAAAACATTTTTATTTTCATCAGTCTTTGAAGGGAGATAAAGAATGGAGTCACAATTCTGTGACCCCATTCTTTACATTCTTTATACTCTTTATATTCCTTATAGTTTGTGCGTAATCAAATCTTAATGTATTTCTGATTTATTCTATTGAAATTGTATGATGTACGTATAATCAGTTTATCTGTTCTCTTGTAATTGTATTTCTTATTTATTGAAATTTTATAATGCATGTATAATCACTTAATCTTGTACTTGTCATCATCTACCTACCTACCACAAAATATACCAAAATACCCTAAGAAACAAAAGCTGCAGAGAAAAAATATAAAAATAAAATCAAAACACAATTCCACCAAAATAAGTAATGAAAAATCCAAAACATATTCAAAAACTCTTCTTAAATACATAAAAAGCACCAAAAATGTGATTAAAATATCCAAAACACATGCAAAAATATGAATATATATGCAGATATCATGTGTACTCAAGACCTTCGACAGTTTCAACAAAACATCTGGAAACAACTGTTCCATTTAATTGTGTTAAACTTTTTAATCAGATTAATCATGATGGTAGATTAATCTGTGTTAATGCATTCATTTTGACAACTCTAATATGTATGCAAAAATATAGGGAGTAAAAGTTAAAAAGTAGCCAGAAAAATAAATACTCAAGTAGAGTACAGATACCTAAAAAAAATCTACTTAAGTACAGTAACGAAGTACTTATACTTAGTTACTTCCCACCTCTGTAGGAAACCATCACACATACACAGTACCAATGATGAGGGAAAACTTATGAAAATTAATCTACACTCCAACATGATTTCCAAATGTCCTGGGAACATGTAATCTGAGCCAGAAAAGTGTAGAAAAAAGACTAAACTGGGCTGTTTTTGGATCCGTTTCCTTTTGAAAGAAGAGCCAAACATTTTCCCATTCCATAAATCCCCAGCGATGGCTGAAGTGTGTGTCCCGTTCAGATCCACTCTGTGTCACAAACACACAGACATGGACGTCCATCACAGAAATTAGATACTGGAGTTTCATCAACTTGGTTTTCAGCTTTTAACCCAAAAAGACGGTCATTTTGTGAATGACTTTTTCCCTATACAGTGGTACCTCTACTTACAAAAGACTCAGCTAAAGAATGATCCAAGTTACGAAAAACATATGCCGCAGTTTTTCGTCTCTGAATACGAAAGAAAATTCTATTTACGAAAGGAAACTGAAACCCTCGAGACTTAAATACATTAGACGATACGTAAATACAGTATGTACTGTACTTAGCATCCCATTAGCTATGAGGGAGCTACCCATGATGCTTTCTGTTACCCTTTGACCCTCATTCATCACAGAGTTACTGTTGTTTCCTGAGTTTTTCCCAGTGTGTTCATTGAAACTTTATTTATTACAGTATGTATTCATTATTCATCATAAGCCCAAAGTAAGTGATTCCTGGTGCGAATGAAAAGAAGAAGCGTGCTGCGTTATCAATAAAATTGAAACAGGAGATTAGTCGTACTATCACCGACTTTGACGACGTATGCCTTGTGCATTTTAGGAAGATTATGAAAAGTGGTCAAGGGCAATTGTCTTTGGATCAATATTTCACCAAAGGTCTGTCAACAAATATTGTTGAAGGTGAAAGTGACAATTAAAACAACCTCAATGGTATGGAAATGATTTGCATGTTTGGTTCATTTTAATGGTTTAATGTTCAGTCAGTGAACACACATTTACCCACTGAGACCAAAGAATTACATCTAAAATCTAAATCTACATTTTCTTTTAACACATATTTCAGACAAAATCTGTAATTCTGTAATAATTTTTAAAAGGTTTGAGGGGTAGTATTGTGGGCCTTGGAACAAATTAGGCCTTTTACATGTAAAATGTGACTATTTGTGAAAAATTCACGGTACGAAAACACTTCTGAAACAAATTAATTTCATAAGTAGAGGTACCACTGTATTTAATTTTTCTAAAGTGATTTACCATCATTTATTGTAATATTATCAAGTTTATGTTGGGTTTCTTCAGTAAAAATAAGGTATATCTCTGTATGTTTTTTTTTCTGTCAACAGTAATAATTGAGTACTTATCATCACTCTTTTTAGAGTCATGATGTGAAATCATGTGACCTTGATTTTGACCTTTCATGGTCACTCAAAGTCAAAGGTCATGATGCCATTTTGAAGCCCATGCCAGGTTTCCTATCTGTCAATAATAGTAACTAAGTCTCTATCTCCACTTGTTGTTCTGTTATAGTCCATTATAGTCCATTTTCCTTTTTTTAGGTATTGACAGTGTGACCTCTGACCACTTGGGTGAAAAAATAGGTCAAAAGTTAAACACACAACATGCAGAATTGAAAGACCAGTGTTTTGAGCAATGATCACATTTGGAAGTCTCTAAGATGAATAGTTAAAATGTTATATCCAAAATTCGATTTTGACCTGTAGTGTGATCTTTGACCTTTAGTTTTCAAATTTATCCCTCAAGGTTCTGATGTCAACTCACATCAACAGTGAGAGCAAAAAGAAGCTATATATAAAACTGAGTATACATGAATGAAAAGGAAATTTCTGCTTTGCCTTATCTCTGATCATTGTAAAAACCACATTTTTGGTGACTTTGACCTTTGACCTACATTTACCAACATTTAATCAAATCTATTCTGGATCACTTCACACCTTTCCTGACAATTTAATGAAAATTGGTCCAGTAGTTTTTGTGTAAAGCTGCTGACAAACAAATAGAAAAAATAGACATAATAAAAACAAAAAAACCTAACCAAAAACAACCCTTTTTTTGAAGGGGGGGGGGGGGGGGGGCGTAGAAAACACAGATATGGACATTTATCTGCACAAAGAATTGAACAAAATACATTAATTTTTTTACTCCAGCTATTTCTGATCGGGATAAAACCGTGTCCCGTGATTATTCTAAGTTTCCAGATGCTGCATAATTAGTCCAAGTGTCATCATTGGGATGATTTAATCACTGATGCCAAAACGAGCGCACGATAATGGGGATAGTTTAAGGCACTTTCCTCAAATAGCCAGAGGCTAAAAGCACTAAGAGGGAACATTATTCAGCTTTTCTTTGTGTGCTGATCACTCTGCTGAATTCCACTGGGCTGATGTGTTTCAAGGATGATGAGGCATGTAGAAAAGATGATCATGTCTTTCTTTTGTTAAATCAAAATTATAACAAGGCTGCAATTTTACTCAGACTGCACTCAGCCTTATAATTAGAAGCGAAAATGCAACCGTAGATATAAAGAAGAGTCAATTATTTGGGTTTTAAATTAACAGAAGTCCAAGTTTTGTGATTTAACCCTCCCACAGAGGCCTCAGCATGTACACATTGTCCCTACCCCTTACCCCTAACCCCAACCAACACCTGCTCCCCAAGTGTCTTTGGTTTTATTTGTCACATGCCTAATTGTACATGTACAGTGGCAGTGTAATGGAAGTGACGTCGGCAGTTGTGCAAAGAATATAAATACAAATATTATGTAATAAAGAAGTTAAAAATACTATAAGTAAAAGTAAGAATGTAAGAAAGATAAAAGAAAACAAGTGAGATAAAAACAAAAACTCCTATGTACAAATGGTAAGTAAATAAAAACAGGTAAAGTGACTAGTGTATGACAGATAAGCAGATATAGTCCTGGTCCTCAGGTGTTGTCAGTTATCGGGGGGGGGGGGCTATGAGAGTTCAGGATCCAAGTGGCTTGGGGGAAGAAGAAGCTTTGTTTTTGTTTCTACCAATGTGTTCCTTTGGTTTAATAAAAATGGTCCCTTCACAGTACTCACTAGCCCTGTTTACATGGGAGTTTTTATTGCTGTTTAATTCGGAATAAAGGTTAATTCCACTTCAAGATCACCATGGAAACATAATTCCAATTGAAAATGATAATTCTGAATTAAATGTAATTCCAAATAAAGTCACTGGTTTATTCCAAGATGATCACTGATCACTTGACCAGTTTTTGTTCATTTTGTTGCTTATTTTAGATGATTTTATTTTTTACTGTGGAATTGTCAGGAGTTAAATGGTTCATTTGTTTGTCCGTTCATTTGTTCATCCATCTAGTCATTTTTCCATCCATCCATCCATCCATCCATCCATCCATCCATCCATCCAACCATCCATCCATCCATCCATCCATCCATCCATCCATCCATCCATCCATCCATCCATCCATCCATCCATCCATCCATCCACACATCCATCCATTTTTATTTTGCTTCTTGTTTGTTCTTCTGTATTATAGCACTGTGGTTCACTATTAAAGTGCTTTTAAAAAGAAATAAATAGAGACCTTCTGAAGCCCAAGCTAGGTTTTCTATCTGTTAATAATAGTAACTAAGTCTCTATCTACACTCGTTTTTTCCCATTATAGTCCATTTAATTTTTTTAGTTATTGACCCAGTGACCCCTGACCTCTTGGGGCAACAATAGGTCAAAATCTATACACAAAAAAGCAGTATTGAAAGACCGGCATTTTGGTGTTCATTGAAAGCCTGTAAGATGAACAGTTCCAAAGTTGCATCAAAAATTCAGTTATGAGTGTAATTGTGACCTTGACCTTTGACCTAAACTCTTTAAATTTGTCCTTCAAAGTGATGATGTCAATGCACATCAACAGTGAGAGCAAAAACAAGCTATATGTAAAACTGAGTTTACAGGAATGAAAAGGAAATAGCTGATTTGTCGTATCTCAGATCATTGTGAAAACATATTTTTGGTGACCTTGACCTTTGACCTACATTCCACAAAATTTTATGTAATCTATTCTTGACCACCTTGCATGTTTCCTGAAAATTTCATTTAAATTGGTCCATTAGTTTTTGCATACGTTTGCCGACAATCAGACAAATGGACAAAACTATATACATTTCCACTGTTATTTTCATTCTTTCTCCACATCTGACTTTAAAGCTGTCATTCCATAGTTATTTCATTAAAATTACTGTGTTCTCCATTGTTATTGAATACATTGTGTGTTGGTTCTATTTAAAAAAAATGTCCGGATTGCTTTGTTTCTAGCCGTTTTTGCATTGGTAGAAAAATGACTGGAGGTTAACGGTACTTCCTCATACATGTTCATGATGCGGTCACGAGGCGTCTCTGATTGGCTCAGAATGTGTGAAGGAAAACTCCCCCCTCCCCTCTCGCTGTGTACGTATTTACTTTTACCCAAGTAACATCCAGCTAGGTTTCGTGCCGTTGCTTGTTCTGAAAACGTGCAGGGGGGAAAAAATTAGGCTTTATTTCCACAGAGAGCACATGAACCAGTTTGATCTGCCATTTTTTTCCAGTTTGTGCAGCAGCTTCTGTGGCTCTGTCTTCTTTTGTAGATGCTAATGCCAATGCTACTTCAGATTCGCTGTCGGGGACGGGTGCTAGAGTCTATCTGACGTCAGATGGACCAGATTTTTCTAGGTCCTTCGTTCCTCTTGTTGTTTTGTGTGAATGCAGTATGCAGCCAGTGGAGGTGATGAACCACTGTCTAAGGCAGCATGTGTTGGTAACTCAGGGTGACCCATCAGATTCCAAAAGGATCGTGGAAAAGTGGTTTTCAGTGGAATGACACCTTTAAATGTGTCTGTTTTTTTATGATTTATGACAGTTAAAACTATAAAATAAACATTGTGAAGAGCTGAAACACAACACTATCAGCAGGAAGCCGCACTGAAGCTTTTCAAGTTGCCTATACGACTGTCTGTTATTCTAGTAAAGGATAAAACTCCCCTGAACGAATGTCTGATCCTGAAAATTAAAGACGAATATCCAGGAGGAGTCATGTTTTCCTGCATCCACACTTATCTCACTGAGCATTACCCCCTGTGCAAAAATCTAATTGCTTTTCTGTCAAATCACAAAACAAACAGGTCATGTGTTTATTCTGAAGATATTAAATGTAAAGCAGAGTAAACAGGATGAATATTTGATATTATTATTTCTATCCCTAAAAATGAATCTGGCACAAGAGCTTGTTACAAAAACATTCTTCAAAGAAGAGCAGGAGGAACAACGCTGATCTCATTAAATCTGTGTAATATCATGTTTTTAATGATACAAACTGAAAAAAAGACCTGAAAACTGGTTCCTGCTGCAACAAATGTCCCTTTGGCCTTTGTTTTTTTCTTCCACCGGCACATATAGAGACATTAAAAGCACAAAGATACGAATGCAACTGAATGGAAGAATAGATTTCATAGTTTGAAGCTCAAAAATTAGGTGATAATGATGTATCGTATTTTCCAGGCTATAAATCACTTTGAATTATAAGCAAAAAATGCATAATAAAGACGGAAAAATAAGTCGCATTGGAGTATGCATCGCATTTTTGGGGGGAAATTTATTTAATGAAATCCAACACCAAGAACAGACATTTCATCTTGAAAGGCAATATAAAATAAAAGGCTGAATAGATGTATGGTATGCTAACGTAAGACATTCAGCTAACGTTACATGATGCATAAACAATGAACTGACAATGTGCCTGGTATGTTAATGTAACATATTAACAGTTATTCAGATAATTATAGCATAACTATAGCCTCTCCCAGCAGCACCCATGTGTGACGCCGTTCCTCTAGCTGTAGCCACCTAGCTTTTAGCTCGCAATTAGCTTTTTTTGTTTTCTTCATTTCATTAAGACTAACCTCTGCTTTTCGTCAGTCCCTTACAAGTTTCTCGCTTGCTCCAATAATAATGGTTTAGATTTATATATAGCACATTTCAAGGCACACAAAATGCTTTACATTATTCCATTCTTCATTCACTCTCACATGCTCCCTCTGGTGGTGGTCAGTGCTGGGTAAGTTACTTTGAAAAAGTAATTAATTACAATTATTGCATAGTTACTTCCCCCAAAAAGTAATTGAGCTCCTAACAGCGTTACTCCACTAGTAAAGTAATTAGTTACCAGGAAAAATATTTTTGTGTTAGTTTTTTATTTTATGTTTTTTATTAAAATATCAAAGAAACAAGAAAACAATTAAACAGGATATTCCTTATCCTATATATAATACAATTGAATAATATTCAATATTAGGTTGTGGCTCAGTTGGTAGAGCGGGTAGCCCAAAGACTAAGAGGTTAGCGGTTTGCATCCCAGCTCTGGCTGTCATGTCGAAGTGTCCTTGGGCAAGACACTGAACCCTAACTTAGTCTCCCAGTGGGACTGACAGAACCATAGAAACCTACTGGTGTATGAGTGTGAATGGGTGTAATGTAAAGCTTTGATCACTATGAAGGTGGAAAACAACTATATAAGTGCAGAACATTTACAATAGATTAGTAAATATTCCACTAGAAAGAACCTGTAAAGTGAATGGATCATAATGTGCAGACAGTGTTTTAAAGTAGATATTCATTTGGACTAAAACCTATTCTGTTGTTCATTCTAAACATTTCACATTTGGACCCCAGACTTATCTTGGACACGAGCCAACCAACATTTAAGATAGAGTAGCCTGCAACAGGATGGGACACTGTGGTGCAAAAGCATGTGGTGTGGGACATTATTTGACAGGAGTGGGTGGGAATGTAGAGGTGTGGTCACGGGAGTGGGACATAGGCATGTTCTCTGGAGTCCCGCAAAGTATACATGTGCATTAAATACATTTCACAAAATGATTAAAATATGTGCCGAATGTTATGTTTTATTTCTCTGGGGAATATATGTGAAGGATCCAGAAGAAGTCACTACCCCCCCTACCCCCGCCAGCGAATCTCTGGCAGGCCAGGATGGAAGCACAATGAGTGCTTTGAGAAAAATGCAGGATTTTAACAGGGCGGGAGCGGGACAAATCAGAACATTTGCTGGCAGGAGCGGGACGAAATATTCTATATATCTACTGGTGTGGGTGAGAGTGGGACAGAAATATGTGGGAGTGTGTGGGAGCAGGAGGGAAAAATCAGTCCTGCGCAGACGTTTAATATAAGACGTATCTTTATCAGTAACATGTGGTCAAATTTCATTAGCTTTATTCCGGAAGCATTTTACATTTTACTCCGCCCCCGACACACACACACACACACACAAACAAATAAATAAAATTTTTTCCCATATTATATAACATTTGGCTGCAAGACTAAAATATGCATTGATCTCAAACAATGTTGACTCCCCCTCTGTGGAGTTAAACAATGAGAACAAAATGCAGACAAATTAAAAAAGAAAAAAAAAAAAAGAAAAATTACCCATAATGCTTAAGCGAACACAAACACTGTCCAGTTTTCCTCCAGAGAAAATAAGAAAAAAAACAACACACTTTCCTTTTGCTTTCAGTTTTCTAAACATCCACGATGAGGCAACAGTAATACTTTCTGTCTGTTTATCTGTTTTTATTTCTGCTTTTCAAGCCTGCACCTGAGCCATGAATAATAAATGGGTTTTCTAAAAATGCTGCCTAAAATATTTACCCTCTGCCCGCCCGCCCACCTGCTCTGCTTTCTACAGTTTGTTTCCTTGATGAAGTTTTTCCGTGTGGAAAATCAGTGTTGGTTTGGTTGAGTTTGTTTCCTCTGTGTCTTCGTCCTCTCTTCTATTTCAAACAGTGGTGTAGGTGTAGTGGTCCATGGAGAAGTGGACGTACACTGGTCTGTCCCACTACACCTTTTGCAGCCTTGTTGTTTCGTGTATTTTTTTGTGTGTGCAGTTGAACACACACTGGGCCTGTTTACATGAGAGTTTTTTTTTTTATT